>OY804604.1:5401404-5768139 GCA_963680895.1 Fragum sueziense
TTGAGAATCTTTTAATCACGTGTTTGACGATACAAACCTAGACATTGCACAATACATCCCTCCAAGCGCGGCATCACCCTGAAGCTGTTTATATTGTAGGGTAAACTTAAAACCACCACATGCACCAGTTGACAATATCAGAATAAATATGACACGTGATAGACTTTCCATTATTGGGGCATTGATTAATCAAAGATATCTGAAATACAAGACAACTTGAATGTTTTTATTCTATCAAAGAAATGTTTCAATGTTTCTAGGAAAAAACATTAACTACGAAAACCAAAACGATACAATGATTTAACGATCACTGGATATACATTATCTATTTGTTTATCCTTTAATTATGCATTTATTTGATTGACTAGTTTTTATCAAAAAGACAAAGTCAATCAAATAAATATAATGAAAGGATAACGAAATAGATAAATTGATAAAGAAGAAAATTAAAAGCATATTGCTGTATTCTAAATAATTTTCTTTAATACACGAAGCACTTAATACACTATAATTATGAGTTTCGTGGAAATAACTATCTATATCTTTTACTTCAACGAATGTCGATACACGGTCAGTTGTTTTTCCCATCGATACCCACTTAACCCTTTTCCACACATTGACACTTTTGGACGCCCTACAAAATAAAGGCTTTGGAAATCATTGTGGAAAATGAAGAAATTGCTTGTTACAAGCAATTTCTTCATTTTCCACAATGTTTTCTACCAAGAAAGACCCCAAAATTTAAAATTTTATTCACTTGATATTGTCGTCTGCAATATCTTTGAATTTTGGCAAGTCTAAAAAATTGCTGTTTGGTAATGGGTTAACCCATTCCCACATGTTGTCGCTTTTTGACGCGTCACAAGATAAAAGCTTTTGAGAACATTGGAGGAAATGACGACCTTGTTTGTGATAAGCAAGTTTTTAATTTCCCACTATATTTCCTACCCAGAAATACTAAAGATCGTGAAATGTAATATAGCATTCACTTGAAATCTTTAAAGGACTAATCTTAAGTTTTGCCGTCTTGTAATTGGTTACATCTTTTCCAAAGCAAAAATATTTTAGAATGGTCGAATTGGAATGCTGGTGTTTGCGACAAAATAGGTGTTTATAAAGATAGGATTTGAGTATTTGTAAATAACATTGAATGCTAAGGCAAACGATGAAAACCCTTATTTATTTTGATCATTTTCTCAAATTCCCTAATTTCTCCCAAATATTTTCTAACAAGTATGTCAGGGTGTATTTTAGTCAGGAATAGGGCTTTATTCTATCCCCCAAAAAAGACCTATGTTTTGTCGTCTCTAATAGCTAGAATATGCTTAGGAAAATATTACGACAAAAGAAGAATATGCTTATATTCAGCATTTTCACCTTTTGTCTCAAATTTTTCTTGGCTATAACATGAACACAATTGATAACAATTTACCCTTATTTTGTCGTCTAAAGGAGCGTTAGAATTAAACAACCATAAATTTTGACATTTAAGAAAGGGGTTAAACATTTTTTTTTTTTCAAAACACAAAGATCAATTATTGATGAGGGAGAAATGAGTTAGGTGATGAGCATCAATAGTAAATTGAAAACAACATTAATATTAAAAAAAAAAAAAAAACACCTAGCGATTTATTTGACCACAACTATTGACACGTATTATTTACTTCTATTAGCAATTGGCTCCTTGAGACAGGCGACATAATTTACATGATTATACGCGCATTTTTAGGTTGTCCATCCGCAATGAGATTCGCGCGACATTGAAGTCATTCGTTCCACCGCCAAATGTTCACGATGTCGCCCCAATCGCGACCCTCGAGACTGTTTGCAACCTTTTGCCGTTTGGAACGAGTTTGCAACATGATCTTGAGTAACGATAAGATCCGAGAATATTCGAATGGATGTCGCCCATATATATTCGATTACGTAAAAAATGTTAATGACGCCACATGGAAAATTCCGACGTCTCACGAATCTCATTATGGGTGAACTACCTTGAAATAGCTGTTATACTTACTCAGTGCCTATTTCAGAATATCCCGCTGTTGTCGAATGTGCTGTCCCCCAAATCATAGTTGTCGTGGATTTTGAGTTAGTGTTTGTCGCAATCTGATTAAATAATCCGGTGTTAACTAACTTACAGTACTTAACATCTGACATATTCTTAACCAAACTTATAAGTACTCCGTTTTATATTATGCACAAAATTTTCCCCAATAAAGGAATATCAAAAGTCGATATTGTTTTTATTTATTCCCTAACTTCATTGCTTGACCGATATCATTTTCATTTTGCAAAATTAGCGTGCAAAATTGTAACATCCGGTCGACTAAAGAAAATTTGAATACGCCTCCTGTGTTTCATACACGAATCCCACGTGCTAAATGTACAATTCATTCTTTTATGGATTGACGTGCCACACATAAAAACATAAAATGCGTCGGAAATCTTTACAACAACAACCAATAACAATGGGTGTTTGACAAGGTGGTGTAATTTAAGCGTAGGTAATATTCTCATAACCACATTTCCAGTCGTTCTATACAAATTTAATTCAAAATATCGTTCGTACTGTCAAACATCAGCATTTTTGTTACATTTGTGCCATTATTCTAAAGAAACTCAATCCGTATCATAAATGTACATGCAACTGCTGTCACCCAATTTCTGGCCGAGTACAGACGAACCGGAAGTGCTTCCAACCTACCAAGACAACCACGTGGTAGGAAATCAAACCGGAATTAGGACCGTAACATTGTTTTGTCTCGCCTACGTGAGTTAAAGAGCCCAGTGGCTGTCACAGAAAGGGATACATTATGCCTTCAAGGGAGACTATTCAGTGTCCAAAGTATCCGATAATGGCTCAATTCATCATGACAAGATGTACAAGATGCATAGAGCATGACCTCACAATTAACATGTAAATGTTCTGTTGCCAAGGATGCATTAAATTTGCCAATTGTGAAAAGGCGTTTTCCAGACTAACGATTTACTGTCCATTATGATGATGATCTGCCACATGCTTAGCAAGCATAGGGATTCTTACATAGACTTCTAAATTATTAAGAAGATATCCCTACAGCATAATTCAGGAATTACAAAATGTTTTTGCGTTCCTGGTACCATGCTATTGTGTGAGCGAACACGGAACATGCAAAATCTTGACTTTGTGACTTTTGCTACCAATAGTGGTCTCCGTTAGTTGCTTCTTGTTCTATTCAAGTTCTTGTGAAGATTATGAAAATTCAATAGATGATGGTAATATGGTTAAAGTGAAGTTGTGTCAAATTTGGTTAAGATATGTGAAGCCTGTCCAGAGATATGCTTTATGATATAGTCGGAGTACTTATAAGTTTTGAGTAGTGTACATCAGTAAGCGGTTATCTTCTATAAACTTGGAAAAAACGAAATCGGCTTATCAAATATCTTTTCATAAATAATGCTCCATGATAACGTACAAACACATGGTTTTGCACTAAAAATGTGATGTCCTCGTGGCCTGGTTTTCGGTTTAAATCGCTTTCAGAACCTTGAAAGCGCTTATTTAATTGGCCAGAAGAAAATGTCATAGAAGATGACCCCTTCCTGGTCTATATCAGATGTTACTGTGAGGTAACACCGGATTTTAATCAGATTAGTGATATCGTTTTCCACATAGCTGCGACCTAGATTTTAATCAGATTGTTGTTACCGATTTACACAAACCTGCGATCTAGAAAATGTCTAGGGAACAATATCAGCCTGTCTATATGTGAAGTCTAATTAAGTTGCATGTTATTCCCTGATAATGGCAATGAATTTTGTGCTAAAAATAGACTTGGTGTACCGTACAGTTTTGATAAACCGTAGGTGTTATTATAAAATCTCGTAACTACGGCTTGGTTCAAGCCGTAGTTACGAGATTTTATAACAACACCATCGTAATACTATAATTGTTTTTTTCCGAAATTTCGTCACGTCTAACTGGATAGAATCGTTCCATATTGCAAGACGCCATAAAATGATTTTAGAGAACAACAAGGGCCTTTATTATATTTTCAGAGGAACAGGTATAAAAGGGGACAGAGAAACGGGTTGGAGGGGACATTCTAAATTTGATATTTGAAATTCAAACCCTTTTTTGTGGGTACCCAATTTAATTGTCTCGAGAAGACGATTCCAACATGTATCCACTACATTATAATTGGATTAATTATAAACGAAAACTATCATTTTAAAAGGCCTTCATTTACTATTCATATCGGGAACTCTGAGGGGAATTGACTTTTCTAAATACAATATCTAATTTAGTTTTCATCAACCTCTATGGTGTGGGAACCAATTAGAATTGTCTCATCGCCTACGATCGAGACGATTTCAATGAGGACACACAGCATGTGGTTTGGAACTGAATTAACAAAATAATAATGTATTTACCCATATTTATCTGTTACTCTGCTATGTGTATATCGTCGCTTTTCAACAAAAACCTTGTAACTGAAGCTTGATTTAAGCTGCAGTTACGAGGTTTTCGTTGAAAAGCAACGGTATGTTGTTGGCCTAAACAATCTTGGACTTTCGTTTGTTTTGTTTTTGCTTCAATTTCCAATGGATACATTTGAGTGTTTGCTGCCAAACCAGTCAAGGTCGATATCCATAAATAATTTGTTCATGAATTTTTCAAAGATGTTGAATTATTGTAACACAGTTCCTGAGAGGTGACTCCATATCATGACTTACAAACAATTTGCCTTTATTAAATATTATTGAATACGTGTCCTCTAGAACTCCCTCACCTACGCTCAATTCTTCATAAGATCGTAAATCCCAACTACATTGATATATTTTGTCAAGTTTCACAGCAGTGATGTAAATATGTGTGTTGGATGCCACAGCAACCCCATTCGGCTGCGAGTATTGAAGTATGGTGTGTGCTATGATATCACTTTCTTCATTTATACATTGTACAACGTCATTCCAATATCCGGTTATGTAAATTCTGTCCCCTGATACCGCTATGCGGGGAACGTAAAGTGTGTCTTCCCAGGAAAGTAATGACGTCAAGTATACTATTCTTAGTAATGTACCAATTGTATTATACATGTAGATAAACCAAAATGAAAGTCTCAGAGAGGATACATCTGTACAGGCCGTGTAGATCTTGTTGTCGGAAGAAGTAATGCTGTAACATTTTCTATCACATTTCACAACCATAGTTTTAATAGCATCTTTCTCAGTTAAATCTATACACCATATCGATTTGCAGTCTGGTAACGTAACACATATCAAATATTTGTTTTTCCCAGAGCGAGGCATTTGAAGCTTGTCTTCAAATTCAATCGTTGTAACATCCCATGGTTCTTTTTTAAAAGATATGTAACGTGTAAGTTCATAGGTGTCTTGCTTTAATATTTTGATGCAGCAATTTCTTTGATCACACAGGACTAGCCACCTGTCCTCATATACACACATGCCTGTTATTCTACAATTATGGCGATCTAGCTGACACTTCACATCTATCCGATCCTTGAAACATGGTGTTTTAGTATCAAACTTCACTACTCTATCCGCCTCATTTCTCAGTGCATCTACAAGCATTTCACGTACGCCAAACAAATCCTCCCCACCAACAATGATATTGTTTTCATATCCTTCAAAGCAAGTTTGACAGAGGTACATCTCGCCATCATAAATTAATCCTGTGGTCTCGGTTTTTATTCTGGTCAAACATGTATTACATAGTAGTCCTTTGGAAGGCCCTCTCAATCCCGTCACATCAACGTCTACCAGATCTTTTGACTCGGATTGACCCATTATACCTGTGGAACAGAAATTCAATTATCATAACATTTAACAAAATATCTGATATTTTAGATTATAACACGTTTCCGTAAAATATAGCGAAAGAAGAACTGCATCGGGTTTTACTGAACAACAAAGAGTTTATGTAATTATGCTTTGTTTATGTAAAAGTGTAACACAGCTTAACCACGCCCCTATGTGATGCATAAAAAGGCAAAGAAGAAACAGCACCAGCGCAAAAGAATGACGATGGAATTTTCCCAGAAAAAAAACAAAGTTTATCCAATCATTTAACCCTTTCCCAAACAAGACCTGGTTTTGACGTCCCTAAGAGAATAGGTTTGGGAAAACATTGAAACAAAAGAAGAAACTGCTGATAACCAGCAGTTTCTCCTTTTGCCTCAATATTTTCTAAGCCACATTGTACACAAATTCTATCTTTAGTAACTTCCATTTTGACATTTGTGTCATTTATTGAAGTAGATCACCCTAAAATTTTGACGTTTGGGAAAGGGTTAAGGAATGAATGCAATTTTATTTTTTTCATGCAGGTATGAAAAATAAAATCTAATCACATTGTATGAATCCGCGAAGCGGTTCATACAAAAGTGTGATTAGATTTTATTTTTCATACGTGAATGAAAAAAATGAAATTACATTCATTTCTTATAATTTAATATTCTGCGATTTAAAAAACAATAAAAACACAACTTATCATTATTAATTTTCATCACAAATGGCAGGTTAATAATGCGGCGTAATACCATGTTTGACAGGAAAAAGTAGTTCCGGCAATTTTTTTTTTCATGGGGGAATGAAAAATAATTATTAACCAATCAGAACGCTGGGATTTTAATGAAATCAACTCATATTAAATTATATCAAAAATGATTTTGATATAACCATTGTTCGTATTTATAGACTTGCTCACATAGGCTACTAGCATCTTTCCAATTACATGTAAAATACTAATTAACTTTTCATTAGAATATAAACGCTACAATCGTTTGTACTTAACTTAAGACTTTATGCGCAAAAAACATTGCATGTGATCTTTTTATACACACACCCCTGATTGCTGCAAAAATGATATGGCCAAGTTTCCTCTAAGACACACACACACAACAGCCTCCGGAAGTCGTCTTTAGAGGCAAAAGGCGATTTTTAAACGGGGAACGGTTGAGTGTAAATCCAATGAAATAACCATCTTACCGGCTATTAATGAATTAATTCAATTTCATAGTTTTGTTCCACTTTAAACTTCGCTTTATCGCTGTATATTGAATGCACGTGCGATTTATCGCTGTATATTGAATGCGTGTGCGTCTCCGCATTTTTGGGAGCCTCGTTTTGATAATATCGATTTGTTACTATTTTTAGTAACATTTCTCATGTAAACAATGTTAATTTCCCATAAACCCATCCTTTGACTCCGGAAGTTAATCTCAGCCTTCTCTACTGAAAATTCGCTGTTCGATATTTGGATGTCGATATTTACATCAGAGCGCTGTCCCATTCAAAAACAAAAGAAAATTCCGACACAAGTTAAGTCGCTGTATCGGACTTTTCTTTTGTTTTTGAATGGTGCAGCGTTCTGTTGTAAAAAGCGACGACCAAATATCAACGAGCGAATTTTCATCAGAGAAGACTCGTATTACCGGAAGAGTTCTGCAGGTACGGACTAAAACATAAGTGAAAGGAGTCAATTGACTACTGAGTACATGGTATATCCCTATACAAGTCAGTAAAATGATTCAGAAAATGAATGGCTTAATCTTCCAAGTTCTATATTAAGTTTGTGGCTTGAACATCTACATCTGGCATAGACCTTTTTTTAATGCGGAGAGATGCCTGAATATATCTCAACACATTTAAAAAGAGATTTTGCCAGATTTAGATGCTCAAGTCAAAAACTTAATATTTTGTAGGATTTGGAAGACATTTTAATTAATATAGTTAGAGAAGACAGGGTGTGCCATCATTGTTTGATAAATCATGATTTATTAGTTGTAGAAACAGAATATGCCTATCATTGTTTCTTTCACTGTTTTCTGTTTAATGCAGAAATACAAATTCTCGATACAATGGTAGAACGGACCTTTGTGCATTTTATGATTTATTGAAAAGTTTAAGATATAGTTACTATAAGAAAAGTATCAAAATATGTTTTCATCCGTAAGAGATAAACAATAATTAGTTGTCTAAAATTTTCCACATAAAACACATTTCAAACAGTTCGAATTTTACAGAAAAGGAGATATGCTATTAACTTTATACATTCACTAATTGATTCAAAGATATTTTTTCATAAATGTGACCCGTCACGCTAAAAGGGACCTTATCGGTTGTGTGAAAAATATCGACCCTAGCCTGTCTGCGCAGTCCGCGCAGCCAGACTAGGGCCGACACTTTTCACTTTTATGTAATTTTCTAAATCCGGAATGTTGTCCCTATCTTACAATATGTTCACTTTTCGCATACGGGATCTGGTTGACCTGTGCTGAGTCTGACAAGATTGACAAAATCTGGATTTTTGTAGTTCGGATAAGGTCCCTTTTAGCGTGACGGGTCACAAATGCTTATTTGCAACTTATGTATGTACATTAATTATTTTATTTTGTAAACCGTAATATGGGCCGGCAGCCTCGATTTACAAACAAAATATTTGTTTGATTCAGAAAACTCTAAAAGTGACATTTCACATTTATTTCATTTTTTAAAAGTATGTCTTGATGAAAAGATTGTGTATTCTAATGAGTAGAAATGCCATCAGTTTTTTTAAGTTGTTATTTATAAGCGAAAAATATGCCTTTAAAGTTGAGACATAAATGACAAATTCTATATAAATCTAAACTGTTGTCCACAACAATTTATTTAATTTTAGCACAAAAATACATATTTCTCATGAACGGTTCAATATTTTGGCTTGAAATTTTCAGAATTTTCATAAGAAAACATGCTCTTTCAGATAGAATAAAAGTAAAATTCATGTACAAACAAGAGATGTTTGTAAAACATATATGCCCCCTCAAGGGCCTACATTTGATGTAGGTCAAAGTCCAAGGTCAAGTTAACAAGGTCCAAGGTCATGGTCAAATATGAAAGGTCTTGGTAGGAGGTGTCTATGTGTGAAATATCAAAGCTGTATATGTAAAAGTAAAATGAAACATAGGCCAGGTTAAAATTTTTAAAAGTAGACCAAATGCCAAGGTCAAGGTCATGGTCAAATGTGAAAGGTCTTGGTTGGAGGTGTCCATGTGTGAACTATCAAGGCTGTAGGTGTAAAAGGACGTGATATATATGCCTGGTTTCAGTCTTTTTAAAAGTAGGTCAAACTCCAAGGTTAAAATTTTTAAAAGTAGGCCAAATGCCAAGGTCAAGGTAATGGTCAAATGTGAAAGGTCTTGGTAGGAGGTGTCTATGTGTGAAATATCAAGGCTGTAGGTGTAATATGACATACGATAAAGGCTAGGTTAA
Organism: Fragum sueziense; assembly: GCA_963680895.1. Lineage (NCBI taxonomy): Eukaryota > Metazoa > Mollusca > Bivalvia > Cardiida > Cardiidae > Fragum > Fragum sueziense. Next base: position 5,410,663 of record OY804604.1, read on the forward strand.
ATATTTCTAAAAGTATGTAAAAATCAAAGGTCAAGGTCACACAGGCCAAGGTCATGGTCAAATGTGAAAGGTCTTGGTAGGAGGTGTCCATGTGTAAAATATTGAGACTGTATAGGTAACAGGACATGAGATATAGGCCTAGTTTAAGATTTTTAAAAGTAGGTCAAACTCTAATGTCAAGGTCCAAGGTCATGGTCAAAAGTGAAATATCTTGGTTGGAAGTGACCATGTGTGAAATATCAAGGCTGTATATGTAAAATGACATGAAATATAGGCCAGGTTAATGTATTATTAAAGTAGGTCAAACACCAAGGTCAAGGTCACAAGGTCCAAGGTCATGGTCAAATGTGAAAGGTCTTGGTCATAGGTGTCCATGTGTCAAATATCAAGGCTGTATGTGTAAAAGGACATGATATATCGGCTAGGTTAAAGATATTTAAAGTAGGTCAAAGTCCGAGGTCAAGGTCACAAGGTCCAAGGTCATGGTCAAATGTGAAAGGCCTTGGTAAGATGTGTCCATGTGTGAAATACCAAGGCTGTATGTGTAATAGCACATAAGATATAGGCCCAGTTTGTTTTTTTCAAAAGTAGGTCAAACTCCAAGGTCAAGGCCACATGGTCCAAGGTCATAGTCGTATGTGATAGGTCTAGGTCGGAGGTTTCCATGTGTCATATATCAAGGCTGTATGTGTAAATGGACATGATATATCGGCCAGGTTAAAGTTTTTTAAAAGTAGGTCAAACTCCAAGGTCAAGGTCACAAAGTCCAAGGTCATGGTCAATTGTGAAAGGTCTTGGTAAGATGTGTCCATGTGTGAAATATCAAGGCTGTATTTGTAAAAGGTCATTAGATATATGCCGGGTTTAATTTTTTTTAAAGTAGGTCAAACTCCAAGATCAAGGTCACAAGGTCCAAGGTCATGGTTACATGTGAACGATGTTCATAGGAGGTATCTATGTGTGAGATATCAAAGCTGTATGTGTAAAAGGACACGAGATATAGGCAAGGTTAAGAATTAAGTGTAAAAATCAACAAAGGGCAATAACTGCAAAAATTTGATTGGCAGAGTTACGGTTCTTGTGCACTGCACCTCTCCATAATGAAATCTATTCACCTGTAAAGTTTCATGATTCTACCTTACATATTTTTTGAGTTGTGCTCCGGACAAGAATCAAGTTATAAAATCAACAAAGGGCAATAACTCACAAAATTAGATCGGCAGAGTTACAGTTCTTGAGCACTGCACCTCTCCATAATGAGACCTATCCACCTGTAAAGTTTCATGATTCTACCTTACATACTATACGAGTTATGCACCGGACAATAATCAAGTTTGAAAATCAACAAAGGGCAATAACTCCAAAAATATGATCAGCAGATTTACGGTTCTTGTGCACTGCACCTCTCCATAATGAGATCTATCCACCTGTAAAGTTTCATGATTCTACCTAATATAGTTTTTGAGTTATGCTCCGGACAAGAATCAAATTTGAAAATCAACAAAGGGCAATAACTCAAAAAATTGATCAGCAAAGTTACGGTTCTTGTGCACTGCACCTTTCAATAATGAGATTCATCCACCTGTAAAGTTTCATGATTGTACCTTACATACTTTTTGAGTTATGCTCCGGACAAAGATCAAGTTATAAAATCAACAAAGGGCAATAACTCAAAAAATTTGATCGGCAGAGTTACAGTTCTTGTCCACTGCACCTCTCCATAATGAGATCTATCTACCTATGAAGTTTCATGATTCTACCTTTAATACTTTTCGAGTTATGCTCCGGACAAGGTTTGGTCTACGGACAGACTGACGGACCGACCGACCGACCGACCGACCTACCGACCGACGACCGACCGACCGACACTTGCAAAACAATATACCCCCATTTTCTTCGAAAGGGGGCATAATAATTGTGAAATTTCACTTGAATATTTATAGATCTCTGTCCCAGATTCAATGTAAGACGGTAAGTGAAGTATGATTCGTTTGAGTTTTACGACATTGATTGAACTTATACCAAACACTTCGTGCATCTTCGGGCGTCGATCGTGGCAACGGAAATTTACGAGGATGTCCCTCGTTGATTTCCGTTGACCCGGATGACGTCCGGAAATTGACAAGAGTATGACTCGTCAAAAATGGCGTAAAATCATCAACTGATAGAGTACACAATTAACAATTAAGAACAAAAAAACAACACTTACTTCCGATTTACACAAATCAGCCTTCATGCACTCGTACAATAGTACCGGCCGAAAATGACAGTGACGTGGGCTAATGTTTACTACTTGACAACCAATCAACTCTGTTCGTATTTGTAACAGTGCAAATCAGACGAATTGATTGGTTTTGCAGCAGTAAACATCAGCCTACGTCACTGTAATTTTCGGCTGGGACTATTGTACATGTACTTATAAACCCAAATATAAACTGATATGGTAACCTAATGAAACGTATATTTATCAGTTGATATCGAATGGTTAACCCATCACCACACAGTGACTCCTTTTGACTCCCCACAAGATAATGGCTTTCGAAAACAACGTAGAAAATGAAGAAATTGCTTGTCACAAGCAATTTCTTCATTTACCACAATGTTCTCTACACGAAAACTTCCAGAAAATTTAGATTTCAATCACTACAATTTGTCGTCTGCAACATGTTTGAATTTGGATCACCCTAAAATTTTGTCGTTTGGTAATGGGTTAAGCATCAAAGTTTTACTTTTATTGTCTCTCGCTTGTCGAATGGTGGACCCACCTTATATTTTATAATTAGAAAGGGCAAAAGCACCTTGGCAATGTTCAGTTTTTTATGTTAGTTTTCACATAAAAGGTTGATAAGGGGTTGATGAATGACATTGAGGAAGGTCATATTGCATGAAACAGAATGATGTCATTGAAAGAAAGTTAAATACCAAATTGAGCTGTGTATGTCCAATACTTTTGGAGAAAAAGGCCAATGTTAAGTTTTCGCGCAGACAGACGGAAGGACAAACGGACAGATGGATACACCGACGGACAGACAGACACGAGTAAAACAATATGCCCCTGATCTCTCGATACGGGGGTATAAAATGCAAGATCCTAAACTTCTATGCAATCTGAATCATTCAGAATTTTGTTCTCTGCGACATCGAACTTTCTGCCACATATCGCTGGTTACGTTCTAAACTGGCGTAAATAGGGAATGATTAAATCAAGTAAAAAGTGCCGCAGTTTCGGACAAACAGTTGTATATCTTTGAAGTTGCTATAAAATCTGGTAACTACGTCTTGATTCAAGCCGTTGTTATGAGCTTTTATAACACCAACGACGGTTTATCAAAACGCAACGGTAACACAGTCTATTTTTAGCACAAAATTCATTGCCATTCAGCTGTAGCCACGTCATTTTCGAATGTAAATGACAACACGCATCTGTATATCATCAAAGTTATTCTAAAACCATGTAACTACAGTTTTTCAAGCTGTAGTTACGAGGTTTAAGAATTACCCCGACGATATTTATAATTCACTCAATTTCTGACATGACTCTGTTAGACCAACCAAAGGCAGAAAGGGTTAAATGATGTTATTAACTTATTTAATTTGCCACAGCCTTCTCACAAATGAAAGCGTTATCGGGTTTTACTATTTTCAAATCAAGACATGGTTCTGACGTCCCTTATTTAAAGGGCATATGAAAATATTGAGGCAACAGAAGAAAATACTGATCATCAGCATTTTTCCATTTACCTCAATATTTTCTAGGCTAGATTCTACAAAAATCTTATCTTAGTTAACATTCATTTTGTCGCATGCAGCTGCTTTCAAATTGAACCACCCTAAAGTCTTGACGTTTGGGAAAGGGTTAAATAAATATATAGAAAGGAAGATAACCGTTCGGTAAGGACATTGTAAAACTTTTAAGTTATCTCCCATAGATATTTTATCATTCCACATAATACAGTAAAGGCGGGGTTTGTCGAAATAGGAGTAGGTGGAGTTTCTGCTTTTGTCGAAGTGTAAATCTCGTCCTGTCTGGTAATAGATATGAAAAATGTTGAACGAAATAATTTCGAAAGAAGTGTAGCCGTTACAATAAAGTAGGCAAAGAATTTGAATTGCTCGTATTAATTATGAATGTACTTGATGAGTAACAAAAATTGTCAAACGTCATTTTGATCGAAACTAGATAAGCCCCCCCAGCTTGCCATAAATGCATAATTTTCCTTATTTTACATTGAAAATTTAGGAATATTCAGGCACAGGAGCTTGAGCACACTCAATAAGAAATTGCTTCCTACTACGGGCCTGTTTCTTTTGTCTCGTTCCGTTGTATGCTTGTTTCTGATAAAGGCGTCAAAACAGAGTCTTGTTTGAGAAAGGGTTCATAAACTCGAAATGAGAGTATCGATCTCAATGAGACGGTGTCCATTTAGTTTGCTGAAGCCAATGTTTTGTTGATGAAGTTGGCAGACCAGCAGAGCAGCAAAGTGAAGTTGTCAAATCAGTAGACTAGCAAAGTAGCAGAATGAAAATTTCAGACCAGCAGAGTAACAGATTGAAGTTGGCAGACCATCAGACTAGCAGAGTAACAGAGTGAATTTGGCAGACCAGGAGAGTAGCAGGGTATATGACAAATTAAATTTCTTTCATCTGATGACTTGTATGACCGAATAAATGCTTTTAATGTATTTTTAACGCAAAGAACGTTAATGACATCGCACGGAAAATCCAGACGTCTCGTGAATCTCTTTAGGGGTGGGCTACATTGGAATGGAATGGTTGTTAAACTTACATTTCGTTATATCTAACCCTTCCGTATAAACTGTCTAACGTAACGCCATCACTGTACCCAATTTTGCAAATAACTACGCAGTGTGTATGACTCCAAATTTTATCTCAAAAAAGTAGCAAACAGAAAATTGCAATAAAAACTACATTTATCACCAAATCTAGTTTACTTTTAGCCTCAAAGGAATAAATTTAAATCAGTTTATTTATTTTAGTAAGCAGGTTATTCCGAGTAAGCTTACTTGGCGCCTAACCGCGTATTTGCATTTTAAGGACACTGACATCTTAAAAGTAGTTCTATGTAAATATACTGAACAAAAATGAAAACTTTACACTTAGAGATTTCTTGTTTCTGGAAAAGTATCGAACTAAAAGCGTGAAATATATTTTGACGTTATTTCCCAGGCTTTCAGCAATCGTTTTGTTGAAATTTCATTGCCTTGTATCCTTTAATGTCAGAGTTACGGCCCTTAATGCGTTTAGAGCTAGCTACATCTAACGTCACATATGCGCATGCGCAGGAAACGATTCATTATTTTTTCGGAATTTGTCATATCCGGGTTGCCAAAAAACACAAACAATCTTTCTTATCGCTTGTAGCACGCTCTAAAATAAAGGTCTAATCTGTCAATTTTGTGGATTATCTCCCTTTTACATAAACAAATAGGGAATTTAAAATGTTTGATATTCACAAATTTATCACGCTTTTCGATCGTTTTTGTGTAAACATCATGCAGTCCTTACAGGGGATTATTAGACCCTTTTTCGACAAGGATTGTTCCCAAATGTCCATGCAAAAGCGATTTCAATTTCCTATGGAGATTGCATTATAAAATTTTCAAGCTTTGCAACATAATGAAAATTCTGCTTTTCAAACATCATTTTTTTTGAAAGCTTAAACAGGGTTAAGCAAGCTTCTTAACATTTCCTGACTGGTTAGTTGTCAGACTACCACTCCGTGCAGTCTGGCATGGTTTGCATTCTTCTGCTCGGATTTCTGAGGGTTTAAATTTTGTAAAATTTCCGTTAAAATTGTACACCTGAAAAAACGGACCCCTGTCACACTTAAAGGGTCCGTTTGTCATCCCTGTAATTAAGATCAACAAAACGTTTAGTGTTTGGCACAACCAAGTCAATGAACAATGCGAAGCATATTCATTTGATTTCTTTACTTGTTGTATTTAGAAGAAATATGACAAGCAATGTAGGTGTAAAGTTTTCATTTTTGCTCAGTATATATCCAAGAATGTCCAAACTAGATAACTGGGTATAGACTTGAACGCCCTCTCTCGATAGATATTGGAAAATGACTAGAAAAAGATATATCTCTTCTTCTTCTTGGTAGTTTCTTGAATCGAGAACAGGGACGTAGGCAGGAATGTGTTATGTTGAAGCCCAAGGCGTATTGTCGAGTCCATTTGACGCTTTTTGACGACCAAAAATAGGAAAGCTCTGGAAAATATTGTAGAAAATGAAGAAATTGCTTCAAATAAGCATTTTTTTTAATTTCCAACAATGCTTTTCATCCAGAGAGACCAGAAATATAAAATTATAGTCTTTTGAGTTTGTCGTCTGTTACATCTTTGATTTATGGAGAGTCAAAATTCTTGTCATAATGGTAATGAGTTGTGTGGTTTCCGGAACATCTATGGGGTCTGCTTTTTTTCAATTTTTTTTTTCATGGAAAGACCAGCAGGCACACCTGAACATAAAAATGTTGAAGCCCGGGCTTTCATTTCTCAACATAGATACGCGCATGGAACATGACAGAAGTGCTCATCTAGTATTTTTCTTGATGTTGCTGTCCAAAGTCTGATGTACAGACAAGGTTGCAATTGGGGCATGGAACGCCATTTGTCGGAGGACATGTACTTGCTGTAGCGTGACGTCGAGCTCCAGCTGCTTCACGAATCACGGTGGTCTAGCTGACTTCCCTCAAACTTCTTCACATCACATTTTGTTAGTGCTACCAAGTGAGCATGGTCTGTAGCAACGTCGTCCTTGCTTTTTATAGCCATGAATCAGTTCACCGTACATTACTTAGCCTGTCTCTTCGTGAAGTCTAATCACGCTGCAGACTGTTCTCTGACATTTCTAGAATCCTTGAAAAGCTTTGAGTGGGTCTTCATCATACTGTCAGAGGTATAGTCAAACTGGGGCATAGACTTTTTTAAATACACTATTTGATCAATCGTTCAACAAACCATATATTGCGGTATAATGATTTATTTAATAAATAATTATCAAAATATAGTTTAAAAACTTGAAACGAGAAATGAGAAACGCCGACGATATCCAGAGGGAAAATGCTTTGTTCTATAGCTATTCTTCATATTACACAATATAATATGGAATAAACATGCACTTTTTAATTCATTTCAAATGGTCATATTTTGACTGTTCACCAGTAAATGTCGCTCTCCATAAATAATTTGTTCATGATTTTTTCAAAGATGTTGAATTATCGTAACAAAGTTCCTAAGAGGTGACTCAATATCATGACTTACAAACAATTTGCCTTTGTTAAGTATTATTGAATACGTATTCTCTAGAACGTTCTTACCTACGTTCAATTTTTCATACGATCGTAAACCCCAAATATATTCATATATTTTGTTACGTTTTACAACATTAATGTAAATACGTTTGCTGGATGCGACAGCAACCCCCGTTGGCTGTGAGTTTTCCAGCCTGATATGTGCAATGACATCACCATCGTCATTTATACATCGTACAACGTCATTCCAATGTTCAGTTATGTAAATTCTGTCCCCTGATACTGCTAAGCGGGGAATGCCCGAGTAAGTTTGACCTTTCAAGAAAACAAATGACGTGCATGTATTTGTGTCTATCATTCTTAGTAATGTACCATTTGCGTTATATATGTAGATAAACCAAAATGAACCTCTCTTTAACTTGTCATGTATACAGGCCGTGTAGATCTTGTTTTCGGAAGAAGTAATGCTGTAACATGCTCTATCACATTTTACAACCATAGTTTTCATAGCAGGTTTCTCAGTTAAATCTATACACCATATCGATTTGCACTCATTAAACGTAACGCATATCAGGTTTTTGTTTTTCCCTGAGCAAGGCATTTGAAGATTGTCTTCAAATTTAATCGTTGTAACATCCCATGGTTCTTTTTTAAAAGATATGTAACGTGTAAGTTCATTGGTTTCTTGCTTTAATATTTTGATGCAGCAATTTCTTTCATCACAGAGGACTAGCCACCTGTCCTCATATACACACATGCCTGTTATTCTACAATCATAACGATCTAGCTGACACTTTACGTCTATCCGATCCTTGAAACAGGGTATTTTAGTATCAAACTGCACTTCTCTATCCGTCTCATGTCTCAGTGCGTCCAAAAGCTTTTCACGTGCTCCAAACAAATCCTCCCCATCAACAATGATATTGTTTTCATATCCTTCAAAGCAAGTTGGACAGAGGTACATCTCGTCATTATAACTTAATACTGTGATCTCGGTTTTTATTCTGGTCAAACATGTATTACATCGTATACTATTGGAAGGTAATCTCACTGCTGTCACATCGACGTCAACCAGTTGTTTTGCTTTGGCTTGGCCCATTATACCTGTAGCACAGAGATTTAATTATCATAACATTTAACAAAATGTCTTATATTTAGAATATTAGATTTTAACAAAATTCATGGTACTGCTGTGAAAAATCTCAAATTGTTTTAAATTTACAACCTGTAAAGAAAATTGAACAGTATTGTTATCATATACGATGCTGCCCGTTGATCTTGCGCACTTAAGAAATACATACTCAGTCAGCACAGTGTAAAGGGTTACATGGATCTTTTTTGACACGTAAGACTATTATATCAAGAATGCGTTGACTTAAAACTTTCTTTAAAAATTTGCTATGTCTATACAGGACTCTATTGTGTAAACACCTACCCCCATGTTATTAATCTGCATACAGGTGTCCGGTGCACTCGCACAAAATGACGTCACACTACTAAAGTTTTAAGGTCTTGTGGCCAATATAAACCAGGTACAGAATATAAGTCGTTTTACATTGGTAACTACATTGTTTTAATTTCTTTATATATAACACGGTACAGAAACTACAGAGACAGAGCCAATGGCTCTGCTACTTAAATCTTCTGGGGTGCTTCCGGCCATGTGTGGCTTTGTCTCTGGGATCACGATTTTTTGACAAAAACAGGTGAGTGTTCAACTTTTGTTGTTCAATAATTTTTTTTGGTGCTTAATATCGAAAAACCGGCAATGTCATGCTCCCCTAAGACCATTTATCTGCCTGTTCTAATTCTGTGGGCTTTAAAGTCGGCAGGATTTTCACAGGATTATTGTCGTCGTGAGTCGACCCTATGTGATTTTTCTTGTTTACATCATGTATTCATGTACATTCCAACAGTAAAAAGCCAATTGCCGCAGCCAGAACATGTTATATACTAATCGATGAATACGATCGATTAGACATCCCTTTTCCATGTCACAAGACCTTAGAAATGATTTGTAAAAAGAAAATTTGAGCATTTTTTATCAGTTGCTCTGTCTCTGGCGGGTGGCTCTGTCTCTGACGACTGGCTCTGTCTCTGGCTCTGCGTGCTAGGTTCAAAATTTTAATCTATCACAAAATTTGCGTCGAAGAAATGTTTCTAATTAACTCACACACTGAAAAGATCATAGTGTGTATGGTGAAGGGTTTAGTAACTGATTGAATGAGTTTTGAAAATGAATTTTTGAACATGCACATGAACTTTTTCATCTATTTCCCAGCGTATAAATTTTATGCTACCTCATATGTTGCTCACAGGCTGAACAACCCAGAGATACACTGAAAGTACTAGAAGAAGTTTCAAGTTTCATAAAATATCATGATGTTCTTTATGTTTTTTCTCCAACATTCGTACGTGAAGTTTATTAATAAAAAAACGCTTATTTCATGAATTATTCCTATGATGCCGGGGTGAACACTGATTCTCTGCAAATTATCCCATGCACCAATTTTAAAATACAAATTTGATGTATCGTGAGACTTGTATCACTTGAAAGAATTTCTGATCGAAATATTGGTTAACACTTTCATCTCGATATCATCTCGATTACATCAAAATTAATTATTCTATTCAGGCGAAAAATAAGAACGGGTTATAGCACCAGAAATATTTAGTTGTGATAGAAACTAAGATACCGCCTAAAGGAGGTTTCAGCAGTATTTGTATAAATTAGAATATCATGCATTTTATCGTCGATATAAATCGTTCACATGCTTCATTTCACATGTCAAATTGAACATATAGTTTAATGTATCGTGCTTGACATGTATGCTATGGACAATAAGGTATAACCTTTTATTCAGTATTGAACATGCAAACGACAGATTTAACTGCAACAGAAACTAGAACACTATGGAATTAGAGGCAAAACAAATAAATGGATATAAGCTTTCCTGACAAACAGAAGCTAAACAGTTGTAGTTGCAGGTAATTCTTGGGCCCAAATGAAAATACTGTCTGAATTCCCCCAAGGGTCAGTGCTAGGTCCTAGCCTATTTCTGTACTACATCAACGACATTCACGAAGACTTAAATGCAAATGTTAGACTCTTTGCTGATGATACCATAGCATACATCATTGTTTCATCTGATTATGACTTTAACGCCATGCAAACAGACCTGAACAGAATTCACTCATGGGAACAAAAGTGGAAAAGTTCTATCCAAACAAATTCCAGGTGCTAACAATAAGTAACAAGGAGAAACTGATCAAATATAACTACACACTCTATGGGAACACCCTGGAACGTGTAAAGTCAGACAAGGATGCACAATAACCAACTACTTAGACTATGATCAGCACATATCAAACATAACCAATAAAGCCAATGGGACCCTGGGCTTTCTAAGAAGAAACCTGAACATATCGTCCAAACGTACTAAAGAAACAGCATACAAAGCCTTAGTAAGACCAACACTCGAATATGGCAACAGCATGTAGGACCCACGTGAGAAAAATGACTTCCAAAAGCTTGAAAAGGTACAAAGAGCCGCTAGATTCATAACCAATAGACAACATACCCAGGTAACCGATCTGGCGTAAACAACATGCTTGAAGATATCAAATGACAGTCCCTAAAAGACAGACGGAAAATGGTCAGGTTAACAACATTTTACAAAATAACAACACACAGGCTAGCAATAGACCAAAATCAATACTTTAGCAAACCAACCAGACATTCAAGGAACATGCAAGGAGAAAGTTAAGCAATCACATAAAATAAAACAACATCCAGATAAAATTCCTTCTTCCCATGAACCACCCGAGACTGGAACCATCTCCCCGCAGACTTACGGTCAGCAGGCTCAGTTGACGCCTTCAATGCCCAACTAGCCAACCATTTTTTTCTAACTCTGTCTTATATTTATAACTTTCCCTGTATATATCTCTTTCATCTTTTTTAACTTTTTAACCTATTTCTTTTGCGCAACAGCCTGTTGATAGTGGCTAGTTTATGGAAGAAGCAGTTAACAGTAAAATTCAATATTTGCAGATAACAAGAGATTTTAAGTTAAAGATTACTTTTAAAGGAATTCAGAAAAAGATCAAGGTTAGGAATGTCAATTAACATATATATGTCTACTAACAAGCTAATCCGGTATGTTATTCATTTTGAAGGCATACATGGTTATAATAAAAAAAAGTATCCGAAAATCATTGAAATCTGTGACAAAAATATGAAAATGCTGGTTATCAGCTATTTTCTTTTCTCGCAATGCATCAGTACAAGGTCTTGTTTGGGAAAGATAAAATGGAGAGCTATCGGGTTACATTGTTGCAAAATAAAAAGACCCGATAACGAGCATTTTCTGCCTTTGTTACAGCTTTTTACTTGACAATTCATACGCTAAATGTTTCTTTGTCAACACCAAGTTTGTCGCCTGTAGTATCTTTGAAATTGAACAACGCTGAAATTTCGATTTCTTGGAAAGCGTTTAATCAATGACTGAACAAATCGTCATACGCACTATGATCTTTTCAGTGTGTGAGTTAATTAGGTACATTACTCCGACACGAATTTCGATGGATTAAAATTTTGAACCTAGCACGCAGAGCCAGAGACAGAGCCACCCGCCAGAGACAGGGCCAATGATAAAAATTGCACAAATTCTATTTTTGCCAACCATTTTAAGATTTTGTGACATGGAAAAGGGATGTCTTATCCAGAATATCCATCGATTAGTATATAACATATTTTGGCTGCTAGTCTGTGATATTGAGAATAGATGGTTCATGTCTTGGATGGGTCAAGTTTATTTGGCAAGGCGGAGGAATTTATCTAGTGAGCCGAAGGCGAACTTGATTAATTCCGCAGCCGAGCCAAATAAACTTGACCCATCCAAGACATGAAAAATCTATTCTATTTATCCTGTTATGATCTTTAAACGATGCAGAATTACAGAAACAAATTCATAATCCTTTGAAATCAATCAAGTAATTATTTTCACCGGCGATGTCACATTTTCAAAATGTTTGAATGCGCAAACGTTTAGTGAGCGGCAGAAAGTAATCCGCGTGAAAATTATCCTTTTCCATCAACATTTTATAATATTACCGAGGTAAAAACCAACAAGTTATATTTAAGTTTTCAAATATGATAAACATTTAGTGTAAACTCAAATAGCAAAGAATTAGAAGTGACTCGAGTTGACGACTGTGTCTTGACATGGTCGTTTCTTTGTGTGCGGATTGGAATTGGAAGGGTCTGTTTCGGATTGAACAAAAACAGATGAAACAAGTATCTGGTGTTGTATGCAACACATAAAGTCCCCTACCGGCTTCACATTGACTCAATATGGTAATCAATAATAGATTAAGATGAGCAAGTCATCAAAAAAAAATTGTCAAACATATGAAATGTTATGCCAAAAATTTCGGAAATATAATTCAAATGACTTGAATAAAGTTACTAAAAGATCAATGATTTGTAATTGCTACCATAGCAAGTGTAATTTTATAAAATAAGAACAACGGTAATCTAAATGTTTAGTGATATTTTTTGCAAGCAAGTTTTCAGCGATCTTAATAAGTTATAAAGACCTTAACCCTTTCCCAAACGGCAAAAATTTAGGGTTGTCTAATTCAAAAGCTGCTGTAGACCCCATAATGGATGTTAATGAGAGCAGGAATTGTGTACAATACAGTAGAGAAAATATTGAGACAAAAGAAGAAAATGCTGATTATCAGGGACGTCAAAACCAGGTCTTGTTTTGGAAAGGGTTAAACAAGACTTACATGAGTTGTTGTCTCTGCTGTGCCCACTATACAATTCATGCAAGCAATAAACAGATGCAAGAAATAGTATCAATAACAGTTACCTTGTCTGATCCAAATTTTTTTCTTCAGTCTTGTTGGTAAGAAATGCGAACTTTCACTGGAGGTGATTAATACTGCTGCATCACCACCCTGACTAACATGGCTTATATTTTTTTTTACATTTTAAAACAGGTTTCATCAAGTTAGCTTGCTTAGTTATTAAGTTATTGCAGGATCCATTTTTTGCCATATTTTCACTATTTCCGTTACCATAGCAACCGCACTTTTCGTCAAAGAACAAAGATAAAATGATGTGCATAATCTACACATTGTCATCTAGTCATATACCAAGTCTCATCAAATTAGCTTGCTTACTTATTAACTTATCGCAGGATCCAATATTTTTTGCCATATTTTCACTATTTCCGTAACCATAGCAACAACAATTTTAGTCTAAAAACAAAAATAAAATGGTGTGCATAATCTACACATTGCCATATAGTCATATACCAAGTCTCCTCAAACTAGCTTGCTTAGTTATTATCTTATCGCAGGATCCCATTTTTGGCCATATTTTCACTATTTCTGTAACCATAGCAACCTCAATTTAAGTCAAAAAACAAAAATAAAATGATGTGCATAATCTACACATTGCCATCTAGTCATATACCAACTTTCATCAAAAACGCTTGCTTAGTTATTAAGTTATCGCGGGATCCAGATTTGAGCGGACAGACGGACGGACGGACGGACGGACGGACAGACGGAGGGCAAACCTATAGTCCCCTCCGGTGTGAACACCGGTAGGGGACTAATTAAAACTCGAAAAGGTTAAACTGTACAACAAGAACATGAAGCGCATACCACAAATCATTGAGTTCACTATTCGTCCCAAATTTAAATTCCTCACTCCTGGATTTAGCTGTAAAATCTAACATGTTCTGTATTTTCTCCGATGTCGTCCATTTTAGACCGTCTCCAACGAAGCAAACTTGTGTTGTGCGTGGCAATGAAGGCATTATTTCAAAATAACTATAGCCTGGAGAATAAAAACAGGTACTACAGATGTCTTGAAATACGATAACACACCAATGATCTCTGACCTCCTGCTGTAAAACCAAATCCTTCCTTGTTTTTCCTGCATTGTTTTGTGGTAAACACTTGTAAACATCGCTTCGATTCCCAGAAATACGTCATCGATTTTTAAGATTTAGGTCAACAATCCAGGTGCGGATTCTGTTAGTGGGGCATTTAGTTCATTTTTAAATCGGGCTACCGATTTATTATACTGCTTTCCGACAGTCGAAATGTTGAAAATACTGCAAACTTACCATGATCCACTGAGCAATGTCTTCGAGCCCAACTATGTGTTTTCAAGCACCGAAGAAACGGCCTTTTCAGTCACAATCTTTTTTTTTTTTTATCTTATTTACTTTTGCGACAAATAAAGAAGAGGCTAATACAAAATTTGATGTAATTTTCGCTTATAGTAATTACCAGTTATTATTTTCAGTGTTTATAACAAGCTTTTCGGTTGAGTAAAGGAGTTGAAACGTACAATAGGTTAACTGTATAATACATTTGTAGCAGTTACAATATTACTGCTCTGATTTTTCAACAAACCAATCAGTTGGACACATTGCATTTTTTATCCGCTGAGCACCGTGTTCGAGTCAAACTATGTGTTTTCAAACACCGAAGAAACGGCCTTTTTAGTCACAATCTACAAACTTTTTTATCTCACTTACTTTTGCGACAAATAAAGAAGATGCTAATACAAAATTTGATGTAATTTTCGCATTTAGTAATTACCAGTTAGTGTTTTCAGTGTTAATAACAAGCTTTTCGGTTGAGTAAAGGAGTTGAAACGTACAATGGGTTAACTGTATACTACATTTGTAGCAGTTACAATATTACTACTCTGATTTTTTTCTCGACCGATCATTTACCAGTGGTAGGACTGACAACCAATCAAATTTGTTATGCTTATCACGTGGTCAAATTCCACGCTAACCGAACTGGGCACTTACATTTTGCGTGTTATCCGCGGAGCTATGTGATAAAGGCAAACACCGCAGAAAACTGCCATTTCAGTTACAATCTACAAACTTTTATCTATGCCGTGCACTTTTGCGACAAATAAGGAATAGGATTATACAAAATATGATGTAATTTTGCTTTTAGTAATTACCAATTAGTATTTTAGTGTGTCTTTCAAGCTTTGCGGTTGAGTAAAGGAATCGAATTGTAAAATAGGTTAACTGTGTTTTAAATTTGTAGCAGTTACAAGATTACTGCTTTTTTTGTTCTCGAACGGTCATTTAACTGACAACCCTAAAAACATTTTATCTTTCCCAATCGACAAGAATTTAGGGTCTTACAATTTGGAAGCTGCTGCAGACAATAAAAGGCATGTTGTTATAGATAGAATTTGTGTACAAGATAACACAGAAAATATTGCGACAAAAGGAGAAATTGCTGGTTATCAGCAGTTTCTTCTTATGATTCAATGTTTTCCCATGCATTTCCACTAGGGACGTCAGAACCAGGCCCCGAGTTCTCGAAAAAACTTAAATACATTCTCATGAGAAGCTGCTCAACTTCAAAGGGATACTCTCCAAAGTTGAAGGGTATTCGATTGAATTTCACGTGGATTTCGTGCGATTTGAGCACGGTGCTCAGATTTGAGCATGAGAACGTACTTAAGTTTTTTCGAGAAACCGGGGCCATGTCTTTTTGGGGATAGGGTTAAAAACCTTAACATTCCAACAATTTCCTGTCAAACTGGTATTTCGGGATCACAAACACATCTTGTTTTTACGTTGAGCCAATTATTGAGCTAAATGGAAGCAACTACAAATGAGCTTAGTCTCTGAAAAAAAATGTGACATGTTAGACAATGGTTGACCAACATCAGTTCTAAATGAGTGCAGCAATGATTATCACACAAGTAAACATTTAGAGTTTTATTTTCAGATCTTGAAAATAAAACTTAAGAATATCAAGGATGAATCATTTGCTTATGCCAATCTTGATCTGGGTCCATCTGATCTTATATCTGCACCCAACCCTACTGTATAGATTGTTCTGTTTATTGATAGATTAATGATTTGATATTGAGACAAATATTGAAGCTATGCTAGTCTACTATAATATATGTATACCATTTCCTTAACAGCAAATTGAAATTCATCCATTCTCAAATGTTGGGTATGATTGCAAGACAGATCATAAATCAAAGAAAAATTCTTATTGTCCACATTTTATATTCTCCTTTTTCCTTCATGTTATCCAAACTTTTAAAATAAGGGTCGTCTAAATTTGTCTTGTTCAAGAAAGGATTAAGTTTGTATTTTGATAGTTTTTTTTTAAATATTTTGTTTGCGTTTTCTTTACACGTATAAAAATCAAAATTATTTTATGTTGTTATCTTTTATCCATGTTACCCCTCAAAATCAAGATATATCGGTATCTGGATTTTGTGATTCACAAGTAAAGCTTGTTAAAGCTCACAATAAATGAACTGGTAGAGCAATTCTAGCTATTAACTATTAGCTAGAGATGCTCTGCCAGGTTATTATATGGTTGCATATTTGTTCACAAGAGATCACCGAGGGCTGGAAGTATTGTTCTATGATAATAATCTCTTTTAAACATATCTTTTGGGCCGTGGCCGTGGAGCAGTTGATAACGCACCTGGATCTCGTTCGAGAGGTCCAAGATTCGATACCCAGCCGCGACAAATATCCTTTCTGATAAAAATGTCAACCACCAATGGTTTTATATCGTGAACCTATGCGGGTAGCAGCTGGAGGCTCGGTAAGGGTGTTATGGTAGTACTGTAATGAGAAACAACAGGAATCCGTGGTTAGGTGCTCCAGCCGCCGCAATATGACCATGGCAGTTGAAACAGTGTAAAATCCTAATAAACCTATCAAAATCAACGCATTGGCAAAGAATTCTGTGCTAAACATAGACTGGGATTACTGTTACGTTTTGATATCCCGTCGGTGCTGTTATAAAATATCCTAGCTACAGCTTGACTTAAGCCATAGTTTTGAGATTTTATGGCAACTCTTACGAAATATTGATTGTTTGTCCGATATTGCGCCATGGTTAACTGGATAAAATCGTTCCCTATTGTGTTCTATTCTTTAGCTCTCTTTCTCAGTCCACTGGACAAAGGCTTGATAATTTTGTTGAAATTTCATGTGCAATTTTCGCATCTCTACTGTTACTGTACCTCTAGCGCAGTTGGTAGCATGTTGGATAATCAGGCTTAGTAGTACTGGGTTCAATATCCGAGTTGAATAAAAAAAAAATAACTGTGACACATCTCTCACAATTGAGGGTACATGTATATAATTCTGTAAACTACAGTTTGATGAACTGACGATGTCCCTGAAAAGATGGAATGTTATGACAAAAAACTTCAAATTTGAGCCATTTTGATTGACGAACTATTACACTATCCCAGCCCTTGATGGTATCTGTGCTGCCCACCGTCTTTTGTCTACTTTCTCAGTTCTGGTTTGTTCAATTTGTCAGTGATGCCCGATTTACAGTGCTGACAGCACTTTGATTTAGACAAGGGAATGAAAAGGTGTCATTTGTGCTATGTCTCGTTTTCTGTAGACCACTTGCCTCGGATTACGAGTGAACTTAATTTTGGCGTTTTTTTTGTACTTTTGGGGCCAGAATATTGATTAAATACGCTGAATTATTTGATTGTGATGATTTTTGCTACTCAAAACAGGCGGCTTTGCGAACAATATGTGTAAGTTTTGTTATGAAAACGGGGATTTCGAGATCGACGCCAACCTTCGGATAAGATTAAAAGTAGTTTTGGCAGACCGCGTGATCATGTAGCATGATAAAGCATGTCACGTGATAGGGGGTATAATAAAGCTAACTTTATCATACCCCCTGTTATTGGGCAGAATATTAAGCTGGTGACAGGATAAAATCGGTAATCTGTCTGCATTTGAGTACTAAGAATGCCAACAACGCAAATCAGGGAAACAATTCCTTGGTAATGATGAAACTGCTTGTTGGCATATCTGTAGACGCGTCGTTTTCCTGTGTCGTCACGTCCAAAACAACAATAATAAACAACAAAATTGAGATAAACAGTCGATTACAGGGATATTGTACAGAAAGAGTACAAGAAAATAGCTCAAATCCTTTGATTAAATCGTTTTAGAGAAAATGCATCATTTTGTAAAGCCTGTTAAATGCGTTTTTGTAACCAGACGTCCATCTTCGCAAGCCAAGGGTAACATCTACGACGTAACGTTGTTTCTGTATTCACCCTTGGCGTATTGGTCCGATTTTCTTGGTCTCCTGGAAAGCGTTTTCATTGGTTCCAGCGAGGTCTCGCTGGAACCAATCCGATTGTCGACTGATACATGTGTTATGAGTAACCAAATCATGGCAACGGGCGGGA
This sequence comes from Fragum sueziense, assembly GCA_963680895.1. NCBI lineage: Eukaryota > Metazoa > Mollusca > Bivalvia > Cardiida > Cardiidae > Fragum > Fragum sueziense. The sequence goes on from OY804604.1 coordinate 5,429,205, forward strand.
AAAAGCATTGCATTTGCAACTCAAAAACGCGAAGATTTGCGATTTTTCCTTAGAATTTCACTGCAAAGACAGGAATTCCCTAACTTTAATCGACGAATTATTATACTTTCGACAATTCGACCAAAAAAAGCAGCTATTTTTTAACATAATTCGCATCACGTATGACGCGAAAGACAACGCGCGTTAATGACGTCATCAACAATGGACGTAAACAACCAGCAGAACAACCGCTAGGCGGCGCTTCGCGATTGCAAGAAAATCTGACTAAATCCGCCAAGGGTGAATACAAACGTAGGTGGGTTCAACCTTGGCTAGCGAAGATGCCAGATGTCACACTGACGTCAAATTACAAACATACATGCTTATTGCTTATATGAATGGTTTTAGCCATTTTTTGTACATGGTCACAAACATTATAACTAATATCATGAAAATATTATATCAAGAGTCACAACTTATAATTACGTCAAAAGATAAATAACGTCGATGATAGGTCAATTTTATTTAACACATATGTCCACTGTATTACGATTGCAAAGTGAAAAAACTAAAGTGACATTTAACAATTATTTTTACATAAACTTTACTTTTACTCTATCTGAAAGAGCATCTTTTCTTATGAAAATCCTGAAAATTTCAAGCCGAAATATTAAACCGTTTACGAGAAATATATATTTTTGTGCTAAAATTAAACAAATTGTTGTAGACAACAGTTCAGATTTATTTAGAATTTGTCATTTCTGTCTCAACCCTAAAGGCGTATTTTTCGCTTATAAATTGCAACTTCGAAAAACTGATAGCATTTCTACGCATTAGAATCAACCATCTTTGCATCAAAACAGACTTTTAAAAATTGAAATAAATGTGAAATGTCACTTTAAACTTTAACTATTTAATGTACCATTATGTGATTTCCCTTCGATGTGTTTGCTCTGACGCCTTAACGTCCACAACGTCATTGTAACGTCGTTACTAATAATCATAAAATTTACATCCAAACATCCTGATGATTAATATTTGTGAAACCAGTACATGAACATTAAAAAAAACTACGAAATAAGGCTTGTTATTCACTTTTCAAGTTTGATTTAGGTATTTACTGTAATATATATACTTTTTTCAAGAGCCATTTCTCCACTTGTTAGTGCTCTTCAAAAAAAGAGAATTATCCTAAAACTAGGCCCATATACTAGTCTAATAGATTTCGATTATGTCATGGCTGAACTTTATGTTTTCTGGCATAAATGAGTAGTGACGTACAACAATGAATAAAAACAGAGTACTCGCCGAGTAAGAAGAGGTTTGATAATGATTCTTAAAAGAAATTAAAGTATGATAAAATATACGGTGTACAAAATCGGAAAAAATAGCTCTCTACTTATAAAGGCACACCATAATTAGCTGAAGTACGGTAGAAGACTGAAAACATTTATTAATTATTTATTAATCTGTAAATTGTTCTGGATTCAAACAAGCATCTTTATCCGCTCCTTTTTACCAGTACAGACCAGCCTGTTTGACTTAAATGTACGCCTTGATGGTCGACACATTGTCTTGATACAACTACACATTACACGTTCCCAGAGTGCATATCGGTCAAATGTGTAAGGAACCTCTTTGTAACCTTCAAATTCCGATTGTGTTACAGATACAAAGTGTTAAGGTTGATCTCTGCATGATTTAATGATACTAGTTTTTTGAAGGCACTGCAACAAAATCATTACATCAAGAACTGTTATTTCTCTGAGTATGTTCGTGAGTAGTGTTTCGTGGCGTTTCTTTGCTCGTTCTTTCACAGTCTTTCTTGTGGCATCACTGTATTAAAGCTACTGCCTGTATCAAGAAGCTCTATTCTTTGAACATAAATACGAGCTGTCATAAAACATGCTGAAACGTTGAGCAATTTCAGGTTTTGTCCCCATACTGTTGACATGATATCTACACCCTGAAGTAAAATTTCACAGGAATCTTTTGTTGGTTCACTGACTAGAGTTCGATCTAGAACTTGACATAATACAATGGCTCCATTGGGTAGATATCATTGGCTTCTTCTGCAGATAATCTGTTCTGCAGTATATTTACAACACAACAAACTAATGCACACTGTTATAATATCACACACAATAATGTATGCAATACACGTCTTTGTATTGTTTGACCACATTAAACTGATACTGATTAATTTTCGTGTGCAAAGTCCGTTAGTTGAGTGTCTTAACAAAACATTGCCGAAGTAGGGTCATTACATATGCAGATGTACTGGGTTAATCTTGCTGGATAATACAACAACTATGTAGTTGTAAATTGTTTTGAATACTAAACGTACAAAAATATAAACTTGATACACGATATTTGGAATTCAATACATGTACGCTCGCATGTGGACAGTTTCGACTGACAAAATTACCATATAAGCTGGTCTTCTCAGAAAATGATTGAAATATGCCCTCGGGATTCCCGAGCCACAAAATTACACAGTGTGTTCAAAATACTTTCAATTGTGTTATAATTACAATTTTCAATAAAAAGAAGACTGTTTGGAAAATTAAAACATCATGATTTACCCCACCCACCACTATTCTCTTTATGCTGTAGGTTTCTCATCAGCAATACAAGCGTGTCATTCATTTTTTTTTCTCCATTGAATGGGTAGATCTACTGCTAAAAATCCATGTAACTTAAAACCATCATAAAGGCATTATCTGAAGCTCTACGACGATTCAGAGCTTTTTAAGCTTTACTCATATAACATCCTTACATTCAATGATAACTGACAACAAGTCGTGCAAATTAATCTAATTGGCACTTATTAATTCACATATAAAATTTTATAATGATATGATAATTATTTAAATAGTTATAGTCATTTGTAATGTTGCGCTTTAGAACTTTCGATCAGTTTAGCGCACACACGTGGGTCAAGTGCATGTACGGCTCGTGATTTCTATGAAACCGATATTTGTCTTCCCGATATATCGTCGAAACGTCCGTGCAATAAGGTTATAACCACTACAACACCCGCACGATTAAACTTAAATGTCAAGATAGATGTCAAGTAGTGCAAAAGTAACGAACGTTGAATACGTCAATTTTTGTCTCAATATTGTTAACGACGGCATACCTATGCATCATATGGGGTATTCAATTCAAAGCATTTCATATCTATATCCAGATATCTGTTAATAGAAACACACATTAACAAAAAAACAACATCATTTTCATAATTATGTTTCACTAAACTCGGTTTGCAATTAAGCAAATTGACAACGTTACGTAATCGGCGGAATACGACGTAATGACGCGTTTCTAGATATGCCAACAAGCGGATCATGAAAGTTCAGATATTGATGGACACAACTGCAGTTGTGGGCATGCTTAATACTCTAATGCATACGGGACGTGATTTCCGGACATACCATCACAGACTATGCGGCAATTGGCTATTTGCCGTTGGAATGTACATGAATACATGATGTAAACAAAAAGAATCACATAGGGTCGACTTACGACGACAATAATCCTGTGAAAACCATGCCGACTTTAAAGCCCATAGAATTAGAACAGGCAGATAAATGGTCTTAGGGGAGCATGACATTCCCGGTTTTTCGATTTTAAGCACCAGAAGAAAATTATTGAACAGCAAAGTTGAACACTCACCTGTTTTTGTCAAAAAATCGTGATCCCAGAGACAGAGCCAGACATGGCCGGAAGCGCCCCAGAGGGTTTAAGTAGCAGAGCCATTGGCTCTGTCTCTGTAGTTTCCGTACTGTGATAATTCACTTTCGGTTTAGGCTTTAAATAAACAAATTTACAATGATGATGGTGCCATATTTATTATTCACTAGAGCAAATTGGCATTTATCCGTCATTATGATTCGTATACATTCTATATTTTTATTTCTACCAGTTTATCTTGTTTTCAATAAATAACTTACGGCATTTTTGGCCTGCGTAAGAAAAAATCGAAATCTGGGGATTTTCCATTTATGATTTTGACAGTGGCGGGAGTTAGCAATGACAACATGTTGGCTGTAGAGGTGTGCATAAAAACAACAGATAGCTCGTTAAAAGTGTGTTTCATGACTTGAAATTTTGTTAAAAGAGTGTTTATTATATTTTTCTTTGTGGTTGGACTGAATCATATGACAAGAATGGCAGACGGAATCCTATGTTGATCTTTCATGGAAAAGTAGGTCAGTGTGCAGACTTCATGAATATAAAATGAGTATGATGTCATACCCAACACAAGTAGCCCCAGGGTCTTTTTATTATTCAAATTACATTTCAATTATTTTCGAATGTAAAACTTGGCACAGTTGTTGATGACAATGAATGCTTTCAAGCAAACAAACTTCCAAAACATGAAATTACCACAGTGCGCAAAATAATCGGACGCGCAAGATGTGCGGACAGGACATCTAGATGCGAAATTCTGTGATTTATTTGTTAAAGCAATGTTGATGAATTTAATTAAAATTGTGAACTCTTTCCACAATAACTAGGACTACTTTGAAGTTTGTTTTAGATCCATTATTGTTTTAAACGTTTATCAGAAAGTTTTCACCATGCATACTGTGCTGTACGGAGTAGTGTGGCAGCAATAACTAAATAAGAGGACCATGATGGTCCTAAATCGCTCACCTGATCCAAGATGTTACGGTCTTGTTCGAATTCATAAATACTTGTGAATTTAAGATTTAAAACAAATTTATGATCACCAATCTTGTGTCCAAGTTTTGTCTTTTGTCAAATTCAAGGGTAGATAGCTCACTTAGCCTACTTCTTGTCCAATTATGCTGAAATTTCAAAATCATACAAGATCTTATTGCAACCAACATTATGTCCGATTTTCGTTTTGATTGGTGAACATTTTATGCCATATGAGTAAGTATATTCTTACTAGGCACAATAAGCTTTTTAACGTGACATTTCACAGATATTTTTTCATAAATTGTACTTTTTTTAATCTGAAAGAGCTTATTTTCTTATGACAATTCTGAAAATGTAAAGCCAAAATATTGCACCGTTTACGAGAAATATATTCTTGTGCTAGAATTAACCAAATTGATGTATACAGCAGTTCAGATGTAAATGGAATTTGTCATTTCTTTCTCAACTTTAAAGGCGTATTTTTCGCTCATAAACAACAACTGCAAAAGAAAACTGATAGCATTTATATGCGTTAGAATAACCAATCTTTGCATCAAGACATTTTTAAAAAATGAAATTAGAATGTTATTTCCTTTTAATTCAAATCGTGGGATATATACTAATGGACAGAAGTCTTGTCCATGTCTAAAAGTATAAATAATTCGGTAACCGCTTGAGGTAAATCTGACTAGCTGTAGGAAGATTTGTATAAGACGTTTGCAAACATCTTTAATTCAAATCAAAAGAAACAACTCAACAAATCGGGTAAAATGTGCACGTCTGTGGCTGTAGTGAACACTTACGCCTTATGTCAAAACAGGGACATTTACTCGATGAATTTGATAGCATTCTTGTAACAATTGCATCTTGAGCAATATTTACAGCTTCTAATAAAAGCGTTCACCAAGTTTACAGCAATTCGGACTGATAGTCATGGGAAGAGTTGCGCGGACCAGTTTACGTGGACAGACCGATCAACCAACTAAAGAATCGATATACAGGCTAATACCAGGGTAACCAGAAAATGCACGGACCAAAACTACAGAGACAATAACTCTACAAAAGAAATCTTCTGGGGAACTAACTTACAGAAAATTGAGTCTCTGGTAACGTGACTTCGATTTTTGAACCAAATGAGGTTTCCAGTTTCTAATGTCCATGTTTTCCAATTTGTTGTTCAATTGTTGGTTGTTGGCAGTTTTGAGAATTCCCAAAATATGTGTTCGTAGTTTTAATTAATTGGCAAGAGTCCCATTGACTCAATTACTCAACACCAATGAACGTGTGTGCGTAAAATTGTCCAAATCAAAATTAAGTTTCAGTTAAAATATAATATATTACATGTACCGGTATATATTTTGTGCACATGGCCCTTATGTCCCTGATTGCTGATGAAGGATATTGACTTCTGATGGCATGGTATATACCTTTACATGACAGTAAAATGATTCAGGAATGGATGGCTTAATCTTCCGAGTTCTACATTAAGTTTGTGGCTGCCTGTGGGGAGATGCCTGGATATCTCCCCGCACTCAAAAATGGCTTTTGTCAAATTTAAATGTTCAAGTCACTAACTTAATGATATTTTATAGAACTTGGGAGACATTTAAATATAGTTAGAGAAAATAGAGTATGCTATCTTTGTTTGATAAATCAGGATTTATTAGTTGAAAAACAGAATATCATAGTTTCTTACACTGCTCTCTGTTTAAAAAGACACCAAATTCACGTTTTATTTTTATAAAAGTATGTCTTGATAACAAGATTGTTAATTCTAATATGCATAAATAGTATCTGTTTGTGGGGGTTTTTTGTTTGTTTTTGTTGTTGTTTTTTGTTGTTGTTTTTGTTGTTGTTGTTGTTTTTGTTGTTGTTGTTGTTTTTTTGTTGTTGTTGTTGTTGTTGTTGTTGTTGTTGTTGTTGTTGTTGTTTCTGATTTAGGAAAAAGACGTCTCTAAGATTGAGACAGTAATGACAAATTCCACATACATGTACATCTGAACTGCTGTATACATCAAAATATTTAATCATAACACAAAAATTAAATTAAATCTGGATCTGGAAAAACGTCCCTTATAGCCTTTGAGACAGCCATGTTTCAAGATCATCCTGTGCCTAAGTGCAGTCTAACCATGATCCATGCTACTCTCATACAGTTGCTACAGGCCAGGAAGAAGCTATAAGAGAACAATATGGTTCCTGATCAGACTGTGTGAATACGCAGGCTGATCTGGGCCCGTATTCACCAACAAATTCTAAATTTTAGAATTAGACTTTGTCTAAATTCTAAATTCTTTACTCAGCCAAGAAAGTTCTAAATTCCTTATTCACCAACGCAATTTAGACCAGTCTTAATTTAGAATAGTTTGTACGCGGCGTAAGCGGCCACAATACTGCGCTGGTTTCCGAATTTTGATAGAGCGTAGGCAAATTATGCAACCAGCATCATGGTCTGTATATTTTGAGGATCAAAACGTAGTAGACACCCTTCAACTTCTTTAAGGGTCCGTTGGATCAAAGCCAAAGCGAAGAGACGGCATTGATCAAAACGGAACGAACGAAAGGACAGACTTTTTGACAATCGGCAAGCACTGTTTTAATTTTGACCTTTTAATACCGTCGATAATTAATCATTTTTTGCAGTGTGTCCCATCTTCAGTAATATCTATTGAAAATGATAAATAGACTTGCCTTTAATTAAATCCGTAATTGTTACCGAGAGCACTTATTAGTAGACATAAAATTCCCCATTGTATGCCCCTCGATTAATGATCTAAATATAAACCCAAGGTCAAGTTCAAAGCTTTTTGTGACGTAATACACTCAATCTATGACGTTTTGATTTCTCTGGAGATGGAATGTTTACAGAACGACAAACCGGGAGGATTTTAATTATGTGGATTTTGGAGGGATAGAGATCATCCAGAAAGTGGTTATTCATCTTATTTCAAGAAAATGGTATGCCTTGTGATACGTCAGGGTACCGTTGGTTTGAAATTTGCCATTTGGCCACGATCATCAGTTTCATCACTCGCCTTGTTCAAGTTTTTGGAGACTGTTTGAAAACACGGAAAATGGACGACCCCGATAAACATTAAACAGGCTAAGATCCAGACTTAGAAAAGTTGCATTTAGAGGGAACAAGAGACCAAAGAATATCATGGTATGTGCTCATGATCGTGTTAAATTTGCTACGTTTTTCCTCCGTTTCAAGTTAACTTTGTTCTTTGTTCTTTGACCCTTCCGATCCAAATCCACACTCGCACTTGTACAAAAACACACCGTTCGAGGTTCAAGGCTAGTCGTAGAGTTGAGTTGCATTCCTTGTTGTTTGAGCTGATTTTTCTGTGACAATATTTGATAAACGAAATATAGGATAGTTTGTTTTGCCCATGTCAAGTGAAATATTTTGCTTTAGAATGGCACTTTTCTCACCGGCTGAACTTTTGAGGTCGAGTTACACGATTTGCGCATCTAAATATCTCAAAAAAGTGCTATCTCGTCGAATTTTTGTATAGGATTAAGTTTCAAATGGACTATTGTTTTGTTATAGGATTCCTTTGTCGATTTTAAGCATGTTACAAGCCTTGAAGCGGTGAGCGGCGGCCATTTTTTTACCAATGAAACGTACTTTAGCACGGCAGGGGGTAGACTTGGAATTCTAAAGAATTTTCTAAAGATTTAGATTTAGAACGCGTTGGTGAATACGTACTTTAGAATTAGACTCCCAATTTAGTAAATTCTTTAGATTTAGTCTAATTCTAAAATTTAGAATGCGTTGGTGAATACGGGCCCTGGAACCGTGTTGGGCTCAAAAGCCTTAATGGACCTTTTTCCAGATCGTGGCTCGTATATATTTCTTGTAAACGACGCAACACTTTGGCTTGAAATTTTCAGAATTTTCATAAGAAAATATGCTCTTCCAGATACCAATTAAAGTAAAATTCATGAAAAATATCTGTAAAATGTCACTTTAATGCGGCAAGGCAAACATTGTTAAGTTCAAGAACGAACCTTAATGCATTTTACAATTTATTGAAAAGTAAAGATATGGCCCTTATTAGAAAAGTAGCAAAATATGTTTTAAGTATTTCATCTGTAAAAGATAAATAGTAATCAATTGTCTAAAAAATTCCTCGTAGAATTTTGCACATTTCAAAGACGAGTTTCATTAGAGAAAACTCGGATTACTCATGTATGTATATATACTCCCCGTCATAAGAAAGTAGCCACTTGTCTAATGCAAATGGTCGACAATTTTAGGATTATTCCTAAACGTATCGAATAATATACAAAATATTGCAACAAGGCAGGTTAAAATACTTTCGTGAAAGTATCCAAAACTGTCGAATTATCCCATTAGCTATGGTAGCTTGGTGGTAGTTCCAGGAAATCCGTAACTGATACGGAACACACTACTGAAATTCACGGCCATATATCGTCCCCTTACAGCATAAAGGTGCTATGTGCATTTTTCAAGTTTTCGAGAAAAACGGTTTTAAAGTTCTACAGGTCAGATATCTAATATATTTAAACAATTAACACTTGTACAATGTGTATCGATGAATGCTTAAATAAATTATATCTTTCACACATTAAAATGTCAAGGCATTAAGCGGTTATCTGCCCATTTGTCACATAGCACCTTCATGCATGCACAAAACTTAAAATTATTTCGTACATAAAGGTGCTATGTGGCATATAGCACCTTTATGCATACATTTTCCCAGGAATATAAAGACGATTTTTAAAGCATAAAAGTGCTATTTGCCACATAGCACCTTTATGCATAAATGATTTTCGCGATTGTCATGAAACATTGGTCACATAGATCATTTTTGCGTTCAAGAAATAATAAATTCTAGTTACCTGCTTTTCGTTTCTTTCATATTTATTCCCTTAATTCGACAAACCAATGATTTTGAACGTAAATAAAAGTGAAAGTACACCCGGAAGGAAACTTTTGTGTATCTTTCGAATTTTCTACACAACTTAGAAATTCAGAAACATTTTTCACAATTATTATTATGACAATATTTTCATATTCGTTGGTCCATATTAGTCCCTATCAGACTCGGTTTTATATCAAGTGTCTGAAAACCCTTGGCCTGGCACTTCCTCTAGATTTTAAGAGTTTCTTTGTATATAGTGTCCCTTCCTTTTCTACCATGCTTGCTATTTTTTTCAATAGAAGTCTGAAATCAGATAATCTGACGAATCCTTGTCCCGTTTCGACGCCTTGTAAGTATTTCAGCGTCTAAGTCGTCTACGGCTTCGTCTTAAGACATTTCCGCAATTTCTTTCCTCTTGATTGTTTTATCAAAACTGGAATTGGTTCATCTTCACATTTTTTCTGCCTTTAATGAAAGGAATTGGGATCCCGCTGCTAACATTTGTTTCGTAAATCATGAGGTCAGTAGTTTCATCTGACCAGTCAGACATCCCTTCGTGATTATGCAATGAAAAATTATCTGAAAAAATATTAAGAAATAGGCTTTGGATCTGTATCAGAATTCTTTTTTTTTTTGACACGTATGACTTAACTAGTCCTAGGACTTATGTAGTCAAACAGCTACTTCGAGTAGCTCTGCGATATCAGTGGATATTACAAACATTTCCAGCCAACTCGGGCTTAGTCCATGGAGTATAACGGAGTTATGTTACTTTGTCATAATAATAATATTTCATATCACAATACTATTTTACCTTTCAAAATTATATAGTGAAACATGAGCATATATTGCAAAAATCATATTATTCAGGCCCGTGGGAACAGGGACGGCTAGTTCCTCTCCAAAAATAGTCATAAAAAAAGTTGGCCAAAAATTGCCAAATTTTCTTTCTTTTAAACTGAAAAAAATAAGTGAAAATCCAATTTAGCCCCCAATATTCAACCAGTCCACTGGGGCTTTAGCCCACCTAATATTGAATTGCTTCCTATGGGACTGTTATTTAAACACTTGCCTTTGCTCATGCGATTCATTTTATTTGCACGTGTTTACTGCAATGAAAGGAAAGGAAGACTGATATTGATTACAAGGTAGTAATGTTAAGTACTTACATTTAAATATTTCATATGTTTCTGTTGAAATCATTTATGAAATAAGCCACAGTCGCTCTTCATTACGATAAACTACTTAATTGTGTGTACATTTAATCGAGAAATGCTAAAATGCGGCATTTTTCCCACACAGTAGGTGTATTTCGACCAATTGTGTGTTTATTTATCTAACTGGGGTGCTATGTGAAAGAAGATACTTATGGTTATCTATAAGAATAGGCCATTTTTAGTAATGCATAAAGGTGCTATTTGCCAAATAGCCCCTTTATGCAGAAAATGAATGCACATAGCGCCTTTATGCACCAAACTTTTGGGCTATACGCACATAGCACTTAAATGATCTGAGTATTTCATATATTTATTGATAAACTACAGTTCCCAAAATTTTTTCACAGTAAGATATGATGTTAAAGATTCGATTTATGCAAAAAAGTGAAAATTGACCAAAAGTGCACATAGCACCTTTATGCTGTAAGGGGTCGATATAGGGCTAGAAAAGGGGCAAACATGAATAAGGATATGTGTTTATGATACTGTTTTTATTCGAAATGCTTAGTGACTAATAAGTGATGCTCATTACACGCAAAATCCTTGCAAAGGGGCAGTTTCCGGTTTTAGTCCACCCAACCCCCAATTTCCTCTCAAATGCTCTATTTTTTGAAATTTTGTTTCCACTTGGTCTTTAACAAGTTCCTAATTCGGAAAATCTTTCCCTTCACTTTACCCAACAACCACTTCCGGTTTTTATCAAACTTTTAAAATTAAATTATGCTATACTGGTAGTGCTTAATTTTCATAGACCTCTATCGATTCAATGGAATGATTTTTAGAAAAATTGAAATGGGACTTTTGTTTGTGTTTGAACTGCGTCAACTTACACTGAAAACGACAGCTGTAAGTAAACAAAACTGAACTTTGTATCCTGAAATAATGTTTTGAACCCATATAAACAACTAAACATCTTTCCGGACATGTTGAAAGCATTTAACCATTGAGGTGTTAAAAGGAACTATTGGGAATGTGTATGAATGTGTAAAAACAAAGAGACATAAAGAATTGTGAAAAATATGGCTATTTGAAAAGTGGCTACTTTCTTATGACGGTGAGTATATATTAGAACTTGTTGTATTTAGTATACTGTATTATGTATGGGCCGGTGGCATCTTTGTATCTTCGGGCGTCAATCGTGGCAAAGAAAATTGACAAAGATATCCCTTGTCGATTTCCGTTGCCCCAAATGATTTCCGGAAATTGACGAGGGAATTACTCGTTAATTTCTGTTGCCACGGATGACACCCGAAGTTTCACAAAGTGTTTTATAAAGAATGATGGGTTGTAATACTTAATTTCCTTGATACGATCCAATGCCAATTTGAAAAATATTTGGAATACATTTTAGCTAGAGAAAAAATAATAAATGTTACCTTTATATCTTCCAAGCTATATTTTTTCAAACAACTCATACCTTAATCAATTATTATTTTTGTCGTCTGTAGCATAACATTATATGTTGAAGTGGTTCATATATTGACTGTTTGAGATATGGGTAAGTATCCAAATATCACGACAAGGACACGTCAACCCAACAATTATCGATCTCACAAAGAAAAAATAATTGCGTTATAGAGATTATATACTTCATTCTTTACAAAGTCAAACATGCTCTGATTAACGATAATAGGAGACACATACCTTCAATTGATCAAAACCCTTTTCCAAACAGCAAAATTACAAGCATGTTTAAACTGAACGATAATGCAGATGATATTTTCACTCTGACGAAATTTTGAAATTTTACGACTTTGTTTGTTGAAAACGTTGTGGGAAATGAAGAAATTGCATGTGACAAGCAATTTCTTCATTTTCCACGATGTTTTCCGAAGCTTTAAACTTTACAGGCATCAAAAGGTGTCACTGTGTGGTAATGGGTTAAGACAAAAAATATAGAATGGGTAGAGTTAATAATAAGTTATTGAAAATTGTTCTTAAAGTGACATTTCGCATTTATCTCATTTTTTTAAATGTATGTCTTGATGCAAAGATTCTTTATTCTAATGCGTAGAAATGATATCAGTTTTTTGAAGTAGTTGTTTATAAGCGAAAAATACGCCTTTAAAGTTGAGACAGAAATGACAAATCATCTTTGTAAATGCAAAACCTTGTATCTCATTTTTGGAAAATTTCAAAGAAGAGGGAAAAAAGTTAAATAACTTTTCCCAAAGCGAAATGTTTTGCTTGAAATTTGGACATATTGTTTGTCAAAGATATCTCTGTTAGACCACCTAAATGCTGAAAGAGAGACTTTAATAATGTTTCTTGTTTTATCAATAATAGGGAACTGTTTTCCCAGTAAAACGTGACGTAATTTATGACAAATGATAGTATTTCGCTAGTTTAATTCTAAAACATCGCAACCACAGCTTGATTGAAGCCGTAATGACGGGATTAAATAGCAACACCGAAGATTTATCAGGAGAAACCAGTTTATTTTTAGCACGATATTAAAATTTTATTCCTGTTGCCCAAGCTCTGTACAATACAATTTGTAGGAGGGGAGGTAATCGTTTGGTACCGTGAGGATATGATAAATCTGTTGTTATCTCCCTTATTATTATGTCCACATAAATCGCGTTTCAGCCTCAATCGAAGCGATTGTATTGATATATATATTTCAAAATGAAAAAAATGAAAGAAAATAGACATTTAAACATAGAAGGAAAGGGATAGAAATTGCTCATTTTCCTACTATGTTTCAATAAAGGACGAACTTGATTAGTAACAAAAAATTGCCAAATCAAAACTAAACAATGTAGGAGGAGTCGAACTTCGGATACCTCGTTGTGAAATGACGTCCTCTACGACCTCGACAAAATGATTCTATGTAAAAACCCCTTTTTCAACACATCATCATTTCTTTCAACAACATAGTCTAATATATGTCGTCGAGCCAATTTGCGCCTAAAATGCACAGATCAGCCCTTGCTGCCGTGGAGTTTTCATAAAACGGACTAACCTAATTAGATAGTCTCAGTGGCACAGTGGAAAGTGCTATCGGCTTTTAACCCAGTGGTGGCGAGTTCGAGTCCCACTCAGGTAAGGTGTGTCTAAAGTGTCTTTAAGATTTTTTTTATCTTGATCATAATAATTTTCTTGGTGATAATATTACACTATCAGGTGATATCAATGTCCCAGAGTAATGGTTCTTGTGATCTGTAAGTGTATTGAGTTTGTATATGCTATAGTTGGCGCAAGATCGTATGGCATATGTTTACATTTTGTATAAATGTAAACAAAACAGTGTTGTATTAAAGGTTAATAAATTCTTTATAAGAAGTGACGTAGACATGTCGAAGATTTAGGTACAGTGATAGAGCGGTCTGTTCACTGTTCAGAATTTTCTACGTTTTATCGAAAAATGTTTTGTTTACATTTTCAGAACAAAACGTAAACATGTGTCATACGATCTTGCGCCAACAATAGTGTATACGGTTCCAGAGATATTCACATTTTTTTAAAGTTTAAAAGGGGTTGTGTGTGTGGGGTTTTTTTTTTTTTTTGTTTTTTTTTTTTCGAAAATACCTGCCAACAAGTGTCATTCACAGAGTCCGAATTTAGTTTACCATCAGACAAATCAGAGGATCTGTGCCGTATCGGAGGGCAAGATGCGGAGCCAGCGATTTGGCAAATTTTCGTTAGAACTTTGTTCAATTCTATGTCTTTGAATTTTGATATTTTTTGTTTGCTTTACATCAACATGTTAAACACATCTGGGCAAAAAAAAAGGATCTGGTTCGACGACCCCTAAAAGGTAAAGCGAGGACAAATGTAGAGCTAAGGACAAATGTAGAGGTAAAATAAATGCTGATTACCAGTATTTTTGTTATTTCATCGTCAATACGTTTTGTTCTATATAATATATATACAGAACATTTATTTATAAAACCCCGTCTTCAGCAGCTCTGAAACTGGAATTGTCCAAATTATTCATGATTGTCACTTGGTTTGGTTTATTGGGGTTTTTCGCCGTTTTCAACTACTAACGTCATATCGCGACGACTGGAGCACATAACCATGAATTCCTGTCGTTTCTCATACCAGTACTACCACAACACCCTTACCGAGCCTCCAGCTGCTCCGCCCACGTAGGTTCACGATATAAAACCATTGATAGGTGATATTTTTGTCAGTAAGGGTATATGCCGCGGCCGGGTATCGAACCAGGGACCTCTCGAAAGAGAGGCAGATGCGGTACCAACTGCGCCATGGCCTCGGCTGATTGCCAGTTGGGAAAGGGTTCAAAGGACATAGCTTAACAACAAAATCCGATAGTTCCAACATTATATTTATCCTTTCCAACACAATTTTCTATGATTTTTTATGATTTGGATTAAGGCAAATTGCAGTAAACACATTATAGACTATCAAATATTTCTTTGCAAGTGAAGAAAAAAATTGATGGAAAAGGAGAAAATGCTGGTCACCAGCATTTTCTTCTTTTTCATCAATGTTTTCAAGAGCTTTCAGTTTTACAGTCTGCTAAACTTGTATTTGTATGGGAAAGGGCAAAACACAACTGATATCTATATATGGAGTTGTTGGCTATTCCAATGATATTGTTTACTCTAGTCTGTTAGTGAGAATAGTTCTATAAAAGATTCCGACAATTTGTATTTGAGTAAGTTAGTGATATTTACTTTGCTTCATTTTTTTTTATTTTCATTTGTTTTATCCCTTTTCAAGCATTGGTTTACATGTCTATTAAATGGACATAGTTGGAAATTACTTGACAAAAAAAGAAGAAAATTCTGAATATCAGAATGTTCGCCATTTTGTTCACTGTTTCATTGTTGCTGTAAAGACCATTAATTTACTGATTTAGATATTAAATATGGTTTGTGTTGTCTGCAGCTACTCCAATTTGGACCAGTAAGACAATCTTATATTTGGGAAAGGATAAATTAAATATCCTCACCAGTCTATTAATAAATAAATTTACTCTACATTTTAGCAAATGTATCCTTTTTTTATAAATAAGTTTTATCAAATTTATGATTTGCATTTAGCTAATATGTTTAAACAATTCATTCATGTAGACATGATATTTACATCAGCTAGAGAAGTTCTAAAAATGTGGATATTTAATAATTATGCTTAAACATGGTATACCATGTAAGATAAAGTAAAAAAAAATATTTTTTGCACGGAGGATGTTCTGTTTTTGTGGGTATGTGTGTAAAAAAGCTCTTGACAATATTCTAAAAAAAATCAACAACAAAAAAATCGCTGGGAAAATTGTTTTGCAAATCAAAAATACGATGCAAAATTCTCTAAGAAAATGTGCAAAAATGCATTTTTATCAATTTTTGAAACACTTTTTCAAGAAAAAAAGACCTTCTTCTTCTTCTTCTTCTTCTTCTTCTTCTTCTTCTTCTTCTTCTTCTTCTTCTTCTTCTTCTTCTTCTTCTTCTTCTTCTTCTTCTTCTTCTTCTTCTTCTTCTTCTTCTTCTTCTTCTTCTTCTTCTTCTTCTTCTTCTTCTTACAGTTTACCACGGCGAGGAATCATTTTTGCTATTTTTCATAAATCTTTAAATTTCTGACCGAATTGAAAATAAAGGCTCGAAGCAGAGAAGCTGGAAAACGACAGGGATTTACTGAATGAGAGGGAATTTTTTTAACCCTTTCCCAAACAAGACCTGGTTTTGACGTCCCTAATAGAAAAGGCTAGGGAAAACATTGAAACAAAAGAAGAAACTGCTGATAACCAGCAGTTTCTCCTTTTGTATCAATATTTTCTGTGCCATATTTTACACCAATCATATCTTTAATAACATCCATTTTGTCATTTGTGGCAGTTTTTGAAGTGGATCACCCTAAAATTTTGTCATTTGGGAAAGGGTTAAGATTAGCTGACGAAAAGGTTATTGACGACAAACTAAAATATTAGTTTATCGTCAATAACTTTTATCAGCTCATTTTTAAAAAAGATATACCACTTCCAGCAAATCCTTCACGTTTTTCAGCCTTCTATGCTTCAAACCTTTTTTAAATCGAACACATATGTGACCCGTCGTGCTAAAAGGGACCTTATTGGGTGTGTGAAAAATATTGACCCTAGTCAGTCTGTGCAGTCCGCGCAGCCAGACTAGGGCCGACACTTTTCACTTTTATGTAATTTTCTAAACCCGGAATGTTTTCCCTATCTTACTATATGTTAATTTTTCGCATACGGGATCTGATTGACCTGTGATGAGTCTGACAAGTTTGTCAAAATTTGGATTTTGGGTATTCGGATAAGGTCCCTTTTAGCGTGACGGGTCACATATTAGATTAAATATTGAAGATTTTTTTAATAATTTATTGTCGCACGTGATTCTGCATCATCTACAGACATGATTCAAATTAGTTTCTATGTCTTTACTGAAACCATTTACTTGGAAATTGATCAAAATGTTTAAATAAAGGTATGAATATGCACATCTCCATTCCACGCGGACGGAGTTAGAGACATGTTTACGTTTCGCTAACGATAACCGATTTTCGCGTCATTTATCATAAAAGTTTGTGAAAGTATTGATGATAAAAAAATAGTGATATCATTTCCTTCTCCCGCTCCTTGTTTCCCATATTATTGGAAAAACACCTTACCAACATTTCGTAACAATCATTTTTCTATTGATCAGCATTTTCCCTTCAAATTGCATTGCGCATAGTGTTCATGGCAGAATAAAATATGGGGTAGGCCTACTTATGAAGTTGCAGGAGCATTTGAGTGATTTACGCGAAGGCGTTACTTCGGGCCCCTTCAGCTGTTTAGGGCTAGGGAGAACGAATGTTTAGTCAATGCGTTTGTTGTTTGGGAAAGGGTTAAATAGACCTCTCCATGCATATAGTGAAAAAGCTATCCATGAAATATTTTAAATGGAGCGGTGAGAGTCCGTTACATTTTTAATGCACCTGGCCTGACAGATAAAAGGCTTATAGTTGACCTTTTCCCCTAAAGTCATGTTTGTCCCTTATTATACGCCCGAAGGGTCTGATTATGTTATGGCCCCGCTCGTCCGTCCGTCCGTCCGTCTGTCCGTTCGTTAGCAATTTCTTGTGTGCGCAACTCCTCCTACAGTTTTGATCGGAATTTGAATTTGAGGGACTGGCCGAATCTAAGTTGTGAGAACTTGTGGCCAAACCCTTTTGCCTTTATTGTAATTATTTAATATCTATTGTATGTGTATTATGTACAAAATGTATTTTGGCAATAAAATATGTTTAAACCAAATCGGAATTTGATCAAACTTGCCACAATGATTCTCCATGGTGTCTAGTTGTGCATACCGCTTACGGAATTCAGATAACTCTTTTCGCTCTTAAATTATCTTCTGCAATTGAATTGAACAAATGGCCAATTTTACTGACAAGCCCCTCTCGAGCGTATAAGCGCGGCTCTGCGAAGCTCTTGTTGTATATTCTATGGAAAATAATGAGGAAAAAGAAGAAAACGCTGGTAATCAGCATTTTTTTCTTTAGCCTCAATATTTTCCGTATTATAATTTCCATAAATTGCTTACAACTTATTACTATCCATTTTGTCATCTATAATAGCTTTCAAATGTGACAATTCTTGATTTTATGTCGTTTAGGAAAGGGTTAAACGCAGATTAACTTCATTTGGTCAGCGCAAAGGTGATGCAAAAATGACCCTTTCATGAGAAAAACCTGCTTTTGACGTACTTAATAGAACAAGCTTGGAGAAACATTGTGACAAGAGAAGTCAAAGCTGATGACCAACATTTTTCTCCATTTGTCTCAATAATTTCTTTACTGGATCTGTACTGGGCAAAAATGTTTTCTTGGTCAGTATCCATGCGCATCGGCTTTCAAATAAGACCACCCTACTTTTTTGTAGTTTTTGAAAGTGTTAAAATCGAGGATTTATTTCTGATTAGAGACATGTTCGATATCTAGGCTCTACTGATGATAAAAATGATACCATTGATTTTGGCTTTTACATTTTCTCAGTCGTCAAAGATTTAGATTGGTCTAACATCAGTGACATTGTAGACGACATTATGAATATAAGCACTAGAAAGCAATGTGTATATTGTTGTGTATAGAAAAATGCATTGTCAAAAAAAGACTTTCTTTTGATCGTTCAATGGTTTCAAATTACACGTACACATCTAACATGTTGTCAAAACCAGGTATGGCAAGCGAAAGGGTCAAAGCCAATTAACCACATATCGTCACTTTTCTACAAAAACCTTGTAACTGCAGCTTATCTTAAGCTGCAGTTACAAGGTTTTTGTCGAAAAGAGACGATATCATAATCAGACAAGTCTGGTACGTTTGATTTCTAACTAAATGCTTTCGTGCCTGATCTTTCGTAAAAGAATTGACAGATTGTATCGTCACTTACAAAAACGAATTTTATAAAAATAAATCTAGAGTAAGGACAAAAATGCTGATGAGCAAGTTTTTTCTTACCATTTCCAATACTTTACGACGGGATAATTTAATTTTAACTCAGGCTTAAATGCACAAAAATCAAATACAATTACTATAATTCGGCTAAAACACGGTATTCGGAAACAGAGTGTCTCACCAGGTTAACCCACCCTTCTAGCTTTCTTGGCATAACATAAGATTCCAATATCAAAAGTTCATTACTTGAATCATCAAAACTGATGTGTGAATAGTGTCTGAAGCAATTGGTAAAAAGAATTTAAACTTGTTTTAAAATACAAAATTGATCTGAATTTTTTTAATAAGATATTTGGCTGCATTTTTATTTGTGTAGTGTCCGTAACCCTTACAGTGCAATAAAAAGTCCTGAGCTTATGTTAACACGAAACAGATTATTTCATTTATGCTACCATATTGAGAGCTGTAATATTCTAGACTACTGAAGTTTTAATGTAAATGGTTCCTTTGAAAAATCACCATTGTAACAGTTGGTTACGGACACTACATAATCAAGCTAGGTTCTACAAATGTCCCATTTTCTGAGACACAACTCTAAAATATGGGTACAATAGACTACCAAAATCTACCTTAGGAACTGTTTTATCAAATCAAAATAAAGTTGTTTGGAAACAATCAAATATAACTCATCACATGTACCTTGAATTCTAAAATTATTTTGGTGAGACAATATAACGCCCAAAAATGGCTATTTTTTGAGTACATATTCAATAATTTCTCAATGATCATAAAAGATTGACTCATGAAAATTTTTTGACATCAAAAACTAGTCTTACCTCAAAATATGAGCTTTTTGTAGATATATTTTAGGCTATATTTTTTCAGAAAATCATATATAACATTAAAAAAAACTTTTTCCCGTGTTTTAGCCGATTAGCTACAATATTGGCTTCAATGAAACACATGGACTGCAAAAAAGTGACAGAAGTACATGAGTGGACCATATTTCGACGTTTTTCAACAAAACAAGCTGCATTAACGAGGATTTTGTTGAAAAGCGACAATTTGTAAATTAAAATAAGTTGTGATAATTTGATTTTGCGTTACATATTTTGTCTTTCCTTTTCAGGTTACAATATTCACGTTCATAAAACTACGATGTAATTACATGGACAGAGTTTATCTAAAGACTGGCTACAGTAAATAATACTAAAAAAAAGAAAGACGAAGACTAAATTATAAGTGGTTTAGAAATAAACAAACATAGGAACGAACAATGGAGGATAAGCAATCAAACATTTCAGTGAAACTTAACGTAAGCGGAACCTCGTTTGAGATATCGAATAAAACATGGGCATCTATAATGAAGAACATTCCAGGAAAGCTCAACACTGAGTTCACCCTAGTCAGTGACAGTCACTATTTTATAGAACGTCATAGCTCCGCATTCAATGCTATTCTGTACCATTACCAAGGGGAAGAGCTGCACATTCCGTCCGATGTATGTCCTTCATCGTTTAAAAAGGAGATGGAATTTTGGGGTTTAGAGGAAACTGCTCTTGCCAAATGTTGTTATCAGAAATATGTGACTTTCTTTGATGATCAAGACGTCCTAAAGGTAAATATCTAGATGTTGTTAATTCCCACGGGTTTTATTTCGTAAAGGAACACTTTCCAGTCAGTATTTTCCATTTCAGACTTTCCGTTTGTTTCCTTAATGTTCCAGAAAGCTTTCCCTGTAAAGGGCCACATGGGCATTACTTAAGAACTGTTTGATAGATGTTGTAAGTCAGAATTCTGTTTTATGTTATACTAAGAGCATTTACTGAATGTCCCATTAATGATTGATAATTTTATACCATTCATTATGAATTTATTTTGTGAAGCAACAAACTTCGAAAGTGTTTTGTGCTTACGTCAGTAGAACTTTAATTGACTAAAGGTTTTACGGGAATTGCTTCGTACCTTTTAAAGGGATCATTCATCTTTCATGTGAATTACGCATGCGTTGGTGCTCTAAAACTTGAAAGATCAAAAGCCATAGGCGCAACAACCCGTACGCAAAAACGCAATTGCGTACACATCGCATTTTTTTAAATGTGTACCGGTATTTTTGTTTTTGTTTCCCCTGAAATAAACACCTGAATCGTCATTAAAGTACATACCAAAATATTCACGAGGAGCCGAGATTGACCAAGGTCATTCGTGGCTCCAGGTGGGCGATAGGTATATATTTCATAAGCATCTTCATTAGATTTTCAAAAAAAAAGAAAAAGAAAATCTGGGAGATGCCCGCAAGACCCACCCCAACAGTATGGAGCCCGCCATTAAACCTCCCCTGATACATTAGGCATGCGTTTTGAGTACACTTTATTTTCGATGCCTTTTATGCCTTTACATAAAATGTACAATTACAGTCTGTATCTTTTTTAAACGTAGCATTTAACTGGCTCGTGTGACTTTGTTTTTCATTTTCTACATCAATAGGAAAACAAGTTTGAATAAATTCTTTTCGAAACTATTCTTTTATGGAAACTTCGCTCTCACTACCTTGGTGTCTATACGCCCTGTCATTTTTTCACATACACTTAAAGACACTTCCAACGCAACACTTGAATTTTTCATCATAATTAAATAAATAATGCAGTATATTTTATGAAATTTTCAGCAATTATAAATCAACTATGTTTACAACTTTTCTGTACATTTAAATCGACTGATCCGAACATAAAAAATATTTAGTTTTTTCACTAAGACTCAAATATGAAAAGTCACAAAACCCCAGGCAATTGCAGAATTCTATAGCACCAAAGCAGCGTCACCAAATCATGCTCTTATCTCATACCACTGCTCCATAAGATCTGATAACATGCTTTCACGTGCCAAGCAATACTAGAATTCAGTTGCACCTATTCTGTTTAAGAAATAATGTTTTGTACGTGTCAGCATTGCACAAAATCATCGAATATGTTACCAGATATTAGTTTTTCGCCCCTTTGCACGAAGAAGTTTTCAAAAACTGGAACAGGAACTTAAAAGGGTCGAGTTAAGAATGATCCCGCAAAGATTCATCAATTATGCTTTATCAATGAGAAGGGGGTGTCTTCGTGTCCTTTAGGTCCATGACGGACACACAGAATGTTAGCAGAATGACATATTAACCTTTACTGTTGTTCCACGAATAACATGAATTTACGTTATCAGCTCGCACAGATTTTTTGCGACTTTTTGTTTTCTAGTCATATTATATGAACTGCAAATTTACTCATTTCTTCTCAATGTTTCTTTATGAAAATTACAGAAATCAAGCAATTGTGAATGAATTTTTGTTTAAAATTTGACGAAAAATGGTTCAGTAAATTTTAAGTTATTTACAAAAAGGTAAGTGTTGCGTTAGAAGTGTTTTTAAGTGTATATCATATTCGTCCTCTTCGTTCTTTTTAATGTTAACCATGTTCTAATTTTTTAAAGTATGGCTTCGAAATTGGACACTTTTGCAAGAAGCATATTATTCTTATTTACAAGTTTTATTATTTACAAATAATCAAAAATATCTCATATACGCATGCTTTACTTACGTGTACACGTGGATATGATACAATAAAATGCAATTTCCAACAATTTAGAAACATCAAATATTGAATATGGATTTCTTTAAATGTTTCTTTCTTCGATAAAATACACTAGCTGGTCATTATACGGGACTCGATCAAAGATACAGTAAGAAATGCCAAGTTCACTTCGTGACTTGTCTAACAATGCACGATTGTATTCCTACGCCCAGAAAAGAAAGATGGGATTATAAGGTTATTGTGGACAAGAAAATATGGGACGTACAGAAGCCATTTCCTCTAACTAATTAACATTTACACAAAAATGCCTGGTTCTAGTGACAACATGTATTAGATAGAGGGGTATAGTAGATTCTACGCGATATAAACGTTCAAAAGGCGCAGCCTTTGAACGTTTATGTCGCGTAGAATCTACTATACAGACTCTATCTGACTTTGTGTTCGTCAACCAATGAAAACATACGCTTCTACTGTCATTCTTCAAACTACGCCTCCGACCGGAGCTACTATCAAGGGAACTTAATGGAATTACATCGTTTTCCCAAATATTACATCATTTCCCCAAAAGTTACATCATTTTTCACAACTGCACAGGAAACGGGGGCGTGGCTGTGTATAACCGTGACATAAACTGACCGGCGGTGCGTTTATGTGAAATATAGCGCCGAATTTTTCAAATATACTGCAATTTCATTGGTCCAAAAACTAGGACGAACACTAATTGAGATAAGAGTATATGATGCTGTTTCCTAGTATTTTCTTTT
Source organism: Fragum sueziense (assembly GCA_963680895.1). NCBI lineage: Eukaryota > Metazoa > Mollusca > Bivalvia > Cardiida > Cardiidae > Fragum > Fragum sueziense. Next base: position 5,452,667 of record OY804604.1, read on the forward strand.
CGTCCTCTCAATGATTTACATATAATATTATGCAATTTGTATTCTTCGATATTTCGTCTGTATAATTTTTATTAGAACAGTCTATAATTGTATACTTTAGGAAAGGAGTAAAGACTAGTTTTAGCCATTGGTATGATATATACAAAGGCTACTGTACACAGTCACTTAAGGTAGAATACCCGATATATCGCTATTTTGAAATTCACAGATATAGTGCAATATTTCTCAATCTGGTGCCGCGCTAAGCAGATATTTTAAAAAGAATGAAATACATACAATCAATGACGGTTTTCCTAGGAGATGTTTGCAATGTCATCTTCTAAGAATCGCACATTTAGACAAAAAATATTCTGTGATTCTTCATATGATTTTTTTCATGATAGGTTTTATGAAATCTAGCAAAATTGCTGACTTGTGTATCATTCATAAGAAAGGTATCGATTCGATTCAACAATTCTCCACATCACAGGTAACAGTATCTAAAGAAAAAACGTAATTAGGAGAATATTGACAAGGCTTATTTCAATGAAATCAAATCCATTTTTTCGAATTGATATTCTTGAAAATGTATTCACCCAAAGAAAAGGATAAAATATGTCTTGAAGTTATTGTCAAAGACTTCGACAAAATAGGAAATCTTTGATATCAGCATTTTCGCCCTTTCTCACGGTGGATAATCACGTGATCTAATATTTTCAGAAAATCTTCAATAATTTTGTTAATACTGGACCGATTTGAATTCGGTGTGAAGCAAAGAATGTGGACAGACGTCACGCACTAGATGGACGTAGTTGATTTTTTGAAAAATTAACTGATAAAAAAGTTATTAAAGGTAAACCAAAATTTTGGTTTATCTTCAATAACTTTTTTATCAGTTGATTTTTAAAAAATCCAGAACGTCCAGCTTATTCCTGGCATTTTCCCACCTTCTCTGCTTAAAACCCAATGGAAATTGGTCAAGAATCAACATAACTATTGGTGATCTTCTGAAATTCTGAGTCACGTGATTGTCCACCGTGTTTCTATCGATGTGTTATAAAGCGTATCAGATATGATGGCATGCCATGGTGTCCTTGTTCTAAAAGGGTAATTATGACAATCAGAACATCCGTTTTCTTTCTCTGCGTTCTATTTGAAATTTCACACAAAGGAATAATGTTTTTCATGTCATCCAATCGATGATAACACTTAAGACGCTATTCTTCTAAACTTTCGTAATGCGCCTATTCCTATTTCATACTTCCTGTATTTCCCTGAGGACATTATCGTCGTTTTTTAACGAAAACCTCGTAACTGCAGCTTGTTTTCAGTTGCAGTTACGAGGTTTTCGTTGAAAAGCAGCGATATATTTACATGTGAACTGGGATCTGTAAAAAAGGAGTAGTAGTGATGACGCTTTGACTAAATTTGCCCCTAAAGCATTATAAACCGTCATTGATCAAGATCAGACTGTATCTTAAGATATATGACCCATCATTAAAAACACCACTTTCTAGCGATACGAATGCATCAAATTATACACACTTGTAAATACACTTCACATAAGTTGATTCGCCATGCCGGATTTCAAGATTATGCTTCAGGAAGAGAATAATTTACAAAAATCGTTTTACTCTCTATTCATATGCAAGGGAGGTAATTTTGAATATTTTTGTCAAATATTTCCATATGTATGCGCTAATTCAAAATTCTAAACCGTTCAAAATCCTTATGTTTGTATTTAGAATGGAAATGTAAAATTGTTTAGGAATTACTGGCTTTTTTTTCAAATTTGGCCTCTGGCTCTTTAGTGCTAATGATGGGGTGTATACGTTAATATAGTCAGATCATAATCCCTCCTGTTTTCGAACATTTAAAATAAATAAGGAATAAGCTACGGTTGATTAACCCATTACCACACAATGGCTCCTTTTGACTCCCAACAAGATAAGAGCTTCGGAAAACATCGTGGGAAATTAAGAAATTGCTTGTGACAAGCAATTTCTTCATTTCCCACAATGTTTTCTACACAAAAAGATCAAAATATTATAAATTTCACTAATTTGATATCGCCATATGCAAAGTCTTTGAATTCGAACAAGGCTAAAATTTTGCCTTTTGGTAATGGGTGAAATAGAACGGATCTTGATCAGACTGTGCATAATCTGGATCCATGTTATTCTCTGATGCCATACTATAACACGGTGGGGATTGTGCATGCTGGGATGGATAACGAATACGGACAAAAATAATCTCGAATCTTGTCAAATATTTTGCAATAACTCCTTTATTTCTTTGTCGATTTTCAAAAGGTTTGTTGCATGTACCCCGCCTTGAAAATCTCTTTCCTCGGATACATGGGTTATTTGTGGTATCCTTTTAATTTTTCCAAAAAATGATCCCAACTGACCAGAAAACGAAATGATAACGACTACGGCAAAATAAGCCACGCTTCAGGTACGAAATTGTGCAATAATTTTCTTATTTCTGTGTCAATTTTCAAGCGGTTTGTTGCATGTACCTTACTGAGCGCTTTCCTCGGGTTATTACTTATTTGAAAACTCCCCATATTTTCCCCAAAAATTGATCCCAACTGACCTGAAAAACGATCAGATTTTTTGTCGTTTTTTTGGTCGGTTAGGATCACTTTTTCGCAAAAAGTACAAAAAGGTTTTGTGTAAAGCATACATCGGGGGAAAGAGCTCAGTAAGGCGGGGTACCTGCAACAAACCGTTTTTGAATTGACGCAGAAATAAGGAAGTTATTGCAAAATGTCTTACCTGAAGCGAGGCAAATTTGTCCGTAGATTTACCCATCCCAGCATGCACAATCCCCACCGTGTATAAAGGAACCTTTTTCCAGATCCCAGCTAATATATTTTTCATATTGACGTCATATTTAAATAACTATTTTCGGACATGAATCTGAAAATAAAAGACTTTTTTAACTAAAATTAAAATCAACTTTTAAACCCTCATACCGTCTTTGATTATTGTTCAATGTCAATATTATTCTAGTGTTGACAGAATTATTTCATTCTCACCGTTTTTTTTTTTTTTTTTTTTTTTTTTTTTTTTTTTTTTTTTTTTTTCTCAAACCTCGTAATTGCAGCTTTAAAAGCAGCAGTTGTGAGTGTTTATCTTTAAAGAAAATCGTCTATATAAGGCCTACATTGTGTTGATATGTGCAACCGATTTTTTGTCTTTTATTTTCCAAGTTATTTGTTCTTTTTTCCCCTATTTCCCGTACTTGCGTTATCAAAACGGATTGTTATCCTTATTCCTTACTGCGACATTAATAATACCTGTCGATATTATCTAAAATGACAAAATACATGGACAAACTAGCTACAGTGTATGAAAAGAAATGCATTTTTAAATGTGGAACGTAACGCTTGAAATATTAGGTTCTAGATTACGCAGCAATATTCTTTGTTATCTTTCAACTTTAAGCGGATTATTATGGATAATTAATAGAGTCGACAGAAAATATATAGACTGGCATTTAATTTTAGCTTTCATCAGTACACGAGGCCATGCGTTCAATTGAAGTTTTGTAAACTGCGTTAACCAGTCCACCCCCCCCACCCCACCCCCTTTCCGCAACAACCCCTGATATAGAAGTTCTTTACGAAACGGCTTAGGAAGATACTGAGAAAAAGAAAACGGTGCTGACGAATGTTTTAAGGTATATGACCCATCATTAGCACCAAAGAGCCAGAGGTGAAATTTGAAAAGTGCCAGTAATTCCGAAACTGTGATACATTCCCATTCCAAATGCAAATAGAAGCATTTTGAACTGTTCAGAATTTTGAATTAATGCATACTTATGGAAATATTTGACAAAAATGTTCAAAATTACTTCCCTTGCATATGAATATAAAGTAAAATAATATTTGTAAATTATTTTCTTCTTGAAGCATATAATCTTGAAATCCGGAACGGTGAATCAACTTATGATAAGTGTATTTTCAAAGAGTGTGTAATTTGATGTATTTCGTATGGCTAGAAAGTGGTGTTTGTAATGATGGGTCATATATACCTTAATGGGAAAGAAAGTGTGCAATAGTATTTCTAATGGCCATGATGATGATTTTGACAAATAATTTATATTTCTTTCATATTTCACAGATTCTGGAGACAGATGAAGGTAAAAACGTTAAGGAAAAGGAGAAATTAACGATAATGTCGGGATATCGAGGATTTATTCTTTTCCCAAACAAAACTTGGTTTTGGCGTCCCCAGTAGAAATAAATTGAAAAAAAAGCATTGAGGCAATGCTGATAAATAGCATTTTCTCCATTTGCCTCAATAATTTTTGTATCATATTGTAAACAAATCTTATATTTATCAACAGCCATGTTGCCAGAATGTGTCTCATCTTGAACGAGCTGCTCTGCACTTAAACCGAACCGAACCACTCTGAATTAGATCGTAATAGTTTTAAAAATATTTGCGCTTGAAATCAATATGAATATTATATCAAAACGTTTCTGTTATATATTTCACAGATTTTGGAGACAGACGAAGGCGAAAACATTAAGGAGAAGGAGAAATTAACGACAATGTCAGGATGGCCGGGCTGGCGAGGATTTCAGGCCAAAATGTGGCTCGTCTTGAACGAACCACTCTACTCTAGAACATCAAAGGTAAGTAGGCCTATTTCTCTTTCGAATTTGTTATTCGGGTCTGAAAAAATGAGTTATTGTGGTATTTGATATCAACATATGGATTTTGATCAATCAGTGCTTCTGCACAGTCTGGTCTATATGCATTTTATGTCTTTGAAAGCCTTGTCAATACCAATATCTACCGATAGAGGTCGCTAAAGTATTTTACCATCTATCTTCTTTGGGCATTCTGAGCTAACTATTTTCAAGATGTCAGCGCACTTAAAATGCATACACGTGGTACATACTGTCACGCGGCACATTTGTTTCACATGCTTTCATCAAGTAAAATGAATCATATGATTTGAATTAATTCTTTTATTTGATGAAATTGAGACGAAAAGTAAACTTTATTTTGTAGTCTTTTTTTTCTGCTTGCTACTTTTGGGCGACGGGATTTCAGAGTTATGCCCGCTGCGTAGGGAGATTAAGCCAAAATAGGATAAAGTGATCCGCCAATTAAATCTGGATACAAAAAAGACTGACGAGGAGTCAATGTTGTCAAAACATGTACATGGCCATCTTCACACACAAAAGTGAATCCTTATCTTACTACAATCAGGCACGATTCCAAATTACATGTTGAAGCATGGTGGTATGAAATGTCATTTTATACGGGCATTTTCCAGATCCCGAAGTATATCTGATTCTGTTTGTATTTGCACTTCATTTTTTTTCGTTTTGGTGGTTAACAATTGTAGCAATTGAAATGATAGTGTTAAAAGTCAAAACGGACGGATTTTTGCAAAATAGTCCTTGTTGATAGCAATTGGAGACAGCGCGTAATACATATATTTAGCAGCTAAGACGTTGTATGTTCTGGCAGTTTTATCATTGGGAGAAAAAGAGATAGAAACGTTTTGTTGTCAGCATTGTCGCTCTCCAAAGTATTCTATATTATCACAGGCTAAGGTCTCTTAATGATAATTAAGATTGTCTATCCCGAATGAGATTAACGCGAGGTCGGAATTATTCGGGCGAAGTGAAAAACATTCGGCGGTGGAACTTTCCACCGCCGAATGTTTACGACCGCGCCCGAATAGGTTCGGATTTGTAACGACGACGCCCGAAAAAAACCCGATGTTTTATGAACCTCAAAATGGCGACATTACGGGTATTCTACATTAACCCTTTCCCACACATTGACTCTTTTGGACGCCCCACAAAAAAGGCTTTGGAAAACATTGTGGAAAATGGAGAAATTGTGACAAGCAATTTCTTCATTTTCCACAATGTTTTCTAGCCCAAAATGGAAAGATTTTTAATTTCTCATCAACTTGAAATTGTCGTTCGCAACATCGTTCAACTTGGACAAACTATTTTTCTTTTCGTTTGGGAAAATGTTTATTCGTTTATTATCATTTAGAGAATGTTACCTGTGTATATTATCATTAATATTATTATATTAAGGAAGCTAGAACTGACTCTTGACGAGCTATTTGATATGTTCCTTCTATCAATATTTGCTTTCCAATTAATATAATAGGGGACTAATTAGTTGATCAAAATTATTCTCCAAATGTGAGTAGTCAAATAAAGGCACAATTGGCGCGACTATTGACTGCAGATTATCGTACTTTTGCAATCTCCTTCAAAATTGATCGCTTTTTTATTTTCAATCGTGCAAAGAAAACCCTAATTAATTTGACCCCACAGCTTTAATATTCAATTTCCTCAGATTTCTAATGGTTGCCTATCAAATAATTCATATAGTCATGAAAACTACATATTTTAAAACTGTTTCGCTAGCGAGGATAGCACAGCAACATGTAGTTAAGAGAAGGGTTAGAAAAGAAATTTGAATAAATATGAATAATATCGAGTCAAAGATCTGCCGCAGATTAAAATGATTTTTGTTGAAACAAAAATTTCGGCTGGAAAATGGAAATACAGTCGACGCTCGTTATGTCGACATCGGATAAGTCGAAATTCCGCTTAAGTCGAAGTGAAATTCATGTCCCGTCCTCAACAATGGATTATCAAAAAGTGTAATCAATATTATTTCGAAACAAATACAGCCATTGAAATTTAGTAGGAAAAGAATAGAAATTGCTCGTTTCGAGGAATTTCTTTCCTTTTCCTTCTTAATTTCAATCATGGACACGTATGATGATCATCGAAAATGGTTAAATATCATTTTCATCAAAAATGATCAAAATTGGATGAGTCGAGCTCCGGATATGTCGAGGTATTTTGACGACCCCTCTGACTTCGACACAACGAGTGTCGATTGTAGATAAAATTTGACGAGATACAATGTAATCTTTTCTGGCATTGTGGTATACATATTAAATATACATTCATTAGCATTCGCTGTTGTTGTTGTTTTTGTTGTTGGTCAATATTTTGGCAGGACTGCGATTAACCAACCGGTCGAATTCCAAGTTTATCTGTTACATTACACAACGATTAATCCGATTGGCCAATTGATATGGCTGAGACATATGGTTCGTCCAATCAGTTTGATTGTGGTGTTATTCGAATTGAGTTAGAAGTAGCTCTTGGCGATGAGTCAAAAGGGAAAACGGGAAACAGTTGACAATTTAATACAAGGAAAATTGTTGTTTTTCTGAAACCTGACACTATTTACCTTGGTATTAAGTTTCTATTCAGGCATTTTGAATGTGATTAGTATTCATAGATTGATAGAAATCTTTTTAATGACATCGTAAACTGGGCACTGAGAGGTGGTACATTTCTTATCATTTTTCGATCATGGCCTTTCGTGGGATCATTAAAATTTCTAATCGAAATCAAGCGTTCATCAAATATTAATTTATGATTATGCAAATTGCTTCGCCTGTTGTTGTGACACGTAAGGGGTAAAGTGACCACCATCCGTTATGTAACTTAAAAATTGTTGAATGCGGCAATGATTCTAAGCCATGGTCAATCACACATTGTTTTATAGGTGTATGTAGGCCCTACGGTCGATAATCGCCGAGCCCAGATAGCTCAGTCAGGACTCGGTAACGTCGGACCCGGCCGCGGCTAATACCCTTTCTGACAAAATTGTCACACACCAATGGGTTTGAAATCGTTAACCTAAGTGGGCGAGCAGCTGGAGGCTCGGTAAGGGTGTTATGGTAGTACTGGTTGAGAAACAACAGGAATCCATGGGTAGGTGCCCCAGCCGCCGCGATATGACCCTGGCAGTTGAAAACGGCGTAAAACCCCAATAAACTCAAACTGTAACGTCTGAGTCTGTCAATCCAGGGGTCGTGAGTTCGAACCTCGGCCTGGCCAGTATCCTTTCTGACAATTGACACAAGTCATTTGTCTCTCACCAATGGGTGTGAATCATCTATGTGAGAGAGTGGCTGCAGGCTCGGTTTGTATATTGTGGTAGTACTGGTGAGAGAAATACCAGAAATTCACAGTAAAGTGATTCAGCTGCGCGATATAACCATTGGAGTTGAAAACGGCGTTAATATCCGAATGAAAAAAATCACCCAATGAGACCCGTAATTCAATATGCAGTTTACAATCCGTAAGCCGGTGTAACGTAGTAAAGTGACCCCCATAGAATACTGACCCCCCGGTCACTTTACTATATAGAATACTGACCCCTTTCTATAAAATACTGACCCCCATATAAAATAACGACCCCCCTAATTTTATCTATAAAATACTGACCCCCACTTAGTTTATTGCTAATTTAACATACACTACATGTATACATATCACATCCGTGTTTATTATGCTCCTCGAAAAAGTTTCGGGGAGTATTTAGTCGCCATGCTATCCTTCCGTCCGTCTGTCCGTCTGTCTGTCCCTCCCTTTATATACAGTCAGATGTCAGCAACCTTTGGGCCAAATTCAATCAAACTTCACATGTGTAGTCCCTGAATACCTTTTTGAGTCTGTGTTCTCGAGGTACTGTGATCGGTCGTTGTCCGTCGTCCGTCCGTTCGTGCGTCTGTCCGGCTCTCCGGTTTTCCGTCCACAATTTCTTTGAAAATCTTATCCTTTCAAACCAGTGGACCAATTTTCTTGAAACTTAGCAGGAATGATCCCTGGGTGAAGAGCTTTCAGAGAATTTGATTCCATTGAAAACTCTGGCTGCCGGGGCATGACAAAAGGGGAAAAATGCCAAATCTTCTAAAAATCTTCTTTTGTCTAATCAGTCGGCCAATATTCTTGAAACTTCACATGAATGATCCTTGGGTAAAGGGCTTTCAAAGTTGTTGAAAGAATAGAATTTGATTCCCTCAAAGACTCTTGCTGCCGCGGCATGAGAAAAGGGGAAATAGCCATTTTTTTTTTAAATCTTCTTCTGCCTAACCAGTTGGCCAATATTCTTGAAACTTCACATGAATGATCCTTGGGTAAAGGGCTTTCAAAGTTGTTGAAAGAATAGAATTTGATTCCCTCAAAGACTCTTGCTGCCGCGGCATGAGAAAAGGGGAAATAGCCATTTTTTTTTTAATCTTCTTCTGCCTAACCAGTTGGCCAATATTCTTGAAACTTCACAGGGTTGATCCTGGGTAAAGAGCTTTTAGAGTTGTCAAAATAATTAAATTCCATCAAAGACTGGCTACCGCGGCATGAGAAAAGGGGAAAATAGCCAAATATTCTAACAATCTTCTTCTGCCTAACCAGTTGGCCAATGTTCTTGAGACTTCACATGAATGGCCCTTGGGTGAAGGGCTTCCAGAGTTGTTAAAAGAGTTTGATTCCATCCAAGCTTCTGGCTGCCGCGGCATGAGAAAAAGGGAAATTAGCCAAATCTTTTAAAAATCTTCTTCTGCCTAACCAGTTGGCCAATGTTCTTGAGACTTCACATGAATGATTCTTATGTGAAGGGCTTTCAAAGTTATTAAAAGAGTTTGATTCCTTCAAAGCCCATGGCTGCGGCGGCATGAGAAAAAGTGCAAAAGATCAAAATATTTCAAAAATCTTCTTCTGCCTAACCTGTTGGCCAATATTCTTGAAACTTCACATGAATGATCCTTTGGTAAAGGGCTTTCAAAGTTGTAAAAAGAATTTGATTCCATCAAAGACACTGGCTGCCGCAGCATGAGGAAAGGGAAAAATAGCCAAATCTTTTAAAGATCTTCTTCTGCCAAACCAGTTGGCCAATATTCTTGAAACTTCACATGAATGATGCTTGGGTGAAGGGCTTTCAAAGTTGTTAGAAGAATTTGATTAATTTTTAAACTATTAGTGCAGTAGCATCAGAAAAAGGGCAAAAGAGCAAAAACTTTTAAAAGGCTGAATTTTTGTTACACTCATTTTAAAAACACAGGAAATAGGGCTTTAATGAAACATTTCTTATTTTGCTGCTATACAGGTCAAAGTGTTTAATTTCATCAAGGCAAGAAATCTCGGGTGAGCGACCTAAGGCCATCATGGCCATCTTGTTTTTTTTTTTTTTTTTTTTTTTTTTTTTTTTTTTTCAAATTGAGGCTGCGTCACAGAAAAAGGGGCCTTAATGTAGAAATTAGTGTTTCTCTAATTTCTCTTCATTCAAAGTAGATAATTTAACGAAATTTTGTTCTTCAGTGATGAATGAGTGATGAATATAGCTTATATAATTAATAATTCATGTACGAAAATCCTGTCATGTAAAAAGGGGACTAAATGTATAATAACACTGCGTCTAGATCTTTAAGTCTGCTCGAAGCGAGATCTCCACAACTCTTGCACCAAATTGGACGAAACTTCAATATGAACTTCGTGAAATTCTGTCAAGAACCTTTTTCTCTCTGTTTCTCAATTTGATGCTGTGTTATAGGAAAAGGGGCCTAATTGTAGACGTTTTTCTCATATTTCTTTTAATCTATACTCAGTTCCATAAATAAGTGTGCATTTTTTTTTCGTTTTATTTCTACCCTCATCTCTCACTAAAATAAATGAGTTTGGTATTAAAGTGTCGCTTATAGTCTCAAGAAAGTGTCAGACATTAAAATTTTGGGCACCGAGACAGTTTGAGTTTGTTTGTCTAAGGTTAAATGAAGGTGGTATGAAAATAAAAGTTGCAAAAGTACACAAATCGGGTCAAAATAAAGTTTTGATTATCTCTAGTTAATCGAACATTAGTTATTTAATACCGATCGATATTGAATTGAATCTTTTTTTATTACCAGAAACAATGTTGAAGTTCTTTCCTGGCCACAATTGGCACTGGATTTTGATCCGATTGAACATGTGTGAGTCATTTAGCGAGGAACGTTCCATCACTGCTAAACATCAGCTATATCCAGGATTTTGTTATTGCTCTCACTCGGGAATGAAATAACATTCCTGTTGTAGTGATATTGCGGTTTTTGAGCTCTCGGCGATCGTCACATACTCGCTTGCATCGACAGCATTGGTGGCCATAAAAGATTTTCAAAAAAGACTCCAATTCACTTGATCTATACAAAATTTGAATGTTACCAATTTTTTGTACTTTTGCAACTTTTATTTTTATACCACCTGTATTTAATCTAAGAAAAATAAACCCAAACTGTCCTTTTGACAAAATTTTAGGGGTATGTCATTTTCTTAGAACTCTTAGCTACATTATGATAGCAAACTGTATTATTTTTTGTCGAGAATCAAAGGAGAAATGAAACAAAATAAAGTGCACACTTATTTATGGAACTGAGTATAGATAGAATTTAATGAAATTCTATATTCGATTTATTATCTTTTTCATAACTTACATCTTTATTTTCCAATTGCGACAGCTGCTTGACGCCTTTTTAGTCTGACTTATTTCTCTAAATTAAGTTTTATGGACTTCCCATTATGTCCCCTTTAGCGTGACGGGTTACTTATACCTTCCCATGACAAACACATGGTTCTACACTGAAATGTGACATCATAAATCGCTTCGCCAATCGTTGAAGCGTTTATTTGATTGGTCAGAAAAAGGGTCACAGAAGATGACCACCTGCTGGTGCCTGTCAGATTTACTGTCAAGTCAACATAGGATTTTAATCAGATTGAGAAGCCTAGATAACTATCTCGCTATTTAAAGTGACTAAATGTTAACATAATCACTCTAATATGCAACCGCCAGGTAGGAAAGTGCGTATGGCAGACACACATACATAACTCTGGTAGGCTTCGAACTTACAACGCTGAGGGACAAGTGATTTTTGGTCAGAAACCTTTTAAAACCATTTACCCTTTCCACACAAATATACATCGGTAGTAGTACAATCCATGAAAATACTGTACGCCTACTGTGCATTCGATTAAAGAACCAAATACAGCTGCTCCAAGACCGGATAGCTTAGTTGGTAACGTCGGGGTCTGTCAATCAAGGGGTCGTGAGTTCGAACCTGGCTCGGCATGTAGCCATTCTGACATTTGACAAAAGTCATTTGTCTTTCACCAATGGGTGTTAATCATCTAATTGAGAGAGCAGCAGGAAGGTTTGTATGTTTTGGTAGTACGGGTGCCAGAAATATCAGGAATCCATAGTAGGTGCTGCAGCCGCCGCAATATGACCATAACAGTTGAAAACAGCATGGAGTTAAAATCAAATCAATTCAGATGCGGTGGAAGCGTCTAACCAGCCAGTTTGAATCGAGTTTGCCAAATAATGAATGAAAAGTTGCGGTCAAAACACTCTGTATGTACGGACAGACGCATGCACGGACGAGTGCCATTGCACCTCTGATGCATATCGATGAAGATAATTATGTTGTACGGGTACCATAGTTGAGTTTATTTTAGAGTAAGATATTTGGTGTGAATGTGGGGAAGGGGGTCGATATTTTATGGGGGGTCACAATTCTACGTAAGGGGTCACTTTTCTACGTGTGGGTAGGTCATAATACTATGACCCCCCCCCCCGGTCATAATATTATGACCGGGGGGTCAGTATTTTATATAGAATAGTGACCGGGGGGTCAGTATTCTATGGGGGTCACTTTACTACGTTACACCGGCATCGAATGAGTCGAAATTCTGCTCAAGGTAGAATACCCGTAATGTGGCCATTTTTAGATTCATAAAACATTGGCTTTTTCGAGCGTTGTCGTTACGTATCCGAACGCATTCGGGCGCGGTCGTAAACATTCGGCCGTGGAAAGTTTTTGACATCAATAATAAATGAGGCTTTGGAAACATTGAGGCAAAAGAAGAAAGTGCTGATAATCAGCACTTTCTCCCTTTGCCTCAATATTTTCTGAGCTATATTATACACAAATCTAACCTTTATTAGCACCCATTTGGTTGTCTGCATCAACTTTTTCTAATTTGACTACCCTAATATTTTGACGTTTGGGAAAGGGTTCAAGAGAGAAAATCAAATATCTTTTTCGACCATTTGTTCTTGAATCTCATGTTTTAACAAATTATTCCTTTCCCGAGCCATAAAATTCAGACTATTACAATCACGGTGGTTAATCACGTGACTCAGAATTTTAGAAAACCATCAATATTTTTTTTGATACTTGACCAAATTTGAATTCGGGTTGAACCAGAGAATGTGGGAAAATTACAGAAATAAGCTGGAAGTGACGATTTTTTAAAGTGACATTTCACAATAATTTGTACATAAATTTTACGTTTATTTTATCTGAAAGAGCATATTTTCTTATGAAAATTCTGAAAATTTCAAGCCAAAATACTGAACCGTTTACGAGAAATATATAATTTTTTACTAAAATTAAACAAATTGTTGTGGACAACAGTTCAGATTTATATAGAATTTGCCATGTCTGTCTCAACTTTGAAGGCGCATTTCTCGCTTATTAATAACAACTTCAAAAAAACTGATAGCATTTCTACGCATTAGAATAAACAATATTTGCATCAAGACATACTTTTAAAAACTGAAATAAATGTGAACTGTCACTTTAAAGAATCAGCTGATAAAAAAGTTTTTGAAGATGAATTAAAATTTTGGTTTATCTTCAATAACTTTTTTAACAGCTGGTTTATCAAAAATCCGCCACGTCCATCTAATGTGTGACGTCTGTCCACCTTCTCTGCTTCAAACCGAATTCAAGTCGGTCCAATATGAACAGAATCATTGAAAATTTTCTGAAATTGTTGTATCACGTGATTATCCACCTTGACAATGTTAAAATTGTGGCAGACGAGATGACCATTTGGTTGTCAATAAAGATGGAATTGGTAACTATTGCATCGCGGAATACAATGGTGCAAAAAAGAGAAAAATGCTGATAAATCAGAAGTTTCTTCTTTTGTCTTATTGTATTCACGAAAATTTTCCTGCTTTGGACTTATTGTTAAGGAAAGGGTCATGGTGCATGTTGATTTAGAATGATGATTTCCTGGAACTCTTGCAATATTTATAATATTAATTTTCTTGATTAGCCAACTGCTATGAGAATGATCACGAATTAAAATCTTTACGCGTGAATTGAAATTGCAAATTGTTATTCAAATGCAGAACATTGTTTCTGCATTCTTTTACGTAACGAATTGATCTATATGCACCATTTCTTTCATAACATTCTTTTCAAAAACAATTTTTGTTTTGACTTCCGTAATTGCAAAAAAAATGAGAAAACATAGAGGTAATTTAAGAAAATGCTGATACCTAGCGATTTCTTCATTTGTCTTATTATTTTCTTGGTTATATGTATAATTTTCACGAATGCTGTCTTTTTCTACATCCGTTCTGTCGTGTGTGGCATCTCTAAAATTGAAATGTTCTTAATTTTATACAATTTGGGAAATAGTTAATCGGTTGCGATGAGCATCATCAAGAATTAATATTTTTTACGCTCCAGTTGAAACTACAATCTGTTATTCGTATGCAAAAATCATTGTTTATATATATTTCTGCATACCTCCATGATATAAATTGAACTATATGTACGCACATAATTTTCGTTTAATTCTGTTGGGTTTGACTGTTTCCAAAACAGAACCTCGTTTAATTTGTCCCTAATAGAAAAGGCATGGGAAAACATTTAGACGAAAGGAAAAATGCTGTAATCAACTCGTATTTTTCAATAGCCTACATTTTACATGAATCATATCTTTATTAACAAGCCTTTTGTCGTCTACAGAAGCTTTCTGTTGGGAAGAATCCATTTTCACTGGTGGTGAAATCGGCCAAAGCGTGGGACGTTTTTTCGCGATCATAGTATTCCGTCGGTGTTGTTATAAAATATCGTAACTACGGCTTGTCAATACATATCGGTAAACCCGGTCTATGTTTAGAACAAATTCATTGTTATTAGCAAAACTATCCAATCAGATCTTCAAACTCACATTTACACAGGCGGCAATCACGTGACTTTGTTATGATATATTTTCCTCACTTATGTAAACAAAAACACTCGGTATAAAGGTTTTGTCCAACAAGGTTAACCCGGGACAACTTAATTTTCGTGCGCAAAGTCCGTTAGTGGAGCGTCTTAAGGTGGGTTCACATTGACGAATTTTCTTACGATTCCTTACGAATTGGACATTCGTAATCACATTGCCGATAAGTTCACGTATTGTTACGATTTGAGCGAATTTAACGGACGGTTTACGTATTTCTACGACTAGTTTACGGACTGTTTACGGATTATTTACGAATCAATAGGAGTATTGCCGACATAGTTATAGTCATCCAACGATAATTAGGTTCCCGCCAAAAATATAGACCATACCCATTTGATAATGAAAAGTTAGACAGATCAAAACACAATTATCGCAATTATCACAATGAAAACAATGGTTATATTGTAAGTATGACTCTCTTCAAGTACCTGTGTCTGTGGTCTAATGGTTACACAGTTGGCGCTTGACCTTAGGAAAAGAGTTCTGTTTTAATTGTGTGGGTTCGATTCCACACATATCCGTGTATTTTTTTAGATTTTTTTCACTTATTTGCGTTTTTCTTTTTTTTCTTTTTTTTTTGTTCCTTTCACATTTGTAAATACATATATATTCTTTATTTTCAATGTAAACCATTGTCAAACGTAAAAATAGGCTGAATAAAATTTAAAAATGCTGCAAATGCAAGTAGATCTTAAATGAGCTTCACACTGTTTTATGCTTTTCTATGTAGAAAACAGTTTGTGAAATGAAAACATGCTTATGACAAGCAGTTTCATTTTTTTCCAATAAATAAATGAAAAAAAATCATGATCTTTTATTTTGCGGGCTGTCTAAAAGCCTCATTATGTGAAAATGGATTAAATGTTTTATTCACAATATATAAACTTTAAAGATGCAATACATTACAAAACATAAATTAATTAATAAAGTTGTGGAACTCTTACTGTCGCCAAACGGCAAACATTTAGACTGCTCAATTTTTAAAGTTTTCTAGACTGAATTTGGCGATTTTCCGAAATTATCTTAAAAGTCTATATAAAAATCATTAAGAGTCTGCTTTCTTCTCATCTTTTTTTTCTAAAATGATAAAACAAAATATATTTGTAAAACAAAATATGTAATTACCCATCGGTCTATGAGACTCGAACCCGCGTTTGCTAAAAGAAAATGGACGAAGCGCCAATGTTCTATCCACTGCGCTATCGAGTATGTCTATACATTGCAGCGTAAAATATAACATTTTAATCGTATATAACAAGTCTTTCTTACCTGTAGGCCGAGTTCATTCTATTTATAGCTTTGTTTGTAAATAGCACATTATCGTTGGAATGCTATTATACATTCAAAGTTAAACGAGAATCGATACGGTTGTTTTGGTTTATTTTTAGGTAGAACTACTACCTTTACCTACGTAAAATTAAAGCAAGACAACCGTATCGATTCTCGTTTAATAGTGAACCTATTATATACGAATGTTTACGAGTACTTTGTTATTATGTTGTTGTTGTTGTTGTTGTTGTTGTTGTTGTTGTTGTTGTTGTTGTTGTTGTTGTTGTTGTTGTTGTTGTTGTTGTTGTTGTTGTTGTTGTTGTTGTAAGAAAGACAACCTCGTTTTTGAAAATCTGACATTCGACAAGACGATATGACTTGCGAACGAAATAAGCTTGGGTTTTACGAACAATTACTTCAAAACCATTAACCCTTTCCTAAACAAGACCTAGTTTTGACGTCCCATGGTTTGGGAAAATATTGAGAGAAAAGAATAAATTGCTGAAAATCAGCAATGCAATTCTTTCTGTTCACTCAGAATTTTCTATTCAATACCATACAAAGTTCACACTTCTTACATCAATAATTGTTTTGTCTGTAACTCCTTTCAAATCGAAACAACAAAAAATCTTGCCGTTTGGGAAAGAAAACTTAAGTGCTTCTACCGGAATAACCCTCATACTACCGTATTGGGTCATTTATGACCCCAGACATATATTTATGAACGCTTTATTCAAAGTTGTTCTCCGATGCAAGTTTACTTTTTTTTACTTTTTCAATCTTATATTCGTGGATAATAAATCAATTTTTCTTGAACATCGAACAACGTTTGAAGGACTTATTGTCATTTTTTGTGACGGGATAAAAAAAAATGACCCCAGTGCATATAAACACATTGAAAAAAGGGCTCTTAGTCCTCATTTTATTGCAAATCCAATTGGAAATCGTTTGACGTTTAGCAAAACATTAAATAGTATTTCCTCTATCATAGATTATATTTGTCATCAATTTTGAATCGAAGTATAGTATATGAGCAATGATTTTGAAAAAAGTGTACTTATATCATGTAAGATAAATATTTATCATCTTATGCCTCTGCATATACACAAGGTCTGACCAGGACCCACACTGTCCTCTCGCAGCTTCTGCATCAAACATAACCCTCATCAGGCCCTTTGGGGAGCCTGGTCTGTTTTAGTATCATTCTCGGAATCTCAAATCATAATTGCCCTTTTTTAAACATCCCGGCTCGTTTATATTCGTAAACTTGCCGTATCATATTCGTGAATCACTTACGGGTGATTTGCGATTAACTAAGAGTCATTTACGATTGAATAACGGAACATTTAATCCGTGGACATTCGTGAGAAAATTTTCAACATGTCAAAAAATGTCCCCGTATGAGCACGAATCACTAAGAATATCACCGATTCATTGCGAGTTGTTTACGAATGAATAAGAGTTGTTTACGAATACTTGCGGTTATATACGATAGAACTTTCCGAATGGGCCACTCAAAACGAAATCTATGAATATGCACGATTTCTTTACTATGTCTATTATATTTTTGGTTGTGAATAATAAGATATAATCTCCATATCATCATCAAGCAGCTGATATTGAGAAATAAAGCATTTTATACTTACGAGTTATTTACGGATGCCCGCGTATTCTTTACGAATATTCACGGATGGCCTACGAATGTCCAATGGACCGCTACCGAGATCCAAGAGTTATCCTGAAATTGCCCTTAATTTAGCGTGATTTATCTCCCTTGAAACCAACTGGGTAGTTCCGGTCTATTTTTGTAGATACACTAAAGAGTAAAATTCATCACTTCGCACGCAAAATACGATTTTTTTCTTTACAAACGCATATTTAGCAGAATCGTCGTATACCATCGGATTGTTCAGTTACTACTGATTAAACCAGAATAAGTTTCGGGTTTGATTTCATCCAATTGATATGTTTAATCCAGGTTAAACATCGGCCTGTTGAAAGCCATAAAAAACCTCTGTCCAGCTCGCCGCAAATTTCCATAATTTCCGAATATAATGGTCGAGCAAGTTTTTATTTAGTTTTGCATATTGTAGAAACAATGTATTTTCAATATTTTATTTTACTTGGATTATTTTCACTTTATTGATGATTCTGCATGGGTGTCAATGCAAACGTGAAAAGTGTTGTAATATTCAACATTAATTTTGGAATTTGTTGATCCAAGTACGAGGTGTGTCCATAAAATACGTAGACAGGTCCAGAATAATAAGAAATAATTGCATGATCTATTTAAATTTACACCAGCGTGTGCAAAATTTTAAAATGAATATGTGTACCAAATTTTATGAAAATACACGCAACAAGTACAAATATACACACGGAACAAACAAGTAAAGAAACATACACGGGGCACTTTGACGTCGTTTACGACGTCGACGTTACAACTTTTCAAAGTACTCTACACCCGCGTTCACGCACTTCCTATGTCTGTCCACCCATTTGGTATACGTTTCGCGGAACCACTCTTTCTTGTATGACCCTACAGAGGAGCGAACAAAGTACATTAGTTCGTCTAGGTCGGCAAAACGTTTGCCTCTCAGATCCGCCTTTAATCCCGGAAAAACTGCAAAGTCCTCCGAAATGACCTCCTCAACATCTCGATCGCTTCGCCGAGGTCTTCCCGGTCTAGTCTGGTCACAAATATCTTCCAGTCCATCCGAAAACCGTCTGTGCCATTTAAACTCTAGCGCTCTGGACACGTTAGCCTTACCTCGCTGCATAAAATTGAATGTTTCCGTTGGTGTCATGTTCGCACCGACACAGAATTTAATAACTGCGCGTTTTTCTTCCGTCATAGTAGCCGGTTGTTTATTGCTTATAACGTCTCCTGGCAAGTTGTTGACGTTCAAAACTTTCGGTAAAACGTCAAATGACATCACTGCTGAGGTGAGTGTATTTCCCGCGTATTTTTTACAAAAAAAACTTGCGACAAAAGACTAGTTTTATGTCTTTTTATTTTCAAATGTCTGAAGTGCCCCGTGGTAGCGTTATGCTGTTGCTATGGTGACGGTTTTGCTTGTACGTACTTTCGAAAACAATATAAAATGTAGCAGAAATATTTAAGAATAAATGGACCTTTAAATTAATAGTGTTTTGGGATCGATAAAACTACTATTTGGTGAAAAACTTTGGTTGTCTACGTATTTTATGGACATACCTCGTAACTCTTTACAAGCGGTCAATATGAGAAAAAGTCTCCTTACTGTGAAATAAATTCAAAATCCAAATAACTACACATCTAAAACGCTTTTTAATTATTAAATATGAATTAATACAAAATATTTTCGCACATTTTGAGAAAAAGGAATGTATAGTTTTCTCTCAAAAAGCTTTTAAATCCTTCCTCTCCTTTGGCATAGTTACTGACCTTCTAGTATGACAAATTTAAGTTTTATTGTTTGGAAAAGGATTAACAATTAATTGTCTACCGACAAAGGGTAATTGGGATGTCAATTACCACGGACCTTGTGTATATCACACCAATCAGTTAGCCAAATTCCTTTAATTGATCTACGCAGATAAATCGCAAGTTACTGTATATTAAAGGGACTTATCATAAAAGACAAAAGATTGACAGACCCGAATGATAAATTTATAGGCATGACAAAATTCCAACTTGCACCCTTAATTACATAATTTTACGACTTATTAAACACCTTTGCTTAAGTATGTTATACTGAGTTTGCCGACCCGTGCCAAACAAACAAAAATAAAAATAAAACCCTGTTGACAGTTTAACCCTTTCCCAAACGACCGCCCTTTGGACTGCTAAAAGAATGTTAAAATAAGATTACAAACCCGTGCTAAACAAAATTGAAAAAAAAAAGAAAAAAAGAAAAAAAAGGTTGAAAGTTTAACCCTTTCCCAAACAACAGCCATTTAGGCTACTCAAAAATGAAGGCTGATTCGGGTGACGAAATAAGACAAAAATGTGTAAATTGTAGCAAAACTATCAAAGGAGGGATAAAAATTGCACATTGTCGACAAGTTTTCCTTTTCTCTCGAAATTTTCCGAACGAAAATCAAGGTCGTCAAAACCAGGTCTTGTTTGGGAACGTTTGAATTATTAGGCCTATCATCAGCAATGAATGATATTGGATAATGATTTTGGATTTATAACTATATAGCAGCTGATAAAGCAGGGTAATTAATTCTAAAATTATTATTTCAAATCTGAAACATACATAATGGGAACGCATTTCAATCATCTTTTGGAGATGATACAATGAGTACCTTCAGCATATGGTTTGAAGAACAATTCAAGACATTTTGCATGTTGAAAAAGCGATACCTGTTCTTATCTGTAGCCCTTACCGGAAGCGGAACAACCCAATAATTCAAGGAGGATAATTATCAAGGGAGATCACTCCAGAACCCGTTACACGGCCATTCGTAAGGATTCGTAAGGAAAATTCGTTAGTGTGAACCTACATTTAACAAAACAAAGCCGAAGTGGGGTCATTACATATGCAGATGTCCCGGGTTAATCTTGCTGGACAATACCATCAACATTGAGACTCAAATGTACTTTTAACAATTGTTAGTCCTGCGTGAGAGGGGTGTTGTAATTACATCTAACGGTAAACGCCTTCTTGAAACCACGACGTTTACATACCTGGTTTACCTGTTCAGTTTGACTCGTCTGTCCAGAGGTCATGGTTTATTTATAAGAACACATTTTCTCAAATTTTGAATCAAATACTTAACACTCAATATTGAGATACGTGCCATTCGATACGTCATATTCTCTGGTCTATTTTGGAACCAAGATCTTCCCTCAAATCCCGTCAAAGCTGAGAACATTCGTGCAAAGTATTTCTAAATGCCGTGATATACTTTCTTAAGAAATGTTTGCACTTTGCACGAATGTTCTCAGCTTTGACATGGATTTGAGGGATGGTCTTAGTATCAAAATAAACCGGAGATTACGACGCATCGAATGGTACGTATCTCAATTCTGAGAGTTAAGTATTTGATTTAAAATTTAAGAAAATGTGTTCTTACCGAGTGTTTTTGTTTACATAAGTGAGGAAAATATATCATAACAAAGTCACGTGATTGCCACCTGTGATTTAAACGCAAAATATCTGTACCTTGTTGTAGCGAAAAACGTCCCTCGCTTTGGCCGAGTTCACCACCAGTGATATTGTTTTCTGTTTGGGAGTGGGTTAATCATCTACCAAATAAGACCGAGATTGATTACGTCCCATTTAAAGAGGGTCGGGAAAAACATTGAGGCAAAAGAGGAAAATCCTGTATTCAGCATTTTTTCCTTTGCCTAATTATTTTCTATGCTAAAGTGTACACATACCCTAACTTTATTTGCCATGAGTTTGACAGCTGCAATTCCTTTCAAATTGAGTCACTCTCAAAATAGCCGTTTTGGAAAGGGTTTCGTATGGCCACGTACAAATTTTAGCAAGCAGTTTGGGAAGGGGTTAATGTCAATGCCATTTAAGTGGTTCTAAGCACGTCTGAAAAGATTTAGTTTCCAAGTTTTAACTTAAACAAAACATTCATTACCCAAGTTGTCGTCCAGAAGACTAAATTTTATTGTTCAAAGGACCAACGGATTGAAGTCTTTTGATTAAAAATTCATGCTGTAATGCAATTAAAGTCTATTTGTTAACTAAAGCCACAATGTGGTAAAATCCTTAGAAGATGCGGCATTTTAAAGTGGGTGCATGTTTCCTTTCCTTGAAAACAAAATTCAATCATTGCTCAAACGACAATAATTATAGACTATTCCAAGCTGCTACAGACGACAAAATTGATGTTGATAAATGTGATAATAGAGGTAGGATTTGTGTAGGATATGTCACAGAAAATATTAAGACAAAACGAGAAAATATTGATCAGACCACATAATAGTTTTCTTCTTTTGTATCGATGTTTTCCCATGTCTCCTCTCTTACGGACGCTAAAACTAGATTTTGTTTTGGAAAGGGCTTATATAATGTGCGTCAATACAAATTTTCTTATCATTATTCAATATGATATTGATAAAATGATGAGTATTAATTGAAACTTAGCCTTTTGTTTGTCTTTATGCATTTTGTAAACATCAACTATTTGTAATTTACACCCAAGCATGCAAATTATAACGATTATCATTAGTCCAACTGTACAAAATGAATAACTATTCGATTAAAAATGGAAAATACATAATATAAAATTATATGGGTACAGAATGTTGTTCATCAAAGGGTCTGCGTTCTGCGATCTACGTTTCATAATTTCTTACCAATGTACACGTTTTAAGATGGTTTAATCCCATTTCGTCTACTCCCAATTCGTCTACTATTTTGGACAGAAGTCCCATTTCGTCTACTTTTCTATACTTTGTATATCAATATGATATTATATGATTTTTATCAAAATGTTTGCTTTTTCATTTCATTTGTGAATATATTGACTTAATTTCTTTTCCTTAAACAAAAATGATATTGTTTATCGATGATTTGACATGAAAGTAGACGAGTTGGGACAGTAGACGATTTGGGACTCAATGCACTTAAAAAACAGTAGACGAAATGGGAGTAGACCAATTGGGATGTTACCTTTAAGATTATAAATACCGACACAGTGTCAATGACCAGTAAGGTTGTTTTCACACGCCGCAGACATTAATCGGCTTCGGCATTTTCTTGATTGAAGTTAGTTCATCTGGGTAATCGTATAATTAGTAATAACACGTAATGAGTGTAGGAGTACTCGATAGGGTCAAAATTATCAGAGGACATGTCCAAATTATAGCACAAACACGGCAGGGGAATCATGTGGCGACATATTTTCGATATTTTTCAATAATTCTGTTAAGGTTGAATATCCGTAATGTGGCAATTTTGAGATTCATAAAACATCGGCTTTTATTTCGAGCGGCGTCTACACGTATCTGAACCTATTCGGGCGCGGTTTTAAACATAAGGCGGTGGAAAGTTCCACCGCCGAATGTTTTCGACATCGCCCGAATAATTCCGACGTGGCGCGAATCTCATTAGGGGTGGGCTACCTTAACAGAATTATGGAAGATTTACTGGAATTGTTGTGTCACGTGATTCCCCGTCGAGAACATGCATTAACCCTTTCCCAAACGGCAAGATTTTAGGGTTTTCAAAGTCAAAAGCTGCCACTGACGACAAATTGGATGTTATTAAAGATAGTATTTGTGTAAAATAAGGCACATAAAATATTGAGACAAAAGGAGAAACTGTTGGTTATCAGCAGTTTCTTCTTTTGTTTCAATGTTTTCCAAAGCCTTTTCTATTAGGTACGTCAAAACCAGGTCTTGTTTGGGAAAGGGTTAATAATAATCTGAACCCACTTAACCCATTACTGCCCAGTGACGCCGTTTGACTCACTCACAAGAAAAAAGCTTGAGAAAACTGTGGAAAATAAAGAATTTGCTTGTGAAAAGCAATTTCTGCATTTTCTACAATGTTTTTAACCCAAAATGAAAATATTCTTTAAATTCCATCAAATTGAAATTGTCGTCTGCAACACCTTACAAATTGGAAGGGTTCAAAATGATGTCGTCTGGTAAAGGGTGAAACAACAGCTTTGCGCTTCGCCCTTGATCTTCTAGTGCCGCTCCATTTATTCTGATCTTGATCTTGCTCATACGATTCGAAAAGTGACATGGATCTTAACTATTGATCGAATCAAGCTTTTAAGCTTAACCCATTACCAGGCGACAAAATTTTGGACTATTCCAATTTGAAAGGTGTTGCAGATAACAATATATAGTTGATGAAATTTAAAAAAAAATCTTTCCACTTTGGGTAAGAAAACATTGTGGAAAATGAAGAAATTGCTTGTCACTAGCAATTTCTTCATTTTCCACTATGTTTTTCCCAAGCCTTTTCTTGAGAGGGAGGCAAAAGGCGTCACTTTGCAGTCAATGGGTTAAAGTGACATTTCACATTTATTTCATTTTTAAAAGTATGTCTTGATGCAAGGATTGTTTATTTTAATGCCTAGAAATGCCATCAATTTTGAAGCTGTTTTTATAAGCGAAAAATACGCTTTTAAAATTGAGACAGAAATGACAAATTTTATATAAATCTGAACTGTTGTCCACAACAATTTGTTTAATTTTAGCACAAAAATACATATTTCTCGTAAACGGTTCAATATTTTGGCCTGAAATTTTCAGAATTTTCATAAGAAAACAAGCTCTTTCAGATAGAATAAAATAAAATTTATGTAAAAATAAATGTGAAATGCCACTTTAAGTGCTTCGCCTTTTTGAAATAGCTTTCTCAAACAAGCTTTGATTCAAACGTTCGTGATGGTAAAAAAGCTTCATGTGAAACCAGTTGAAAGAGGGAAAAAATTATCAAAAGAACTATGCACAAATAATGTTTTCGTCTACATCCCCTTTGTCGACCTGCCTCTCACTGGAGAGGTTCCGAGTTCGATCCCCGGCCGCGACAAATATCCTGCCTGACAAAAATTTCACCTACCAATGGTTTTATATCGTTAACATATTTTTGCGAACAGATGGAGGCTCGGTTAGGGTGTTTTGGTAGTACTGGTATGAGAAACAACAATAATCCATGGTTAGGTTCTCCAACCTCCTCGATGTGACCATAGCAGTTGGAAACGGCGTTAAACTCCAGTAAACCAACCCCCTTTGATGCCTGCATCAGCTTTCAAATTCAAATGTTTTTTTTATTTTTTTTTTTATTTTTTATTTTTTTTAAACATGATCTTGAAAGGATTGGTTTAATTGATACGTGATTTTTTAAGTTTCAAACAACTCATTAATATTTGACACTCTTGAACCCCGATTAACCAGAGTTTACGATTCTCAGAGGAATTGTTCTAGTCAAGAACCGATGATCATATAGACTTATATATTAAAGTTATGTTCTAACGATTTAAGATATTTCTGAAATAACTGATCTCTCCGTCTTCTTGGAAATATTATCGTGGACTTCTTGAAGTCTAGTTCTTCGATTATAGACTGTTGATTTTGATGTAATACTTTATTCAGATGATAATAAAATTACTACGCGTTCGATAAGGTTGCAGTAGACTCAGATTGGCTCCTATATAACTCTTTACAAAAACATTTTTCAACACATTACTACACCTTTCAGAACATCACGTTTAGCCAAACTGTGCCTATAATGGCACAGATCCATCCTTTCCCTGTAAATTTTCATAAAATGGACCCACCTTATGTGATTGTATTCTTCACAATTTTCACTCAGACATACGTACAGTGAATAGATATACTGGAAATGGTGGCCATATGTATCCCTGCATCAAAACACGCAAAATAGTCCTACTTGTCACTCGAAAGCATCCAATGAAAGGCTTACCTCAAAATCATTCATGCAGAGAGCAAGGCATGGCCAGAAGAGGGGGCAATTTTTCAAGACCTGTTTTAGCATTCCATGAACCGGAAGGACTTCTCCGGATGACCTTACTCTATACGCGCCGACATATTGAAAGTAGTATGAATGAAACTTTCCATATAGGGTGGATAATCACGTGACCGGGAAGGATACACTGTATTAGAAAATGGCGGCTTAAACTCCCGCCTGGGATCAGTTTTCAGGTAATTATTCATGTTTTACCAATTTTCTCTTGAAGAGACATAGCCTATCATATGCGCATTTTCATTATTCGAGCTCCGCCACCAATGACTACACACAAAAGCATGCATATTTGTCAAACATCGTGGCAGTTTGCGTCCACCCTCAACCGGCCACATGTTTTTGGGTGGATACAACGGACGAGTTCAAGCCTATTTTGGACTAAATTACCTTTAAATGCCATATACTTATACAACAAATTCCGTATGAAATCGTAGGCTTTTGTCAAACACACTCAGTGGCTAAGTAAAAACTACAGGGAATGATGTGCTTTTCTAAAAATCAAGGTTTTGGCTGATGGATACCTCGCATCATTCATCTTGTTTGGGATACATCGTACTCTGGCATAATATGCGTTTCATATGGAATGTACAATTGAGCTCTAGATAGTAAATACAGCGAAAACAACTTGTATTGTATGTCAATTATCTCACTGTAATGACGTAAATCGAGCACACACATATATAGAAGTTGAATATTTTAAACTCCTAGAGTGCCCCCAACATAAACACGGGACATCTGCATCGAGACACACACACACAACATAATCTCATTTAATAATCAATGTCTATGAAGGTTGAAATCTGTAGAAATACGGACTTAAATTTGGCAGAAGAGAATTTTTTGGATTGACCAATTCCAAAATGAAAAACTATTAGATCAACCGAAAGTTTAATAATTTGCACGCTACCAATTGAAATTTAAAAGACAATTTGTTAAAATGACCAACTCGGTAGATATGGGGAACTTTCGATCTTGTAATCTTGTGAAAGTAAGCTACATGTATGCATGGCTTGATTGTGTTCCCTCTATGGATGAAGTGGTATAGTCTGCATGAATGCATAATCAATCGCCACTTTATACAGAGGTTATAGTAAGGACGATAATTGAAAGAAGCTAAAAAACTTGTTGAATTGTGAAGAATTTTAACAGACAAATTAAATATTAATTCTTTCCCACAGGTTAATTCTTTTTTACTCATCGGAAGATAAAGCCTTAGAAAAACATTGTGGAAAATGAAGAAATTGCTTGTGACAAGACATGTTTTCATTTCCCATAACGTTTTCTACCAGAAAACTTTTTTAATCCTTTCCCAAATGACAAAGTTTAAGTATTATCTAGTTTGAAAGATGCTGTAGTTTACAAATTTAAAACTAAAAGGAAGGGATTTGTATAAAAATATGCACAAAATTTGTAAATATTGAGGAAAAGGAAGATGATGTTAATTTCTTTCTCCCTTCTCTCCGATATTTACTGGAGGTTTAAGGTTTTGTTGCGCCAACATTTTACTTGTATTATTAATTGTTTGGGAAATGGTTATATTCATTAATATCATCCTTACAGTGCTGTTTGTTTGAATAAATCTTGTATGTATTTTTCAGATGGTGTTAATCTTCTCTAGCAAGACACTTTAACATAGCAGGTAGATCAGTATGATTCTTGGTCCAGGTGAATTCCTAGAAAGAGCGGACATGTCTGAATTCATGGAGGGCCACATGCCAGAAATATATCAATATGAATGCATGACTGAAGACTTCATCAACATGATAAAATGGCATAAAAGAAGTGTCAAAATATTTCGGTCACATCTGTCATTCTGAACATTTTTATGCATGTTTGAACTCTGTAAATATGGATGGTTTTGATTTAGTGAAGTTTCATACTGATGTGTATCTAGGTGGTGGCGTGGAAACCTAGGCTTCAATATACTTATTTTTGAAAGTGTGCCCATTCCAAGACAATTTGTGGAAACAGAACACTAGATGCCCCGGAACCCCTACAACCCATAATACAATGTAACATATTACAATAATTTTGACTCTTCCAAAATCAATCATGTTAATACAGATGACAATTTTAAGTGAACGTAATTTTATATTTGTGGTCTTCCTGGGTAGAAACCATTAGTGGGAATGAGGAAATTTCAGCATTTTCCACAATATTTTCCGAAGCTTTTCTGTTTTGGGGCGTCAAAATGCGTCAAATGGACTAGACTATAGATCTACACCTTGGGCTTCTGTCAACATAACAAAATTCCTGGCTACGCCCCGTCATACATGATGATGAAGACCACAGTCAAGCTTCAAGTTGTTTTCATGGATAATGGTTCCAAGTCTTGCCATGACCAGACCTACAGCTTTTAAAGTTGTTCAATCGTTGTGAATCTGATACTACTTGGTATTCTTATATAGAATAAAGTATTGCCATTTGTACAATGTGATACTATTTTTAATTTACCCTTTGTAAAACAACGAAATTTTAGTTTGGTCCAAATTCAAAGATCTTGCAGACGACAATTTCAAGTGAATAATATTTTATGTTTTGATCTTTCAAAAATTTCTTGATTGAAAATATCATTGTGGAAGATGAAAATATTGCTTGCTTGTCACAGGCAATTTCTTCATTTTTTTCACAATGCTATCATAACTTATATTCATAATCCTTTATCTTGTGGGTCATCAATTTCAAAGTATCATGATGTAGTCTTGGATTAATCCTTTCAGCTAGACTGGTCAAAGTTGAAAATGGTTGTTGACAATAATGCACACCTGGAGTATAATATGAAATCTTCATTTGATATGGTAGAAAATAAAAAGGTGAAAGGGGTAAATGACTGACGGACGGATGGAAGTATGGACAGACAGCCGGAACGACAGCGTGGCGACTTGAATATAAAAATAGCAGCTCCAGTCACAGGATGATTTCTTTGTTGACTTAACCTTTTACCAAACAGCAAACGTTTGGGTTGGTCTTATTTCAAATATTCTGATGCAGTCCACAAAATGGAAGTTGATAAATATAGAATTGTATGCTATGCAATGTAGCCTGGAAATATTGAGGAAAAAGGAGAAAATGCTGAATGTGCATTTGCTTCTTTTGTCCCAATGTTTTCACAAGCCTTTCTATTGGGGAATCAAAACAAGGTTTTGTGTGGGAAAGAGTTAAGCCATTATCAAACGGCAAAAGTTGGACTGATCCAAATCCAAAGATATTGCAGGCAACAATATTAAAGAATGAATGAAATTTGACATAATTTTGGTCGTTCTGGGTAGAAAACATTGCGGTAAATGCTTTATTTGCTTGTCACTGGAATTTTCTTCATTTCCCACAATGTTTTTAAAGCCATTATCTTTTAGTAGGGAGACAAAAAGAGTCATTGTGTGGCAATTGGTTAAATTTTACTACAGATTTTCCATAGAAATATGTCAAATAGAGTCTAAAATATCATCAGAAATACCGCAGTGGGAAAAGGAGGAACCATTGACCAGTTGGGTATTCAAGAAAAAAGCCTTTGAAAGCATCGATTTGGAAAAGGATGTATTAACAGTTTCATCTTTTTCCACCAAGTTATAGATGCAAGTCTGATTTAATTGCGCCAGCCGCCAAGCATTAAGGGGTATAAATAAAGTTTCATATAGAAAGAGTCAGATAGTCAGATTAAAACTACTTTATTTTCAAACATAGCCATCTTCCAATTCAAAACACTTATTCCATAAACCCTTTCCCAAACAGCAAAATTTCAGGGTTTTCCAATTAGAAAGGGGCTTCAGATGACAAAATTTGTGTAAATTAAGACAGGATCTGTGAACACAACAACAGAAAATAATGAGGCAACAGAAGAAAATGCAGATTATCAGCATTTTCTTCTATTATCTCAAAGTTTTCCCAAAACCTCTTCTATTACAGACATCAAAACAAGATCTTGTTTTGGAAAGGGTTTAGTTTGTCAATCACCGATGCCCGATCTATAGCAATCAACGTATTTGTATCCTAACCAGCCTTCCTCAGCAGCAGTAGCTAGAGCTGGGACTGGTAGAAATTTTGTACCCGGGTACCCGTGGTCGTATTACCCGCGGGTACTCGAGTACCCGATGATGGTTCCAAAACACTAATAGATAGATCTTTTTTCATCCTGGCACTTGTTTCGTAAACATGGCTTTAAACAACCAGCCTTCCTCGAAATCTTCTTCAAAAAGCGAAGTTTGATAATTCTTTAGTCTTCTACAAGTCAAAGAGAAGACTAAATGCAATAGGCCTATTTAAGATATGCAGATGTTTATTTGTACTTTTCTGCGACAAAAAGACTGGTCAAACTTTCGCAGACACATATCTTACTGAAAAAAAAAACAACAAAAAAACAGCGAAATGTTAATATCTCGTAGCTACAGCTTGAATAAGCTGGAATTAAGAGATTCTGGTCCCCTAATGTTTTAAATTACGTATAGGCCTACTTCAAGTTTAAAAGCTTTTTCAGTCTGGCCATTCTATCATTTCCAGGGCGTAGCCGGAATTTTTTAATGTTAAAGTCAAGTGCGTTTTTTAGAGTCCCTTTCACCCATTTTGACGCAAAAAAAAACTTGAAAAAATAATTATGCAGAAGCTCTGGTGTCCAAGCCTCCGCCCCCCGCCCCCGAACACACACTTAAGTATCACAAATAGACAAGGGTGTAGCCATTTCAAAACTGTTTGGATGGTCTGCTTCCGGCTCATAACCTATGAGAATGTTGACCCACGGTCAAAAAGGCATAAGTAGACCTATTATGAACTTGTTAAAAATACTCTACCTTTCATTACATAATGTATTAAACCGGGTACCGGGTAATGATTTTGTACCCGGGTACTGGTCTTACCCGACCCGATACCCGGGTACTCGAATACTCGTCCCAGCTCTAGCCGTAGCCTACATCATCATTGTCATCTTTTTTCCCTCTCTTTGCCTTACGTTTAAAAATAAGTTCCTTCAACCTATGTTCCACAGATGAAAACACCAGTAAAACATCATGATTTTGTATTCAGCTGTTTTGTTAACGGTCCAATTCAGTCATTCCCTGGAAATACAGATACAACAAATCAAGTTTGTTTTGTAGATAAAGTCTGCTTTCATGGAGTTAGGGTTGCATTAGCTTGTCATCTTACAATGTGTTCCCTGGTTTAATTTTTACACTCAATACAATTATACTAAAACAACCAATCCTAGCCATCTGACAGCCTTTCATGCCAAAAGAAAAAAATCTCAATGGTCTTGCCAAACAGTATCGAGGAAAAGAGAGAAAATGCTGACTATTAGAATTTTCTTCTTTGGTCGCAATGTTTTCCCAAGCCTAAACAGTAGGGACATCAAAACTTGGTCTTGTTTGGGAAATGGTCATTTTATTTCAAAATTTGCAGCACCTAACAGCGTGTTCTCTGCAATTCTTTCTTTATTACAAACACGGCATACAATTTGAATCAAACACTGTTCGGCAAATATAAAATTTATAATACTATTGGACCAAAAATAGTCAGTGATTCAATGAAACTTTAGCACAGCGGCTGCGTTCAACATTTTTTCCAGTCATATAGTGTGACTTGTTCACCTAACCATGTGTTTCTAGTATTTCTTGAACCTGTACAAACAATTAACACAATGAAAATACAATCTGAACAACCACCTGTTCATCCCATTTGGTGATGAAGATATAAATTTTGCCAAATATTAGCAAGGATATTGGCAGAGCCAGGGTTTGAACCTACTTTCGTTGAATTGATGGTATCCGCAGTTACCCACTAACTAGAATATCCCGACTCATCTAGAAAAGAGATTGACCCTGGAATTCTAGCACGTTTGTGGAACCAGATCATTAGAGCCAAGCGAAGGTTTGAAAAATAGTGCAAAACTTGTCTTTTGCCATTGTTTACTGTTGTTGTAGGATCTATCTAGGCCTTGACATGTTTGATCCGTTTAGATTAGTTGTCTCTGTCAGTCGGGGTTCCGGTCATGTGGGAGAAATACTGAAATGCAAAGGCTTAGATTAGAATGAATAATGTAAACCCTTTAAAAACCTATGCTGTTGGTACACAATTGAAATTTCCAATCAATTTGATTCAGTTTCTACTGGGTATCAACAACAAAGGGTTTGATTTGGATATAACATGATTTACATAGCACTACCCCATAAGGCTTTAAAACAACATTTCGTCGGTGTTAATGCAAAACCTCGCATCTCGTTTTTGGAAAATTTTAGAGGGGATGAAAAAGAATTTAATAATTTTTCCGAAACTGAAGGGTTTTACTTGAAATTTGAACATATTGTTCACGAATAATATGTCTTTAATAATGATAAATGAAAACATCCAAAAACCTGCGTGAATCGTCTTAATTTGGGCATTCAAGTTTGTACTTTGAAAATTGCAAGAATCGACATACGAGGTTTTGCATTTACACCGACTTTTTTTTACATTACTATGAAATAATAACAAAGATTATCAAAACCTGTATGAACTTTCAGCTAAAACACGGTATTTGTCTACTTTCAAAATTTATGATGTTATATGTACTTTAGCAAAAAACTATAGCATTTGCAATCAACCTTTTTGATCCAAGATTTGTAATTAATAGTTATTTTCATTGACTACCAAATTTTGGGGCGATACGTAGCTTCGTTTTTTGAATTATTTCACTATTCACATACCAAAAATGGCCATTTTTAGGCGTTATACTGTCTCAACAAATTTTAGAATTCAAGGTACATGTGATGAATTATATTTGATTATTTCCAAAGAACTTTATTTTGATTTGATAAAACAGTTCCTACGGTAAATTTTGGTAGTCTATTGTACCCATATTTTTAGAGTTGTGTCTCAGAAAACTGAACATTTATAGACCAAAGCTTGAATATTTAGTGTCCGTAACAAATTGTTACAATGGTGATTTTTCTAAGGATCCATTTACAACAAAGCTTCAATAGTCTGAACATTACAGCTTTCAATATGGTAGCCTAAATGAAATAATCTGTTTTATTTTAACATAAGCTCAGGACTTTTTATTGCACTGTAAAGTGATACGGACACTACACAAATAAAAATGCAGCCAAGTATCTGATTAAAAAATTCAGATCAATTTTGTATTTTAACACGAGCTTAGATTCTTTTCACTAAAGGCCATTCACACATAAATTTTAATGATTCAAGTAATGAATTCTTGATATTGGAATCTTATTTCATGCCAAGAAAGCTAGAAGGGTGGGTTAACCTAGTGATACACTTGTGTGCCAAATACCTTGTTTTAGCCGTTTGTAGTTGACAAATGAAATATCGAATTTTGAAAGCTAATGTACTTTTCCGTGAAAGCGATAATTAATTTATCTATTCACTGATAAAATCCCTACACATTGATAACTTTTACATTTCATACCAGCGATGACGGCCTCCATTTGCGAGTTTTTCTTGTAGCTGTCAATCGAAATATTTAAATCTTATCCCACCCACCTCAGGATATGGTTTATCGATCTACTTGGTCTACTTGGTTGGAATAACGATGAACGAGTGGTTTCGTTTTCAAATACTATTGAGATAATTTAAGTTTAATTTAGTTTAAACAGTGTAATATTGATTAACCTTTCGCCCTAAAATCGAAATATAGAGTGACCAAAACTGATTTGTAGACGAAATGACAGTAGCTGCGATATCGTAGCCACAAACTTGATGACGGGTATTGGTTTGTGGCTACGAGTCCACCCTCTTCCTGCTTTGGAGCAAGACAAAAACTGGGAAAACACGTTTTCTTGCATAAATTTCTAAATACCAACATATCTATTCAATTGTAAATTCCACAAAAACATATATTCCATGTCACAAATTCGGTTGAAAAGTATCAACAAGAATTGTTTTTATTTTCTTTTCTTCCAACGGAAAATTCAAGTCTCAGTAGAAAAAATGGGTGGGTACTCCGCTATAAAATTAAATTGAACTTTATTTTGAAAGTGATTTCAACATAATATTATCCTGGATTGACAGAAAAATTAACATATTTGTGTGCTCGATTTACGTCATTACAGTGAGATAATTCAATTATCATTATTGACATACATTACAAAGTTATTTTCGCTGTATTTACTAACTAGAGCTCAATTGTGCATTCCATATGAAACGTACATTATGCCAGAGTACGATGTATCCCAAACAAGATGAATGATGCGAGGTATCCATCAGCCAAAACCTTGATTTTTAGAAAAGCGCATCATTCCCTGTAGTTTTTACTTAGCCACTGAGTGTGTTTGACAAAAGCCTACGATTTCATACGGAATTTGTTGAAGTATATGGCATTTAAAGGTAATTTAGTCCAAAATAGGCTTGAACTCGTCCGTTGTATCCACCCCAAAACATGTGACCGGTTGAGAGTGGACGCAAACTGCCATGATGTTTGACAAATATGCATGTTTTTGTGTGTAGTCATTGGTGGCGGAGCTCGAATAATGAAAATGCGCATATGATAGGCTATGTCTCTTCAAGAGAAAATTGGTAAAACATGAATAATTACCTGAAAACTGGTCCCAGACGGGAGTTTAAGCCGCCATTTTCTAATACAGTGTATCCTTCCCGGTCACGTGATTATCCACCCTGATAATGCCCTAACGAGAGAGCTCAGTTTTGGAAAAGCCCCTAATCGTAATTTAACGGAAATATGATAAACCTTATATCTTTAGTACCACTCATAGCTCAGTAGCAATATCATTGCATATGTTTACCCTTTTTATATCTCACGATAAACGACCTGGCAAAGCATCTCATTCGATTAGCATGGGCTGCTTTGCCAGGTCATTTATCTTGAGCTATACTGTATAAAAAAAGAAAAAAAAACGTTCATAATTTTCTATACATTTTTCCATGTGTTGGTTCGAATCTTGAAGGTGTGAGACAACTGCAAGATTCGAAACGACCACAAACAAAATTACATTAGTTTAGAGTTGGATGTTGTGCTGTTTGCATAATTATGTATTTTTTGTAATTATGCGCCATGATTTTAATATCGTGAGCGGACTGTATACTTACAAATAAGCAAGGATCTAGAAAAAGGTCCGTTATATCATTTCATTCTACCAGATTTCCAGATCAACCTGTGGCTAAGTGCAGCCTGATTGGGATTTATACTGCTGCCTCATAATTGCTACAGGCCACAAAGAAGCTATTGATGAACAACATAGTTCATGATCAAACTGCGTGTAAACGCAGTCTGATCTTGAACCATGTTGGGCTCAAAAGCCTTAAGTGAACTTTTACCAGATCTTGGCTCAAATACTGGTACTATTTTGTCCATTTCCAAGCCAATTACCGCCAAATGTTGTGCATCTAAATTTGAGGTAGAATATTGATAGTAGAGATTCACATAACGTCGGCATTTTTAGGTCGATGTCGTTATCATTCGGCAACGAAAAGTGCGGATTATTTCCTCTTCGTAACTTTTCCGTATGTCTATATCGTCACCTTTCAGCGAAAACCTGGTAACTACAGCTTGTTCAAGCTGCAGTTACGAGGTTTTCGTTGAAACGCAGCGATATACATGTATAGGTCGTATACCGCACAACTCTTACAACTTCGCCCCCAAATTCCCACATCGTAGGCCTATAAATCTCCAAATAGCCATATTACGGATGCCTTATTATAATTATGGGCATTTAAAAAAGCATTCTGGGCATCGTCTTAACTAAATACGACATTTGTAAGAAGCTCAGCATTCTATAATTATAGTAATTTTTCTCTGATCCGTTTAATAAAGTACAGCTTACACACTTCGTCCAGTTTCTTTGAAAGGATAGATTAAAGTCATAGGTTGTTGACATTAAGTCCATTAGTTTGACCTGAAGTATTAAAGCATTAAGACTCTCCCAGTTTCTCAACCTTTCTAATTAAAGAGTTCCTACCATTTGTCCTTTGACGCAATGCTACACAAATACGATGTTGAGATTGAAAGAAAAATTATCCATTAATTGCCATTAGTTCCCTTTGTCAAATCCCAGTCCATTCATTATACATAAATTCGTAAAACGGAATTTAAGTTTTAGAACCGGGATCTTATATACCGGTATTTTAGACATTTGACCGAATTCTACCTGTGCATACGGCCAGTCGGATCAAAATGGATGTTGTCCTCTAAAGCAGCGTCCTTGTACTTTGATAGCATCTAGGATCACGATAAGAGACGCGTTCTTTAGAGCGAGATTCTTTAAGACTTCTTATACGATATTTTAGATAAAGCGTTTTTAAGACTTAGATTCTGACCGAGATGTTCCAAATGCCCAATACATCATGCAATTGACGTCATAATGACGTTATTTGTATGAAGTATTGAGCATTACCATGGTACCATGGAACATTCAATAAGGAAGAGACTGCTTTGTAGATGCATGGAATGCTAGTTAAATTGTTACCCTGCAAGCTAAAAGGTACCCTCTGGACAGTCTTTGAAACCAATATTATTAGCGTAGTTATTCTAATAAACGACCAGGTGTTACATTATTTCAATCTGTAATCGGGGAATGGGCGTTTATAAGGACACTCTTTGTTGCTAAAATTTTGCTTGAAATAAGCAGATCTTCAGCCTAGATTAGGGGGATGGGCGTTTATTAGAATAATTACGGTATTAGAAATTAATCACACTTAGCAAACGTCGTCCAGATGTCCCAATTGAATACATGGTAAGATATGATGAACACTCTAGATTTAAAAGAAATACCCTAGAGTGAAAAGTTTCGATCTTACATGTAGCTAGTCTTTGCAGTCTCCACAGACTGACTAAGGTCGATATTTTGCACACTTCACAGGAGATCCATAATATCTTGTCAGGTCATATTTTTATTCTTTTTTTTTTCTATTTATGTTTCTCTCTTAGAACAGAGCACATTATCTCTTCATTCCATTTCGATAGTATGATACTCTGTTCTCACGGGGTCATTTCACGTCTAATCTCGGGGCCTTTGCGGAATTCCGTTATCAAATCGTTGGCTTGAACAACAAAACATTTGAATAATTTGATACACATTTTCATTGGCTGATGCTTCAAATTACCGGCTTCAGCCAAAAATAGAAGCGACGCAATGTATACGCAATCATACAAGATAAAACTGAATGATTTCGATAATTCAAAAATTACCGGTTTCAACCAAAAATAGAAGCGACGTAATGTATACTTAATGATTATACAAGATAAAACTGAATGATTTTGATTCGATAATTCAAATGATGCGCTATAATTAGATTATGACGACCAAATAGGCTGTTGGTGTATCAAAAACTGCAGAGGTCATATTTGATGGTTTAATCAATAGACCTCGGCTTTGGAGAGTACAATTATGTAGGCCTACATCTTTCTATTGCAGATCTACTTCGGAATCAGCGTGTCTGTGATCATCTAATAGCCCTGATCTTCGTAGAGGATCCATTTTATCTTGACATGTCACATTTTTATTCTTTTTTTCTCTATCTTTGTACATTTTTTTCTATTTCAGATCTACTTCGGAATCAGCGTGTTTGTAATCATCATCTCCCTACTAGCGCTGATCTTCGGTACGCACCCGGTGTTTCAGCGATCACTCACCGTCAGCGAGTGGAAAGAATATTACGGCAACGATTGGGATAAATTCAAACATTACTTCATTAGTGTTCCGGAGAGCGAGCCGACAACAGCCGAGTCAGAACCCGAGTCTGAATCGGAAACGAGTTCGGAACCGGAAGCCGAAACGAGTTCTGAACCGGAAACCACGTCAGCGGAACCATCTTCAGAATCGGAAACCAGCTCTGAGCCGGAAACGACGTCAACAGAGGAACCAGCTGCAGAAGAGCCACGTCCAATTCCGGAAAACGCGTTCGCGAGATATTCGTATTTGAATTACATCGAGTACACTTGCATTGCGTTGTTTACTTTCGATATCATAATCCGGATCATATTTTCACCATTCAAGATGAAACTGTTAAAATCATTTCTATTCTGGGTTGACGTATTCGCGGTCTCAGTGATGTACACGAAGTACATCGTGGAATTTTACTTTCCGAAAGAAAAATACGAGGCATCGTTTCTTGATATCCTCCATTGTCTACAAATTGTCCGAGTATTCCGCTTGTTCCGGTTGGTGAAAAATTTCATCGGTTTTCGCGTGCTGCTTTACGCATTCCGAGCCAGCTTCAAGGAGATGCTACTTATGATGCTGTTCCTGGTCATTGCCGTTTTGATGTTCTCAACCTTCGCCTTCTTCTCAGGCGACGACAGTTTTCCGAGTATACCCGATGCTATCTGGTGGGCGGTTGTTACCATGACAACCGTTGGATATGGTGACGTCACACCTAAAGATGCGCTGTCCAAGTTTATTGGGGCGTTCTGCGCATTGAGTGGCGTCTGCCTGATCGCAGTCATTATTCCGATCTTTGTTAATAACTTTCTCCTGTTCTACGCGTACTCGAAAGTATGGGGAAGGCGGGAAGAGAAGAAGAAATTGAAAGAACAGAAAATCAAAATTACTCAAGTACAAGCGTTTGATCCGGTGAAAGCAAACGGTACATTTAATTCATGGCAATCGTGAAGCAATTCGTCGTGATGTATTGTAAAATATATAGGATCCGACCCGTGCTGTTGTTTTCAACTCATCATCTGCAGCAACGGAGATTAACAAGGCTATCCGGATTTCAAATTCCGTTGTATTGGAAAAAATCAACGATACATTTAACTCGGGTTTATTTTCAACCTATGATCTTTAGCAACGGAGATTAACGAGGTTATCCGGATTTCTTTTAAAATCCGGATACATTCGTAAATT
This sequence comes from Fragum sueziense, assembly GCA_963680895.1. Lineage (NCBI taxonomy): Eukaryota > Metazoa > Mollusca > Bivalvia > Cardiida > Cardiidae > Fragum > Fragum sueziense. Next base: position 5,491,060 of record OY804604.1, read on the forward strand.
TCAGTTGTAATGGAAAAAACAAACAACGGTACTTTAAATTCATGGCAATCGTGAAACTACTAGTCTGAATGTTTTGTAAGATATAAAGGATCCGACCCATGTTGTTGTTGTTTTCAACCCATGATCTGCCGCAACGGAAATTAACGAGTTTATCCGGATTTTTATGCCCCCGTATCGAGAGATCGGGGGCATATTGTTTTACTCGTGTCCGTCCGTCTGTCTGTCTGTCCGTCTGTCTGTCTGTCCGTCCGTCTGTCCGTCCGTCCGTCCGTCTGTCCGTCCGTCCGTCTGTCCGAAAACTTAACCTTGGCCTTTTCTCCAAAAGTATTTGACATACAAAGCTCAAATTTGGTATGCAACTTCCTTTCAATGATATCTATCTGTTCCATGCAATTTGACCTTCCTCAAGGTCATCCGTTAACTCTTATCAACCCTTTACTCTACGAAAACTTAACCTTCTACTCCGAAAACTTAACCTTGGCATTTTCTCCAAAAGTGTTTAACATACAAAGCTCAAATTTGGTATGCAACTTCCTTTCAATGATATCTATCTGTTTCAAGCAATTTGACCTTCCTCGAGGTCATCCCTTAACCCTTAATAACCCTTTACTCCACGAAAATTTAACATTTTAGAAAAATGGCCGTTTCGGGGGCATTTGTGTTTTACAAGCACATCTTGTTTTTTTCGGATACCCTCGTTAATCTCCATTGTAATGGAAAACGAAACGTTGCATTTAATTCATGGCACTAGTGAATCTACTAGTCTAGATGTCTTGTAAGATATATGGGATCCGACACGTGCTGTTGTTTAACGCTTTCCGAAAGTATATTATTTCCGGCTGGTCCAAATGAAATCCGAGCCTTCTCTCATGAAAATTCGCTCATCGTTATTTGGATGCCGTTAAGCCAAACCCTATCTTGTAAATAGCGACATCCAAATATCAAAGAGCGAATTTTATCAGAGAAGACTCGGATTAGTCCAAATGAAAATCTGCTTCAGACAACAAGGTGAGATTAAAGATTTTTTCTCAAATAGTGACGCGTGTATATCGTCGGTTTTCAACGAACACCTCGTACCTGCAGCTTATAAAAAGCTGCAGTTACGAGGTTTTTGTTTAAAAACAGCGATGTGTCCCAAACAAACTTGAAACTACGCAGTTACGTTACAAATGTTCTACTGTTACAGAACCTTACAGATCTACGTGTAAATGAGCCAGGATCTGGAAAAACGTCCCTTATAGCATTTGAGACAGCCATGCTTCAAAATTAGGCCGTGCCACGATGCAGTCTAGCCAGCATCCATGTTACTCTCAAATGGTTGCTACAGACCCTGACGAAGCTATTTAAGATCAACATGGTTCCTGGTCAGACTGCGTGTATACGCAGGCTGATCTGGAACCATGTTGTTTTCAAATGCTATAAGGGACGTTTTTTCCAGATCCTGACGTAAAAAATTCTGAGTCAGAGTCAACGCATGGAACTTATCAACTTTTCTTCTTTATTACTAATAAGTGGGCTAAAAGAATTATTGTAGAACTAATTTAGATAAAATATTTTAATGGTGATTGTTAAATGGGAGTTCTAGCAACAGAATTACTCTTTGCTCACATAGTCCACTGTTTAATGTGCAATGTATCTGGTTTTTTTTTTTTTTTTTTTTTTTTTTTTTTTTTTTTTTTTTTCCTACAATTTAATTATAGCACTGGGTTTTCACCGTGCGTGTAAAAATAATAGCTATTATTAGTCTACGGACTATAAATCCTACGATGACTCCAGATGGCATTCTTTGTTAATGCTCGGCATCCATGCTAGAGTTGTTCCTTAGACTATTACAAACAAGATAGGGGTGGATGCCCAGCGTGATTTGTCGCTTTAAGGTCACAGCGAGGTCAAAGGTCAATGAGTGCAAAAATCAAGAAAAATGGCTTGTAGATAAAGCAGAATTATTTGCGTCCACACAAAATGAAAGCAATGTAAACGAAATCAAATAAATTTAATCAGGAAAGGACAGAGGCTCACCCAGGGCCTATATTGTCATTTTCAAACATTATTTTACCATATTTATGCTAAAAAACGCTCAGGTGAATAACAAAATCAAGCACGATACTTAGTGAAATAGTTTGAACTTGACTAAAAGCTTTAGCTCTTTTATTACACACAAATAATCCAAGGCATTCTTGAAACTTAAGGTAGCAATGCTAGAAATATTCTAGACTACTTCAAAAATGTTAAGAAGCATGCTTGGTGTCTCTTTCGAATTCCAGGTCAGAATGAGGTCACAGGTAAATTACGTTCAAACGTGCGAAACTAGCAAATACAAGTAGCTAAGCAAATAATTGCAAAAATCACGCACTTGATGATGCAAGCATCAAACTTGGCACACGCATTTATAAGACCATGTAGCTTAATAAATACCAATTACCCATTCAAAAAGTCTAGATGGCCGCCATTTCTTAAGATGGCCGCCATTGACGTATGAAAGTTACCACTTTTACCATAAAAGCTAATATAATTGGCTGATTTTTGTACTTTTCACAACAAAATGAATGATTCCAAACACAAGAAAACAGAATTTTATCATTTTTTGTGCATGGAAATTACAAGATGGCAACTATTTTCCAAGATGACAGCCATTGACGGGTGAAAAATACCGTTTTTACTATAAAACTTCATACGATTGGCCGCTTTTTTTTAATAACAAATGTATGTTTTTAAACACAAGATAGCATAATTTAAAAATGTTCTGTGCATAAAATTACTATTTCCTATATTTTGAACAATTATTTTTGAAATATAATAGAAATACTTCTCAATAGGAAGTGTTATACTTAATATCAGTTCTATGTATCCTTTCATTTTGGTCAGAAATAATGTGATGTAAGCCTGGATGCATAAATTACCTAACCTTGGTCTCTTTAAATCGTAGCGTGCATACCTCACCACTATGATTTCTTGGAGCGTCAGCATTTATATCTGCACAACCCAGGGCGGTATAGACTTAACCTATAGCATCAATCTTTGCATAACTTCTTGTAGCCACAACAATTGACGAAAGTTAGTTCAAATCCAGACAATATGCTATGTGTTTCTTCATTGCTTCCATTCCTATTAAGGAAGAAGGCTCAGTACCTCCATTTTGGGGATAGTTATTTGACCGCAGGTGTATTCTGCTTGGTAAAAAGTAGACCTTTCCAAAGCTGCGCTAGTTGGGGATTTCGCATCATATAGCTTTGCTTGCAGACATGAAAAAAAGAGAAGAACTAAACCCCTTGTCCTATAACCGAAAAGCTGAAACAACATCACAGCCAGTGAAAGCATGAAAGACTCTCTCTTTCTGCCCCCGAAAACAAACCCAGTGCATTATATGTAGGGGCGTTTTGCATAAATTTATAACCTTAAACGAAAGCTTCTCAATACCAATATCATTTAGTCTTTAAAAGTACATTGGTTATTATTATAAGGACGTCTGTGCTGCTGACTTTGATTATCAAACATGTATTTGCTCATGATTATAAGGCGCAATTTCCTCAAGACTGGCTACATATAACCCTTTCTTCCCCTTTTATAATGACAGTATTTTGCTGACAAATCTGAACAATCTTCAGCCTGGTAGGTGTTGAAATCAGTCTTGTTGTGATTGTCTGAACAAAATATATGCCATATATAAGATAGAATGCTTTTGCCAGGCACTCTGTATTTGATGTCTTGACCATGCGTTGACTTTTTTTCAGTATTAAGGCTGGTGTATCTGTGTACATCGACAAACCAAATCTGTTAGCCTGTAAAGGCCCATGAAGGTTTGGCACATTCGACTGCATGTTCTTTAAGCATTTGGGGGTACAAAGCGACTATGTGTTTATCACAGCTGATCCATCAACTATGATAGCATAGACTTTTGGTTTTGTATCTGAAGCTGCAATTTTGGTTCCTAGAACTGAGGCAAGCTGGAACATAGTACTGCTGTGAAGGATTTAGTTCCAACCAAGTACAACCGAAGAATTCTAAGAGGCAGATTCCTCATGATTTGCTAGCTATAAACAAGTTCGAGAAAGACTTACAATTTTACTATAAAATCCTAAATTACTTTTGATCACAGATATCTGATTTACATTATTAAAAAGAAGTCAAGCAGTGACTATTATCTTCAAGTAAAGAATAAGCAAATCAGGATGTTCTTCTTAAAAAGGATTCCCCATGTCATTCACGACAGCGTCAGCGTGCACCTTTCCAAAATTGCTGAAGAATTGCTGTTTACCCCAAAGTGTGTGTTCATGGTACCTAAAATTTCCATTTAAGTCTGGTCATAGTGAAATCGATTTGCTCAGATTGGAAGAACTGAAAGACAGCTGAGGACTTTGAGTGTTCTTAAGATAAAATGTTTCTAAGATGAACAGATATCCCAGTTCGATTATCTTCCAGTAGAAACTGTAAGAGGAGTTGAGCACACAATAATTTGCTAACGGACAAAAGAGCTTACAGATGGAGGAGTAGACAAACGGACAGACGACTAATTCCATGACATTATTCGACCATTCGGGTGTATTTAGATGAAATTGTTGAGTCTTATATTGAGGCGCCTGTGAAACCAGGGCTAAATAGAAAGATTTGAGTCATCATTTATCATTGATTGCGTTGTCGTAACATTTATAGGTATCTTTAACTCTTTCCCAAACAACAAAATCTTATGGTGCTCCAATTTCGAAGCTCCTGGAACCGACAAAACGAATCTTTATGAATACTGGAATGTGTTTGTGTATCATATAGCCAGCATTTTCTTCTTTCGTCTCAATGTTTTCATACGCTCTTTCTACTAGGGACATCAAAACCAGGTCTCATTTGGGAAAATGTTAATGTACTTGTACAGAAAACTTGATATCTGGACTGGTCTTGTTTCAAGATTATGCATCTACAAGAAAATAATTTACAAATATTATTTTACACTATATTCATATGCAAGGGAGGTAATTTGGAGCATTTTTTGTCAAATATTTCCACAAGTATGCATTAATTCAAAGTTCTAAACCGTACAGTGTTTTCGGAATGGAAATGTAACACAGTTTAAGAATTACTGGCACTTTTCAAATTTCGCATCTGGATCCTTGGTGCTAATGAGAGGTTGGATACCTTAAGAGCTATACGCCTATCAGCCTCTACAATAGCACTGATACAATCACTAGAATGTAATTGAGTACCAATAGACTTCAGAGCAAACATTTCAATAGGAAGACTACAAAAGATAACAACAAAATTGCATTCACTGTTCTGACCTCTGCCATTGAATCATTTTAGCAAAGAGATGTTAATTAGGGCAACAATTCAACGATATTACAAAAGTTTCGGACGAGATGCAACTTCTGCGACCATTCCTTCTCAGGAACATGTTGCCATTTCAAGTGCAGAGGTTATGAAGTAGGATAAGCACAGCATGCCATGAGTATTTGGACTCACTAGATAGCATTTGGGACACTTACCGATCTTCTTAATTTAATGGAATTTCGTTACACCGACAACGGTGGTAGATTTCGCTGCATTACTCAGAACCGTGGTTAAATAGAGATAGACCACGGTAGAACTCGGATTATTTCTTAGATATATACAATACAAGTGTAGGCTACATCGGACCTTACACAATGTAGAGGACACAATCACAAATTAAGAAATTCTTATGACTGAGGCATCGTGGCAAATACCGTTGAAAAAAGACTGAAAACGTCTTAAATGTTCAGAAATAAACCGTTTTTAGCTTTGGAAAGTACATTTTCCATCCCATAATAGTAAAAATATTCACTAAAAGTCATCTTTTCCATAAAGTAATATCTCTGGTGCAGTTTTCAGCAAAATTAGCACAATTAGAAGTAATAATCCAGGATGTATATTATAGCAGTTAAAAATGTCTCAATGACTATTTATAGTAAACTGACACGATTTAAAAACGCAAAACAGTACTTTTACAAATGGTATCTCCTACATCTTACAAAACCGATGTATAGGCATGTAAACTTGTAAATGTTACAATTGTTAACATAACAGGGCGGAAAATGACCTTTAAAGCCACGAATAATGCCTGAATGGACGTCAGATTATGCCAAAATGCACGTTGAGTCAAGAGCTTGGCATCGAACATCGACGACAGCGAACCCAGTGTTTTCACAGGCGATTTATCACCATGTCGCGATGTATAGGCCGCCCGCGATTACCAACCATAGAATTTGCTGTAGACTGAGCCGTCACAATTCTGTTGCGTTAGTGACGTTGACGTATACAATTATGTTGACGTACAGTTGCTACACGCAGCTGACCGGGACATGGGTGGTCTGTAAATCTTCTCATGTAGTTTACACGCCTCATACACAATGGAACCGTCGATTTGGCTACATTAAAGCGTCTAGCTACCTTCATTTGCGAAACAGGGCAAACCAAAAGCCAAAAAACTCGGTTCTTTTTTCGCAAAGTAAGCCTCAGCATTTTATGCACAATTTTCTTTCGTTGATCTCGTATGTTTTCAATAAGTAAATCAAAGTGGCAATTTGTACACAAAAAAATCTTAGTGATTTAACACGTGGTCTGAATGCACGAGACACACGGGCATTTAGTGATGGGTGGTTCAGATGTCCGGATAGTTTACAGAAAACACCGCAAAATCGCTGGGGCATGAAGCGTATACATTGTCTCATACATGTCCCTAAATATGGTGCCGATCGATGCAATAGGAAAGGAATGGTTAATGAAAACGTGTTTTGCGTTTTTAAATCGTGTCAGTTTATTTAAATATGAAATTGCACCATTTGACCTTTGACCTTGCTGTGACCTTAATTCGAAGATTCAGACTGGGCATCCACCCTAGGAGGTTTTGTCATACCCCAAAGAATATTTCTAGCATGGATGCCGAGCATTAACAAAGAATGCCATCAAAACCATTTTCTAGAGCCCGTATGAATTATAGTCTGTAGACTATATTCATTATTGATACGTTTTCCTTTTGTGAACAATTAATCAGCGTGGTCAACACCACTGTAGTCCGTTCCCTAACAATTCTGAAAATGTAGTTTGGAAAGGGGAAAGGTAAACGATGAAGGAAAACAAAAGTGTTGATACTCAGAATTTTCTCTTTTTGTCACAAACCTTTTGGCTTTTTTGTTGTTCAGACATTATTTCTTATTTACACTCATTTTTTCTTCTGCAGTAGTATGCTTAAAAATGGTTCAGCCTAAATCATGTCTTTTTGTAAAGGGCTGGAAAGATGGTAACCACAAGGGTTGGGTAATTTTGGTAAAAATACAACAAAAACTAGTTGGAGAAGATCCATTGCCAGACATTTGTCTTTTCTACATTCAACAAAGTTGTCAAATAAGCTCAAACACTGAGATCTTCAAAGGGGCTCATGACAGATATAGCATACTTCAGACATGAGATGCGTGTTCTACATAAAGCGAGATTTTAAGATGATATCTTGAGATCTCTTAAGATATTTTAAGATTAAGCGCTCTTTTAGAGTGAGATGTATAAGCTGCTGAATGGGAGGCGCCATTGGTCTATACTTCTTGTGGGACCCCTTGATCAATTCTGTAGTAGCATCCGAATGCTAGATATACTTTATACAAAAGACGTCATTTGTATATATAAAGTATGGAATATTAGGAACACATCGGTCAAAATCGCGGTCTTGAAAATGCTTTAATATGTAAAACATCTTAAGAAATCTGGGGGAAATCTCGTTTAAAAACGCGCCTTAAAAAACAAAGGGCCAGTAAGAGTTTGCGTGGTTGTGTGTTGCATAGCTTAGTGTAAGGCCAAAAAGAAAGACATTTTAGCGCTAATACCAAACTTTCCATTTTCTATCGAGGATCAATGGATTTAGGTTGGGTAAATGTATTTGACCGACTGACCGACAGAACCAACTTTCTTTGAAATATTTAATTGTTTTATTGTTTGTTAACGTTGTGAATATATATTTGTTAATAAAAATGTGACTAAATTAATATGTGTGTCCTTGTGATAGATTATTCTTTGAAGTTTACTTTGAAGTCATGAACTCTCAGGATGTATCATTATACCAAACAACAAATATAAGCTGCTTCAATTTTCAAGAAAACCTGTTGAGGAAGACACAATGGAACTCGATAAAGGCCACGAAAATAGGACTTACTAGCTGCGATATCGTGGCCACAAACCTGATGATGGGCATTGGTACCTTTCACTGCCATAGGCGACTTTTGTCGACTATAGGGGTCCCTGCCATAGGCGACTTTAGTCGACAAATTTATGGGGGCGAAATATATGAGTACCAACAACACAAAAAGGAAAAAAATATTGTCATTTCATAAATAACCTTTAAATTGTGGTCACATATAGGTGCTAATTTGTCTGTATGTGCTGAAAATTTGAAAGGAATCCATCAAATGAGTCAAAAGTTATGCATGTTTTTGTGTACAGGGTATCGATTCTTGGAAATTTCTTCGAATGAATTCATCAGTGAGAAACGCGTCCGAAATAAATATTTGGCAGTGAAAGGGTTAACCCATTACCTGTGGGGAGCTCCAAATTCAAAAATGTTGCAGACGACAATTATAATACATTTTTTGTCTTTTTGTGTAGAAAATATTGTGGGAAATGAAGAAATTGCTTGTCACAGGCAATTTCTTCATTTTCCACAAAGTTTTCCCAAGATTTTTCTTTAGAGGGAGTCAAAATGCGTCACTGTGCAGTAACGGGTTAATCATTTGAAACCAAGCTCAATATTCAAAAGGGCTTTTTGTTAAATTATTGCAACTAAGGGCCTACCAGTGGGTGAGTGTACATGACGTACCAGATGAGTCAAAATGGCAACGAATTTTGTGCTAAAAATAGACCGGGATTACCGCTATGTTTTATAATCCGTCGGTGTTGTTATAGTCTCGTAACTACGGCTTGATTCAAGCCGTAGTTACGATATTTTATAACAACACCTACGGTATACTATTTGTTTGTCCGACATTACGTCACTGTTAACTGGATAAAATCGTTCCCTATTATGACGTACCAAATCGTCGGCAACATGTTAGATCTCGATCTACTACGGAAATTGGAGTAAGGGATTACGACACAAAACATGCTGAATATAGTAACAGTTTTAATAGTCTGTGATAATCGGTAATCCGTATGCATTTGAGTATTAAGAATGCCAACAACGCAAATCAGAGAAACAATTCCTTGGTAATGATGAAACTGCTTGTTGGCATGTCTGTAGACGCGTCGTTTTCCTGTGACGTCACGTCAAAAACAACAATAATAAACAACAAAATTGAGATAAACAGTCGATTACACGGATATCATACAGAAAAAGTAAAAGAAAATAACTCAAATCCTCTGATAATATTGTTTTAGAGAAAATGCATCAGTTTGTAAAACCTGCTAAATGCGTTTTAGTATTCAGACGTCACACTGACGTCAAATTGCAAACATAATTGCTCATTGCTTATATGAATGGTTTTAGTAATTTTTTGTTCATGATCACACACACTAAAGGTAATATCATGAAAATATGATATCAAGAGTCACATCTTCTGATTACGTAAAAAGATAAATAACGTCGCTGATAGGTCAATTTTATTTAATACATATATCCACTGTATTACGATTGCAAAGTGAAAAAACCTTAAACTTAAACTGTTTAATGTTCCATTATGTGATTTCCCTGCGATATTTTTGCTCTGACTCCTTAACGTCAACAACGTCATTGTAACGTCGTTACTAATAATCATAAAATGTACATCCAAACTTCCTAATGATTAATATTTGTGAAACCAGTACATGAACATTAAAAAAAATAAACATATAAGGATTGTTATTCACTTTTCAAGGTTGATTTAGGTATTTACCGTAATGTCGAATATTCATTCCACTTACCACTATTTCATTTTTTATTTGATTTTCCTTTATAAATTTAAAGTTGTGTGGGAAAATGTAATACACTTTATTTCAAGATCCGTTTCTCTACTTGTTAGTGCTTTCAAAAAAAAAACAAAAAAAAACTATAAATATTATACTAGTCTAGTAGATGTCAAGGTTTAACTTTAAGTTTTCTGGCATAATTGGATTGTTGTATACAGCTATGTAATATATTCATAGATTGGGAAGAGATTAGACAACGATTCTTAAAAGAAATTAAAGTATGATAAAATATACGGTGTACAAAATCGAAAGAATAGATCTCTATAAAGCCAAACCATAATTAGCTGAAGTACGGTAGATGACTGAAAACATTTATTAATCTGTAAATTGTTATGGATTCAAACACATATTTTTGTCCGCTCCTTTTTACCAGTACAGACCAGCCTGTTTGACTTTTTAAAATGTAGGCCTACGCCTTGATGGCCGACACATTGCCTTGATACAGCGACACATTACAAGTTCCCAGAGTGCATGTCGGTCAAATATGTAAGGAACCTCTTTGTAACCTTCAAATTCCGATTGTGTTACAGATGCAAAGTGTTAATGTAGATCTCTGTCTGATTTAATGATGCCAGTTTTTGAAGGCACTGCAACAAAATCATTGCATCAAGAACTGTAATTTCTCTGTTTCAAGGTCAAAAAGACACCAGTGCCATGCTTTATATTGCCTTTTCTCTGAGTATGGCCGTGAGTAGTGTTTCATGGCGTTTCTTTGCTCGTTCTTACACAGTCTTTTTTGTAGCACTACTGCATTACTGTCTCTATCAAGAAGCTTTATTCTTTTGACATAAATAGCTGTCATCAAATATAATGAAACGTTGAGCAATTTCAGGTTTTGTCCCAATACTGGGACATGATATCTACACCCTGAAGTAAAATCTCGATCAAGAATTTGGCATGATACAGTGGCTCCATTGGGTAGATATCCTTGGCTTCTTCGACAGATAATCTGCTCGGCATTATAAATATTATGTATAATACAAAAAACTAATCCACACGGGTATAAATATCACCCACAATAATGTACGCAATACATGTCTTTGAACAACAACCACGTAGTTGTAAATTATTTTGTATATAAGAACTAAATACTTATGTAATTGAATACTAAACGAACAAAAATATAAACTAGATACACAATATTTGGGATTCAATACATATACGCTCGCATGAGGACAATTTCGACTGACAAAATTACCATATATACTGGTTTTCTTAGAAAATGATTGAAATATGCTCTCGTGATTCCCGAGACACAAAATTACACAATATATTCAAAATGCTTTTGATTGTGTTAATTCATTGTGCAAAAAGGATTGTGACAATTGTCAATAAAAAGAAGACTGTATGGAAAATTAAAACACCATGATTTACCCCACCCACCACTTTTCTCTTTTTGCTGTACTCATCAGAAATACAAGCATGTCATTCATTTTTTTCTGTTTTTTCTCCATTGATTGGGTTCTGCTTAAAAAAACATGTAACATTAAATGATTATAAATGCATTATCTGAAGTTCTATGATGTTTTAGAGCTCTTTAAGCTTTGCTCATATAATCATATAACACCCTTGCACTCAATGATAACTGACAACAAATCGTGCAAATAAATCTAATTGGTACTTTTTAATTCACATATAAAATTCTATAAAGATATCATAATCATTTAAATAGTTACAATCATTTGTAATGTGGCGCTTTAGAACTTTTGATCAGTATAGCACACACACGTGGGTCAAGTGCATGTACGGCTCGTGAAATCTATGAAATCGATATTTATTTACCCGATATATCGTCGAAGACGTCCGATCAATAAGGTTATAACCACTACAACACCCGCACGATTAAACTTAAATGTCAAGATAGATGTCAAGTAGTGCAAAAGTAAAGAACGTTGAATACGTCAGTATTTGTCTCAATATTGTTAACGACGGCATATCTAGCCTATGCATCATATGGATTATTCATTTCAAAGCTTTATATCTATATCCAGATATCTGTTAATAGAAACACACATAAACAAAAACAACATCATTTTCATATGTTTCACTAAACTCGGTTTGCAATTAAGCAAATTGACAACGTTACGTAAACGGCGGAATACGACGTAATGACGCGTTTCCAGATATGCCAACAAGTGGATCATGAATGTTCAGATATTGGAGCACACAACTGCAGTTGTTGGCATGCTTAATACTCTAATGCATACGGGACGAGATTTCCGGACATACCATCACAGACTATAAACAGCTTTCTGGTTGGCTTCCCCCGATTGCGGTAAGAAAGCCTTTTTATAACCTATAGTGACCTACGCATAGAAAGTAGGCCTATGCGTGCATTTGTATAGTTTACACGCACACGCGTAAATATATGCATGCACGCGCACCAAGCTAAAAACTGACTTTTGACCCATTTGGTACGTATGTATTCATGAATGTACTACAGGGATGACGCCACCTATCTGGGGACCTTCCTTAGACATTTAATTGTTGTCATTCTTCATGTCTAGAGAAGCAATTTTAAGGCATCTGGAATCCATTTTCTAAAATTTAAGAAATTACGACCCAACAGGGTGTTGCTTTAAAAATACTCTAGAAAACGCTGGTAGGTCTATTCTTTGTCCTGTGGAAGATCTATGCTGATAACTGAAACCATCTTTTATTTGGTTCAGTAACACGCTGCTTTTTTTTCAAAATCCGCAACAACTTACAACAATTTACTACCACATCTTCGTTTTAAGGATCACGGCCCGTCATTATATACAAAACACTTCGTACATCTTCGGGCGTCATCCGTGGCGACTGGAATTGACCAAACGCCAATCGACAGATCGCTCCGCCCAACATAGAATTTAAGACAAACAATGGGGATGTGATGGTTAATAGGGAACGATTTTATCCAGTTAATCGTGACGTAAATTCGGACAAACAAAATAGTATTTCGTAAGTGTTGTTATAAAATCTCGTAACTACGGCTTGATTTAAGCCGTAGTTACGAGATTTTATAACAACACCGACGGTTTATCAAACCATAACTTTAAACCTAATATGTTATTAGCACAAAATTCTTTGCCATTGGCATGTCGATTGTTTTGATAGTCAGTCGATAAATCGATACAGTAACACGTGCAACGAAGAACAATTGTGGCATGTCATTTTTCTGATCGTCCATTGGCTAATCGATGTTTTTGATTGACAGTCGGCGTTTGGTCAATTGATAAGGAATACCCTCGCTCTCGAAAATTACCTTTGCCACGGATGGCGTCTAAAAATTGACGAGGGCGTCACTTGTTAACTTCCGTTGTCACGGATGACACCCCGGGATACACGAAGTAGGCCCCTATTTTGCAGACAATGATGTGTTCTAATCCTTAATTGGACCAGTCTAAAACTTTGTCGTTTGGAATAGGGTCGTTAAAACTCTGACAGTGCATCTAATGTTTATTCTCCTTCTGTACTCTCCGTGACCGACCGATGACTTTTATACTTATACAAAATAACTCATTGAACTGATAACAATGTAATACTAGATCTATTCCATTAAATATTGTCATTATGTTTTGTTATAATGTGATAATAACATTGCGTCATTATCGACGTATTACACACCTGTCACAATGACATGATAATGGGAAGTTGTTTGTTTATACGTGAACTTGTTTATCAATTTTTATCCTTTCCAAAAACAAATTTCCTGACTGGTGCAAATTCAACGATCCAGAAGAACAGACAAAACAAAAGAGGAAGTCACGATGGATAACGTATGTGACTTTTGGGAAAACGTTCACACTGAAAAAAACAAACAAAGGTATGTTTCGTTAAATTTCTCAGCTTCTATGCAATTTTTCGCCGCTTCTCAACGAAAACATCGTAACTGTAGCTAGTTTTAACCTGCAGTTACGAGGTTTTCGTTGAAACGCAATAATTTGTATGAGTTGGTTTTAATCTGGCAGATTTGAGACAACTGCAAGATTTAAGCTATCGTATTCAAAATACAGCAGTTTGGTGCTCAAAATTGTGTGTTTATTTAGGTTATTTCTGTAAACATGTGCAATAATATATTGACCTGACTAAAACTTCCGTAAGACCATTTCTAACCCCAGATCTTTTAATTTGAAAGACAGGACTTTCCTTTATTTTACTACGAGTAACCCTCTCCCAAAAAAGACCTGCTTTTGTAGTACCTATCAGAAAAGGATTTGGAAAAATATTGGGACAAAATAGGAAAATGTTTAAGATCAGTATTTTTCTTCTTTTGTCCCAATATTTTTGTGATACATTGTATACAATTCCTTTCAAGGTGAACACCCATTTTGTCATCTTCAGCGCAGAATAATTTGAAGCTGTAGTGTAAATATAAGTAAAGGTAAGGTAAATCTTTAAAGTGACATTTCACAATTATTTTTACATAAATTTTACTTTTATTCTATCTGAAAGAGCATTTTTTCTTATGAAAATTCTGAAAATTTCAAGCCAAAATATTTAACGGTTTACGAGGAAAATATATTTTTGTGCTAGAATTAAACAAATTGTTGTGGACAACTTTATATAGAATTTGTCATTTCTGTCTCAACTTTAAAGGCGTATCTTTCGCTTATAAATAATAACAAAAAAGTGATGACATTTCTACGCATTAGAATTAACAATCTTTGCATCAAGACATACTTTTAAAAAATGAAATAAATGTGAAATGTCACTTTAAACGAAGTGTTTAAGCAAATAATTGTGAATAAAAACAAAATAGATGAGCAATTTCTTCTTTTCCATTTTGTTTTATACACAATTATTACATTAACAATTACAAATCAATGCATTGTTTATCGTCTTGACATTAAATGCACACAAATCCGGCCATTGGTGACCATTACGCGTGTACTTTTGAAGCGGTAGGGACATTACAATGACTTACCTATACATGACGCTGTAGTGGGGGCCAATACAGCTTATTGGGCCGGAGAAGACATTGCCCTGTATCCATTTGAACTCAGCCTTGTAGTCGCCGTTACCTTATAAATGTTTCATAATAAAAGAATCTTTTTAAAAGCTAAGTAATAAACTGATCAAAATCTCGACAATAAATTTTATGAAGGGCTACATCAGTATACCATCTACACTTTCAACTACAGATTACAAGAAGATACATGTTATGAATTGTTACAGTAGAATTCGACAGTTTAATCTTTCAAAAAAAAAATCAAACTTTTAGGCTTGTCCAAATTCAAAACTAATACATGCACAGACGACAATGTAAATGAACCCGAATCTGGGAAAATGCCCGTATAGCATTTTAGAAATCCTTGTTTCCATATCAGCCTGTGGCCAAACGTAGTCTGACAATGGTTCATTATAGGCCTACCGGGTATCTACTTACAGTTGCTACAGGTAATACAGAAGCTATCGGAGAACAATGTTCATCTTTATCAGACTGTGTATATGCAGAGACTGATCTGAATCGATGCTATTCACAAATGAGGCAAAGTTCTTTTTTCCATATCCAAACTCAAACGTTGGTTTCAATGAGGGGAAGGTGTAGGCTACGTGTAACGTGAGCGTAAAAATACGTCAACAGACAAAACATCGAGTATACAAAATATAAACATGACAAAACGTCGATAGACAAAACATTGAATATACAAAAGATAAACAAGACAAAACGTCGCCAGATAAAACATCGAATATACAAGAGATAAACAAGACAAAACGTCGACAGATAAAACATCGAATATACAAGAGATAAACAAGACAAAACGTCGACAGATAAAACATCGAATATACAAGAGATAAACAAGACAAAACGTCGGCAGATAAAACATCGAATATACAAGAGATAAACAAGACAAAACGTCGACAGATAAAACATCGAATATACAAGAGATAAACAAGACAAAACGTCGACAAATAAAACATCGAATATACAAGAGATAAACAAGACAAAACGTCGACAGATAAAACATCGAATATACAAGAGATAAACAAGACAAAACGTCGACAGATAAAACATCGAATATACAAGAGATAAACAAGACAAAACGTCGACAGATAAAACATCGAATATACAAATGATAAACATGACAAAACGTGGACACACAAAACATCGAATATACAAATGATAAACATGACAAAACGTGGACACACAAAACATCGAATATACAAATGAAAAACATGACAAAACGTGGACACACAAAACATCGAATATACAAATGATAAACAACCCAAAACGTCAACATACGAAACCTTGAATATACAAATGATAAACAACACAAAACGTCGACAGACGAAACATCGAATATACAAAAGATAAACAACACAAAATGTCGGCAGACAAAACATCGAATATGCAAAAGATAAACAACACAAAATGTCGCAGACAAAACATCGAATATACAAAAGATAAACAACACAAAATTTCGGCAGACAAAACATCGAATATACAAGAGATAAACATAACAAAACGTCAACAGATAAAACATCGAATATAAAAAAGATAAACATAACAAAACGTCGACAGATAAAACATCGAATATACAAAAGATAGACATGACAAAACGTCGACAGATAAAACATCGAATATACAAAAGATAAACAACAAAAAATGTCGACAGACAAAACATCGAATATACAAAAGATAAACAGAACAAAACGTCGACAGACAAAACATCGAATATACAAGAGATAAACATAACAAAACGTCGACAGATAAAACTTCGAATATACAAAAGATAAACATAACAAAATGTCGACATACAAAACATCGAATATACAAAAGATAAACATAACAAAACGTCGACATACAAAACATCGAATATACAAAAGATAAACATAACAAAACGTGGACAGATAAAACATTGAATATACAAAAGATAAACATGACAAAACGTCGACAGATAAAACATCGAATATACAAAAGATAAACATGACAAAACGTCGACAGATAAAACATCGAATATACAAAAGACGAACTTGACAAAAAGTCGACAGACAAAACATCGAATATACAAAAGATAAAGATAACAAAACGTCGATAGATAAAACATCGAATATTCAAAAGATAAAGATAACAAAACGTCGACAGATAAAACATCGAATATACAAGAGATAAACAAGACAAAACGTCGACAGATAAAACATCGAATATACAAGAGATAAACAAGACAAAACGTCGACAGATAAAACATTGAATATACAAAAGATAAAGATAACAAAACGTCGACAGATAAAACATTGAATATACAAAAGATAAACATGACAAAACGTCGACAGATAAAACATCGAATAAACAAAAGATAAACATAACAAAACGTCGACAGATAAAACATCGAATAAACAAAAGACAAACTTGACGAAACGTCGACAGACAAAACATCGAATATACAAAAGATAAACATAACAAAACGTGGACAGATAAAACATCGAATATACAAAAGATAAACATAACAAAACGTCGACAGATAAAACATCGAATATTCAAAAGATAAACAAAACAATACGTCGACAGATAAAACATCGAATGAACAAATCGTCGTTGTAAATGCAAAACCTCGTATCTTGTTTTCGGAAAATTTTAAAGGGGAGAGCAAAAAGTGTAATAACTTTTCCCAAACTGAAATGTTTTACTTGAAATTTGGACACATTGTTCATAAATAATTATTCATTAATACTGATCAGTAAAAATATCTCAAAACCTGCAAGAATTGTCTTTAACTGGACACAAAAGTTTGTACTTTGAAAATCGCGACAATCGACAGTCGAGGTTTTGCATTTACACCGACGAAATGATAAACATTACGAAACGTCGACAGACAAAAAATCAAAAGGCAAATATGACATAAAAGTCAAGAGGTTAAATGTTGAATATTACCGGGTATCAACCGACATTTTCTTCATTTCTATGTTCACGGCGGAGAATCACGTGACACAACAATTTACAAAAAAATGTCTATAACAGATATACGTAAACAAATCGGATTAAGCTTGAGGCAGAGGTTAAAAACGCCAGGAAAATTCCTGGTGTATTATTATAGTTTACATCAGGTGACAAAAAGTTATTGGCGACAAAGTAAAATTCAACATGGTCACCAATAATTTTTAATAAATGGTTTTTAAAATCACAATCTGGTGTATTTTCGCTTTCTGTGCTTTAATCTAATTTCACATAAGTTGCGTTTTAATAAAATCTATTCTTTTTTTTCTGCAATTAATATTTCACTTTAATCCCCGCTATGAGCGATACAAAAGAAGCAGATTCTCGTCTTTAAGGTAGTACATCCCTAATGAGATTCGTGCGACGTCGGAATTATTCGGGCGAAGTCGAAAACATTCGGCGGTGGAAGGTGGACCATTCCAACGCCGAATGTTTACGACCGCGCCCAAATAGGTTCGGACAGGTAACGACGGAGCTCGAAAAATCCGATGTTTTATGAATCTTAAAATGGCCACATTACTGATACTTTACCTTAACTTCTTCAACCAATTTATCATAAAAGCCACGACGTAACGTTCTTGATAATAAATAACCCATTAATTGGATTCGGAGAATTCGATGGCATTTTTGCCTAATAAAGGCATATACTGGAGTCCATTTTAGGCCTTTTTCTAGTATCTACTCGGTTGCAATTTCCTGTCATTTCAATTTAACCATTGTTATGCGCCTTGAATGCCTTTTAATACAGTTCCATCTTCCAATTCAATGTGTCTGATGATATCACGCAGTAGGCCCCCTATGTGACACGTCACTCTAAAGGGGAAATTTTAGCCTAGTTAATGAAAGTAATTTTATGAATGTTTTCCTCTCTTACCATGTTTAATTATCATGGTCGGATCTAGAGGGAGGATTTTTTTCCAGGGGGGGGGGTCCAAGCCAAAGATTTTTTTTCCAGGGGAGGGGGGTGGCGGGGGTCCGGACTCCCCCCTGGCATTGGCCGAAAATTTTGACTATATAAATTTAGTGTTATGTTACATATTTATTGCATTTTAAGCCATAATTTGAGCTTGGAACCCTGCCCCCCTCCCCTGGAAAAGATCTTTGGCTTGGACTCTCCTGGAAAAATTCCTGGATCCGCCCTTGATTATCATATAGGTCATTTGTTTAAACTCTGCCCAGTCCGGTCCGTTCTCGAAATTTGGTTCTATGGACTTCCATGAAATATCCTTTTAACGGGACAGATGACATTTACGGAAATGTGAGAAAATGGCAGGATTGGCAGCATTTCTAGCATGGCATCGAACTCTGGCTCGTTAAATTGACCCAAAACATTGACAAGTACCACGTACAGGATTTCATATATTAAGTAGTTTTTATTATCATTATTTATTTTATCTTTCATTCAGTTCCCAACATTCTTTGACGAAAAGAAAAGTTGCATTACCCAAACGACAATGCGCTAATTCATGAAATCCGCCCATATTATAGGATGGAGTTCAGAGATCCAGATAACACGGTGGAGATTATACATCATGGGATGGATAACTGCTACGGACAAAAATAATCTCGATTCTGGTCAAATATTGTGCTATGGCTCTTTTATTTCTGCGTCAATCTTCAAAAGGTTTGTTACAAGTACCCCACCTTACTAAGCTCTTTTCTCAGATATATCAATTATTTTTGGAATCCTTTTACTTATTCCAAAAATTGATCCCAACCGACTAGAAAACGAAATGATAACGACTACGGCCAAATAAACCACGCTTCAAGTAAGATATTGTACAATAATTTTCTTATTTATGAGTCAATTTCCAAGCGGTTCAAGCGGTTTGTTGCATGTACCCTGCCTTTCAGAGCTCTTTCCTCAAATGTATGGTTTAAAAAACGTTTGAAAATTGACACAGAATTAAGAAAGTTATTGTTATGTCTAACCTGAAGCCATGCAAAGTTGTCCGCAGATATACCCATCCCACAATGCACAATCTCCACCGTGGATTAGGAGGTAATTATTTTTCAAAATGCAAATATTTGTAAACGTTTATTAAACCATATCATGAGTACTCAATGGACGTTTCCGTTTGTCGAGAAAATCGTAATGAATAGGCCTACCCATAAAATATGGTCTTCAAACTGAAATAATAACGTTATTTTAAAGTCTCCTTATCCCCTCATATCTTTTGCTTCAGGGGTGTTTTAATTGATAGGCGAACGGAGAAGATTGCACATTTGGACGTGTATGAATGTGTAGTTCGGTCCATACTAAAGTCCAAATGTTCTCTTGACATGCAGGTTCGTGCTTGGTCGACACAAATCATCTGTATTAAAAGTACCTGCTAATTCTGTCATTAACGGTGATCTGATAATTAACACGATAAGTATAGAAAACGACCTCAATTAGTATATCATTATAATCATATTTGAACCGGAATCTGAAAAAAGTCCCTTATAATTATCATTAGCATTTTAGACTACCATGTTTCCAAATAAGCATTGTTGGGAATCACGAGGCACATTAATTTCAACGAATCGTCGATAATTATGTTAGTTTGAAGCAGACAGAAAAAAAACATAAGGAATTTCTTGGAAGTGTTCTCCAAAATGTTGTATCTCGCGACTCCCCGCCGTGAATAAGCCTGTTTCAAAATGCAGTCTAATAAATACCCATGTTGCTGACTGACAGTGAAGCACCGTGGTATAGTGGTAGGATGCGGGCTCTTGGTGCCGAAGGGCTCTTGGTTTAAAAGCCGATTGTGCCATGGAATTTTTTCTGAGCACAAACGTTTCACCATATATATGCTCCTACTTACCAAGATATATAGGCATACATGTAACTTGCACATGAGAGCTAAAAACCGAAATTCTGTGTCTGTCTAAGACAAAGATTGTTAGCAGTCGACTTTTAAACGACTCTGTGATTTTGAGTTTTAATGACCTATGTACTTTCTAAAAACATGAAGGTTTGGTGACTGAACTGTTTTTTTCCATGAAATGTGACCTGTCACGCTAAAAGGGATCTTCTGGGAAGCCCATATAGCCAATACACAATGTATTAGAAACGGATAAGACTTAGCAGAGGTCAACGAGAAGTCGCATTTGCTAAATGAGAAAGATCACGGTGGATAATCACATGACTCAGAATTTCAGAAAATCATCAATATTTTTGTTAATAATTTACCAATTTGAATTTGGTTTGAAACAGAGAAGGTGGAAGAATGCCGGGAATAAGCTGGGCGTGGTGGATTTTTGGTTGATCTTCAATATTTTTTTATCAGTTATTTTTTTCAAAAACTCACCACCTCCATCTAATGCGTGATGTCTGTCCACCTTCTCTGCTTCAAACCGAATTCAAATCGGTCCCATATTAACAAAGTTATTGAAGATTTTCTGAAATTGTTGTATCATGTGATTATCCACCGTGAAGATGAGGATTTCTTTTATCCAGTTACTACTTATTATCTTAGAATGAACAATTTCGCGTAGACTGGCTAGGGTTGGTTTTTTTCATATTTTTTACAAGGTCGCTTTTAGCGTGACGGGTCACCTACAACAATTATGATTTGATTTCCAGTCACAATTAAGATAGTCCACCCCTAATGAGATTCGCACCACGTCGGAATTATTCGGGCGAAGTCGAAAACATTCGACGGTGAAGCTTTACATCACCGAATGTTTAAGACCGCACCCAAATAGGTACGGATACGTAACGACAACACTAGAAAAATGGATAGATCACGGGTATTCTACCTTAAGGTAGTCAACCCAATTGAGACTTACGGGGCGTCGAAATTCCATTGACGTGTTCAAGTGTGCACGTCGACGGCAAAGAGTATTTAAAGACATGAGAGCAAATTAGTGGAAAAAAGGAAAATGGCATTTCTTGATAGTTGATAGGCCTATATGCATTTTTTAAACTTCTCTTTCTAAGGGGAGGGGGTCCACATTCCAAGACAAACATGTGTAACTGGTTTAAATGGTGTAATAAAAAAAGGCCTGAGAAAACAGTGAGGAAAAAAAAAATTTTTTTTGTCTTTCTAGTCTCAAGATTTTTTTTTTTTTTTTCTTTTTTACATTAATCCCATCTTTATCAGTTTAGTTTAACCCTTTCCCAAACAAGACCTGGTTTTGACGTCCCTATTAGAAAAGGCTTATGATAATCAGCAGTTTCTCTTTTTGTCTCAATATTTTCTATGCTATAATGTACACAAATCTTTCCTTTCTAAGATGCATTTTGTTTTCTACAACACCCTTCCAATTATATCACCACATACTTTTGTTGTTTGGGAAAGGGTTAAACATATTTTATTGCCATCAAAGTGTACACATGTGCACATTTTCTCAACAAGTGAAAAATCAACAGTTGACAAAGGGGTCTGGCCATAAGTTCTACGGCCATTCCCACCATTTTGTCGTCTGCACTAGCTTTCGAATAAGACTTCCCAAGAAATAAACTGTTTTGGAGAGGGTTAATAATGTCTCGGAAGACTGCGATTCATTATTATGACTAGTTAGCTTTTTCTCTAATTGGACGGACTATGCAATTATTTGTCCTAGTTTAACCTTTTCCAAACAATGTTCATCGTTTTAGATGTCTCCATGAAAAGAAACATTGCCATGAAGAATTTATATAAACGGATTTTAACAAAGACTTAATATACATAGCCTACTTTTTGACATAGAAAAATTATAAACTAAATGGAAAAAAATGTCCGCTTATCAGCATGTCATTATTTTTCCTGAAAAGTTTTTAGCACATTTTAACCACTGGATGTGTAGAGTCCTACTATCAAAACCACTCTTTTAAATTTTGTTAAAGCGTTAATGACAAATTAGATCTATAAACCATCTAATTTGTAAGATATCATTAGTAAAGTACATAGGCCTACATATGAGCCAGGATCTGGAAAAATGTCCCTTATGGCTTTTGAGCCCAACATAGATCCAGATCAGCCTGTGTATACGCACAGTCTGATCAGGATCCATGCTGTTCTCTAATAGCTTCTTCGTAATCTGTAGTAACTTAAAGAGAGTAGCATGGATGCATATTGGACTGCGTTTGACGACAGGCTGATTTTGTTCTCAATTTTTAAAAATGCTATAAGGGGCGTTTTTCTAGATCCCGGCTCAATTATTGATAAACAAGGGCCTTGGTGGCCTTGTATGCTCGGCGAGGAATCTCGTGACACATGTTCGATATTTTTGTTTTTTACAAAATAATTCTGTTCATATATGACCGAGGTTTAAACAGAAAAGAGATCAAAAGACACGGTCTCTCTGATAATCAACACCCAATAAAAAAAGTTATTGGTGTTCAACCAATTTTTTTCATGTAGACTATTCATGAGATGGGCAGTTAGTGGCTCTTTGATGAACATGTAACTTGTTGATACTACTGGTGTGAGAAATGTTCTGAAAGCATGAATAGGTACATCAGTCGTAATAGCAGCAAAAACAACACCAATCCGACAACGACAACTACATAAACTCAATATTCGATAAAGTTTTCGTGTTTATATGCGTTGCAAATAGATATTTGCAAATGATGGTTCCCAGTCTATAAATGCTTCAAAGCTTCAAAATCCAGTCTAGAGCAGTTCTACCGGGTTTCCGGTTTCATTTTTGACCTGCTGTCAAATCTATAAAAAGGTAAAATACAACATTTTCAAACATTTACTGTAGGTGTTTTCAAATATTTTGACAAATTCTAGATCCCATTTGCATTTAAACACAGTTGTCACAAGCGAGATGTTCAAAAACGCCTGTTATATTGGTCTCTGAAAGTTAAATGAGAAAAGGAAGTTTTTACTTTTAGGTTACATCAGTTTTGACTTATATCATACTTTTTATGCCCCCGATAGGGAGGCATCATAAATTTGACTTGTCCGTCCGTCCGTCTGTCTGCCCGTCCGTCTGTCCGTCATTCCGTCCAAAAACTTTAACATTGGCCATAACTTCCTTATTACTTAACATATTCGCTTCATACTTTACCACAACATTCCTTGGTACATTACCTTTCTGTAGGCACATACTTTGGTGACCTTGACCCCTAGATGACCTTGACCTTGAACATAGATTGGCCATAATTTAAAATCAAAGCGGTGTCGGGGGCATTGTCATCTTACAGTGACAGCTCTTGTTATAACTGAAGATATAAGCATAGCAGCTTCAATTACAAGTAGAAAAACTCATGTGATATGGTTGTCATTGATTAATTTGACCCTTTTCCAAAAAAGCAAATAATAAGGGTGGTCTAATACATACATGTACACGTAGGATGCTGCAGATAGCAAAATGGGTGTTGATTTAGTGATTTGTGCATAATATTGTAATGAAAAATATTGAGACAAAAGGAGAATATACTGTTTATCAGCATTTTCTTATTTTACCTCAATCTTTTCCAAAGCCTTCAATATTAGGAATATCAAAACCTTTTTTTGTTTGGGAAAGGTTTAATGACAATTTTAATGAATACCCACAACAAATGGGTTTAAAGCTGTTTTGCATTTCGGAAATGCATTAAGTTGATTGACGCCTCTGTTCTGTTCCTCTGATTTTTATCTAGATTCTATTTTCTAACAGATCTGCGATGTTTGAAATCTTGCCAGTAGAAGTTCCGCAGATAACCCAGGTATTATGGGTAATGTTTGTCGCAATCGGCCTGTATCATGTGATTGATTGGTATCGGAGATATAAACAGTGGGTGGCTGTGTACGACAGATTACCTGGCAAGCGAGACAGCCATTGGTTCTGGGGACATATGAGCGATGTAAGTAGAGCTAGATAGTAGGGAGTTCTAAATATGTGAACCATCACGCTAAAAGGGACCTTATCCGAACTCAAAAAACTTGTCAGACTCAGCACAGGTAAACTAGACCCTGTATGGGAAAAGTGAACATATTGTAAGATAGGGACAACATTCCAGATTTAGAAAATTACGTGAAAGTGAAAAGTGTCGGCACTAGTCTGGCTGTGCAGACTGCGCAGACAGGCTAGGGTCGATATTTTTCACACATCCGATAAGGTCCCTTTTTAGCGTGACTGGTAACAATGATAATTTATTGTCTATTAACCATTTCCCAAACAGCAAAATTGGAGGGTGGTCAAATTTGAAATCTGCTGCAGATGACAAAAAAGATGTCAATGAAAATATGATTTCTGTACAATAGGCCTATAGCATAGAAAATATTGAGGCAAAAGGAGAAAATGCTGATTATCAGCATTTTCTTTTTTTGCCTCAATGTTTTCTCAAGCCTTTTCTGATAGGGACATCAAAACCTGGTCTTGTTTGGGAAAGGGTTAAACCCTAAGTTGTGGGTAGGCTACTCATTGGAATTGTCTCATCAAGACTATTCAAATGAGTACCCACAACATAGGGCTTGGATGTGAAATAAAGAGTTTAGAATGCCTTTGCCCCCTTATATCTGTTGCTCTGTGTAAGGTCAGTGTTTATTTTTAATTTTGGGGCAAGGCGGTCAGGGCCCATAGGTTGCGGAAAATTTGCGCATGGACGCCCAAAAAGGGAAAATTTCCATGCTTATACTCTCAAAAACAGTGTTATAAATGCATTTAACTTGCTTGTATAGCATAATGGGACATTCAAACAACCATTACAACTTTTAGAGATGCCTAGAATATAAATATGATTAAGATTTTTCTTTGCATCAAAAAATCTAGTTTCAGGAAGGGAAAATTTCTCTGAAATAGGGGAAAAAAGTATATTCCCCAGAGAGGGGGAACCTGGGGCCCAATAACGACCGTTTGTTTTTTGGGTTTTTTTTTTCAAAAAAATTACTGAAGGTACATTTTGACCTAATACATTACACTTCAATCCCTAATTAATCTGAGTTTTCTCTGATAAAATTCGCTCTTTGATATGTTGGCGTTGCTCATTCACATCAGAGCGCACTACCATTCAAAAACAAAAGAAAGTTTGACACAAGCTATGGCGCTTTGTTCACCATCTGATCTTAAACTCTTTCCTTACAATGCCTTATGATACCGTTCAATGAACCATTTTGACATGCCTGGTGAAAAATTTAAGACCAAAAAGTATACTAAAAGGTTTGAATTGGCAATGTTTTGCAACAACCCTCACCTGAACAGACATCGTTTACAATGACCTACTTTCCTAAATTTTTGAATGGTAATGCGCTCTGATGTAAATGAGCGACATCAACATATCAAAGAATGAAGTTGTTATCTATAAGCGAAAAGTATGCCTTCAAAGTTGAGACAGAAATGACAAATTTTATATAAATCTGAACTGTTGTCCACAACAATTTGTTTAATTTTAGCACAAAAATATATATTTCTCGTAAATGGTTCTATATTTTGGCTTGAAATTTTCAGAATTTTCATAAGAAAACATGCTCTTTCAGATAGAATAAAAGTAAAATTTATGTAAAAATAATCGTGAAATGTCACTCTAAATGTTTTTTAAACTTTGTATTTTAACCCATTACAGCACAATGACTTTTTGACTCCCTCTCTAAGAAAAGGCTTGGGAAAACATTGTGGAATATGAAGAAATTGCTTGTGACAAGCAATTTCTTCATTTACCACAGAGTTTTCTAACCCAAAAAGGAAATATTTATGATATTTTATCAAATTGAAATTGTCATCTGCAGCATCTTTTAAATTGGGGCAGTCCAAAATTTTGCCATTTGGTAATGGGTTAAAACCAATTTGATTTTCTTTCAGTATCCTGGCCCTAATGAAGCAGGGTTAAAGTTTGGTTTAGAACAGATCAAGAAACATCCACAGAAGTTACGGAGAGTTTGGATCGGACCATTTCGATGTGTGGTATTACTGCAACATCCGGACGCTGTGAAAGAGCTGCTCACTAAGTCAGGTAATTTTCCAAATAAGACCAGAGGCGCGTTCTTTAGACCAAGATTTTTTAAGATTTCTTAAGATGTGTTAGATAAAGCGTTTTTAAGACCAAGATTTCACAGAGTTGTTCCGAATGTTCCATACTTTATACAAATGACGTCATTATGACGTCATTTGTGTAAAGTATGGAGCATTCAGAACACCGCGGTTTATAAATTATGGAGCGTTCCGAACCACTCTGTCAATTTTCTTTATATCCTTTCTACAGAGTTGACTGAGGATTCTGCATGAAGTAAAGATTAATGGCGCCTCCCATTGAACGACTTAAAAATCTTGATCTAAAGAATGCTTTATGTTAAAATATCTTAAGAAATCTCGAAAAATCTTGCTCTAAAGAACGCACCTCTGGTTTAATGTTCTTGATGAAAAATGCAATGGAAAGCGTTGAAAGAAAAGAAGAAAATGCTCTTTTCTTTCACTGCTTGCTATGCTATTTCATTCATATTTTTCTCATTTGGTACTATTGATTTTGTTTTAATGGCGGCAAAAACTTCAAATCTTTTTTTTGTATGGTAAAAATTATCAAGGAAAATGAATTTTATTCAATAGGATAGAAAAAATCACAAGGTCCAGTCCTGGTAACCTGTATGAGGTTGTTAAATGCTTGTTATGGGAGGGTTGTTGATAGCTAATGGAGGGAATCACTCATGTCTTAACCCTTTCCCAAAGGGCAGAATTGTAGGGTGATCAAATTCAAAAATTGCCACAAATGACAAAATGGAAAGTATTTAAGAAAGAATTTGTATAAACTATGGCATAGAAAATATTGAGACAAAAGGAGAAACTGCTGGTCATCAGTAGTTTCTCTTTTGTCGCAATGTTTTCCCAAGCCTATTTCACCAGGCATGTCAAATCCAGGTCTTGTTTGGGAAAGGGTTATTAAAGAAGCATGCAGTAGAGAACAAGGCCAGACTGCACATATGCGCAGGCTGGCCTTGTTCTGTTCTGCCTGCCAAAGTAATATTAATAAAGGCTGTCATCAATTATGAGGGATATGGAGTTTTATTATGCTCCCCGAAGGGAGAGCATATAGTCGCTGCTTTGTCTGTCCGTCCGTCCGTCCTGTCTGTCCGTCCGGAGCGATTTCTCCATAACCCTTGGGCCAAATCAAATGAAACTTACCATGTGAACTCCCTATGACATAATGCCGATGTGCTTTTCCCGGGTTTTGGATTTTAGGCCTCGTCATGGGAAAAGGGGACTTAAGGTGAAATACAGTTTTTCTCTAATTTCTCCTAGTTTAATGGTCAGAATTTGATGAAATTTCATGTTTGAGTAGCAAATCAGATGCCCTTGACAAAAAACTGCTCTCTATGGCATACATTTATTGTGACAATGCCTTATTCGGGGAGCATTGTCCGTCTCTGACGGCTCTTGTTTTCTGTTGTTGTTGTTTTTGTTGTTTTCAGCAAATCTGGCCCCCCCAAACCTACAGGTCCTAATATACCGTCTGAGGTTGGTATACATACAGTGGCTAGGAGAGCGGTTGTTGATGACAAATGGAGGTAAATGCCCGTCTGTATGTCCATTATTTCTATTACAGCAATTCTAGCCCCCAAACAGGAGGTCCTGGTATCCCATACAGAATAGGTATACATTTACAAAGAGAGGAGTTGTTAATAGCTAATAGACAAAAATAGATGTTGGCAAAAATCTTATAATATTGATAAATTGTGGTGTGAAATATTGACAGAGTTTTATTTTCTGTTGGTTTCTTTTTCAGCAAATCTAGCCCCCAAACCTCGAGGCCCTGGTACCCCCTATGAGGTTGGTATACGGTGGTTAGGAGAAGGGTTGTTGATAGCTAATGGAGGTAAATGGGCACGAAACAGAAAACTTCTGACACCCGCGTTCCACTACGATATACTGCAGCCATATCTGGGGATAGCTAACAGATGCACAGATGTCTTCTTGGTAATATATGGGATTTGGCTGCTTTATCAATAAACAAGCTCTTTTTATGCTCACCGAAAAAATTTCAGGGGAGCATATAGTTGCCACGCTGTCCGTCTGTCCATCAGTGTGTCCGTCCTGTTCGTCCACAGCCAGATCTCAGCAACCCTTGGCCCAAATTCAATGAAACTTCACATGATAACTCACTGGGATAATCCCTTCAGATTTTTTTCTCCGTTTTTTAATTTGAGGCTGCGTCTTAGATAAAGGGGCCTTAATGTTAAAATTAGTTTTTTTTTCTAATTTCTCTTTCTCTAATGGGCAGAATTTGATAAAATATTGTACTTATGTGATAAATTAGATGTTCTAGACCATATTCTATAAATAATGTGTGTACAAAAAATCCGTCATGGGAAAAGGGGGCTTAATGTATGATAGTTTTTATTTTGTGACAAACGCTTATTCGGGGAGCATTATCTGTCAATGATGGTGCTTGTTAACATTGGCCACATCTTTGAATTATTAGCAGTTATGGCTTTTAAATTTTCATATTTCACAATATGTCTATCTTAACCCTTTCCCAAACAACAAAATTTTAGGGTGATCCACTTCAAAAACTGCCAAAAATCACAAAAATGGAAGTTATAAAAGATAGAATTTGTGTTAAATATCACATAGGAAATATTGAGACAAAGAGAAACTGCTGGTCATCAACAGTTTCTTCTTTTGTCTCAATGTTTTCCAAAGCCTTTCTCTTACCGGATGTCAAAACCAGGTCTTGTTTTGGAAAGGGTTAAGACAACCCCTTTCTTGTAATTTAAGATTAAGATAGCAAGTCAATATCAAAGCAAATTTCTGAAGAAATATTTGTAAGTTTTCATGTTCATAAACCCATTGTTTCTATTTGAAACAGGATAAACTGGAGAATTTTGCTGAAAAACAAACCCCATTTGAAGTGTTTCAACACATCAGCCTCTGCTCATTAGACATTATTACAAACTGTGCATTCTCATATAATGCAGATTGTCAAAAGCAGGGGTATGTACACTTTTTTTTGACCATTTTGCATAATTAATAGCCCTTTTTTGACGTTTCTCAAAGAGAAAGTATTGAAAAAAATAAAAATAAAAATATGTTGATGACCCAGACTTGCTCTTTTCCCCTAATGTTTTGTTGCTAATATGCATGTACATTATAATTCTAAAATTTGATGTAATTAAACCTTTTCCAAATTGTGAAATTGTAAATGGCTCTAATTAGAGAGAATTTGCAGACAATGAAATAATATACATATAATGATAAAATAATATCTCATATATCATGAGAAGTAATTGAGTATGTTTACCCTTTCCCAAACGACAAAATTTTAGGGTGATACAATTCAAAAACTGCTACAAAAGACTAAATGGAAGTAATGTTGTTTTACCGACGTCACGCATAACAAAAAATTCTCGGAAGATTTATCAGAACAAAACAACAATGGTGGACATTTTCTTATCTCACCTCGGTTCATTTTTCGCACATATCAAGGGGTTTGGGGTAAGTAATCATTGGAATGTTATGCTTTTTATGCAATAATAGCGTCAATTCACGTATCATTAACATTCGCAGAGGCCCGCAATATACGAAAACGACCCTCCTGCTTCGCAGTCGGAGGTTAACATATTTCTTGGGCCTCTGCGAATGTTAACAACCTCAAAAACGTGAATTAACCCTATATTACATTACAGGGACAGACATCCATATGTTCAGGCGGTCACAAAATTACAAATGTTGTGGGTTAAAAGGAGCTTGTAAGTAAACATTACCTTGTTTCCCTTTCCCAAATTATTGCTATTCAATAGGGATGGTAACGAGTACCAATTTTACTAATTGAGTACTCGGTCAACCTTCAAATCGAGTACTCGAGTACTCGGATAGAAAGGTCGTCTTTTGGTTATAGTATCGGTGTTTTCCAACATGTTCATAAGCGATTTATGCATCATATCTTCTGTAAAAATATTACTTTAGATGATATTTGATCAGTACTTTATTTGAGAAAAAAGTTGTAGTTGTAATTTATCACCAAAGCTTTCGTAATATTTACACATGTTGTGAGATATACACAAGTCACTAGAGGGAGGCATTATTAGACTTTCTTGAATTCATTTGCGTGTAATCGGGAATTACCGAATTAGATGCTTCTTCTTCGAGAAACAAATAGCAATAGAGTGAAACCTTAACTATAATACAATAATCGGCTGATCGAATATTGCATTAACCAATCAACTGTAAGGTAAATCTTACGGACGTCAAATTAAAAAGCATCGCCCGAATTCGGAGTAAAGAGCGGCGAAGGTGCGAAAATTTATGACATTGCTTGACAGCAAGAACAATAGCTGTTGGCACTTGATTGCAAATTAGGACAATATCGAGGGATTAGATAATCTGCGGACGACCAGGTGTTACATACTCAACCCTTTGCTCGGTGCAGTATTAGAAAAGAGAGATTGATATTTTCACAACTTGAGTTTGGAAACGAATTTTCATTTTTCTGCTGATATTATTTTTTCTTTCCGATTACTCGATTAGTGATATTGGTAATTGATACTTGGATGTTCGATCGAGTACTCGATTAATCGATTAATCGAGTACTCGTTCCCATCCCTACTATTTAATCATTTCCCAAACAACAAAATGTAAGGGTGTTCCAATTTGAAAGCTCCTGTAGATGGCAAAATTAATGTTAATAAAGATCGAATAAGTGCAGGATATAGCACAGAAAATATTGAATCAAAAGGAGAAAATGCTGATCATCAGCATTTTCTTCTTTTGTCTCAATGTTTTCTAAAGCCAATTCTCTATGTGGTCAAAACCAGGTCTTGTTTGGGAAAAGGTATATCTAATACAGAATGCTTGAAAAGCATAGATGGTCAAGAAGAAAATACTGATCATCTGCATTTTCTCATGTTCCTTCAATCAAAAAATATTAATTGTCTGGATTGTTGTAACATTAATTTTGTCGTTGTAAATATCTTTTACTTTGGGTTGCCATAACTCTGTTCAGTGTTGTGAGTTAGGTTGCTATCTCTTTCTGAAACTAAATGTTTGCTGTTTAGTTTTGAGTTTGTATTCTATAGCATGAAAATCTTGTAGAGAGAAGCTGGCTGTCATTTGTCAAAATTCCAAAGCCATTCTTTAAATAACAAATACTGAAACCAGTATTTTATCATTGCCCTTCTTGTCTAAAAAGTTTTATTTTAAACATAATTATACTGAGATTTTCAAAACTAGAAACTCTCTTAAAACAGATTCTGCCTAAAATATTTTTGCACTAAATCCTCTAATTAAAAGAATATTGTTTATTTCAGGAATTTATTTCACTTTATGGACTGGTTTTATTTCAACTTTACATCAAATGGAAGAGAGTTCCTTAAACATTGTGACTTTGTACATGAAGTAGCAGAAGAAATCATCAGAAAAAGAAGGGTAGTCTTGGTAAATATTATTTGAACCCTTTCCCAAACAACAAAATTTTAACCCTTTCCCAAACAAGACCTGGTTTTGACGTCCCTAATTGATCAGGCTTGGGAAAACATTGAGGCAAAAGAAGAAACTGCTGATAACCAGCAATTTCTCCTTTTGCCTCAATATTTTCTGAATAATATTGTACACATATTAAACCTTGATTTACATATATTTTGTCATCTGCAGCAGCTTTCAAATTGGATTACCCTAAGATTTTGTCGTTTGGGAAAGGGATTGATCCAAATTGAAAGGAAATATTAGTTAACAAAACTAATGGTAGTAAGTATGCACTAGCTGATCTGGATCCATGTCGGTCTCAAATGCCGTAAAGGCACTTTTCCCAAAACCTAGATCATTCATTGTCATCCATTTTGTAATATGCATCAGATTTTGAATTGGTCCATCCAAAAACTTTGCTTTTTTCGAAATGGTTAAGTTATTGGTTTCCATTTGCAGGAAAAAGAGGGCGTACCCACAAATACAGACAGTAAGAAAAGAAAACTAGATTTTCTTGATATAATTCTTACTGCTAAAGATGATGAAGGAAACAGTTTGACAGATCTGGAAATTAGAAATGAAGTTGATACTTTCTTATTTGAAGGTAATACAATATTATATTGTACATGAAACTTTTGTGTGTGCCTTACAGATCTTAATACCCCTGCAGACAGAATTCGTAGAGAGGTATATCGTCGCTTTTCTACGAAAACCTCGTATCTGCAGCTTAAAACAAGCTGCAGATATGAGGTTTTTCCCAGAAAAGCAACGATATACAATTTAGGAATCATCCTGTCTGTCTGTCCACATCTCTTGTGAGGGCAACTCCTCCCTGGATGGATTTGGATTCAAATTCAAATGAACGATCACTATAACATGGATAGTTGCATGAAGCAATTCCTCTTCTCTCTAAGGTTAAGTGAGGGAGATCATTTGACTTTGTTATGTGCGTCAGCAGGGGGTATTAGTCTGCTCCGCGACAGTAGCCATTTACATAATTGTAGGTGAGAAATAAATGAGCCAGGATCTGGAAAAACGTCCCTTAAGGCTTTCGAGCCCAACATAGATCCAGACCAGCCTGTGCATATGCACAGTCTGATCAGGATACATGTTGTTCTCTAATAGCTTCTTTGTGACCTGTAGCAAGTTAAAGAGAGCAGCATGGATGCATATTAGACTGCATTTGATAATAGGCTGATATGGAACCTTGTTGTTCTCAAATGCTATAAGGGGCCTTTTTCCAGATCCCAGCTCAAATGGTTTTCACCAAATTTGCTCACATAAGCATGACTGTATGAACTTTGGTAAGTGTTAAAGGGGCTCATACTAGATAATTTATGCTTCCGAACAATGCGGGAACTAGTATTTTGACATAGAAAATCATTTGCAATACGTATAAACCTCAATCATGGCGAATAACCATCTTTCCTTTGCTGTATATCAATCCTTCACAAGCGTGTTTACAGATTCTATTTTTACTTAAAAACGAGACAAGGTCAACGAGACCCCTCCCCCCCCCCCCCCCCCCCCCACAAATCTGGTATTTTCATATATCTCACTGGGCACAGATGATATACCTCTGACGTAATTGCTGTTTGAAGGTTGGGCATATGTAACCTTTAAAAAAGGGGACACACTTTATTCATCAACTTGGATTTGAATACATAATAAAGCTCGATGCCTGCTATCATTGGATATAAATGATCTATCCCTTCAGGTTGGTAAATTCAAACGTTATTTCTGGTCTGTAATTTTTTTCCATTCGCATTTTCGACAGCCTAGCATGTTTTCCTTTAACCCTTTCCCAAACAAGACCTGGCTTTGACGTCCCTAATAGACATGGCTTGGGAAAACATTGAGACAAAAGAAGAAACTGCTGGTAGCCTCCTTTTGTCTCAATATTTTCTGTGCCAAATTTTACACAAATTTTATCTTTAACAACGTCCATTTTGTCATTTGTGGCAGTTTTTGAAGTGGATGACCCTAAAATTTTGCCGTTTGGGAAAGGGTTAACTCATTCCCACATATTGATGCTTTTTGACAGTCCAAAAGATAGAGGCTTTAGAAAACATAGTGCTTGTGAAACATTTCAAAAAGCGTCATAATGTAGGAAAGGTTTTAATCTTTTCCCAAACAAGACCTGATTTTGACGTCCCCTTGGGAAAACATTGAGAAAAAAGAAGAAAATGCTGATAATCAGCATTTTCTCATTTTGCCAAAATATTATCTCGGCTTCATTCAACATATATCCTATCTTTATGAGCATCTTTTTTGTCATGTGCATGAGCTTTCAAATTCTACAACTATAAGATTTTGTCGTTTAGTAAAGGGTTAAGAAAAAAGAACATGCTACCTGCATATTTTTTAGGTCATGACACTACAACTTCGGCCACCAGCTTTATCCTAACCAGTTTGGCACAACATCCTGACATACAGGAGAGGTGCAGACAGGAAGTAGATTCTCTACTAGAGGGGCGGAGCAATGATGATTTGGAATGGTAAGTTTCCTATAGTCCAGTCACAATTCATGGCTTATGTTTACAAAATTTGCCTAAGTAAATGACAGTGTGTCTTAATTTTCTATGCTATTTTGCATATATGCCAATGGATTTTGAAAAATTGCTTTCAAACCTCAGAGCCTGTTTTCTTGAAACTTCTTTATTGCAGGCAAGATCTGAACAAGTTAGAGTACTTAACACAATGCATCAAAGAAGGTTTACGAATGTATTCACCGGTATTTTGGGTTCAACGACAAGTTACAGTGGATACAGAATTAGCCGGATACCACATTCCTGCGTGGACAAATATAGGGATCAATGTGTATAATATACATCACCGAGATACAATATGGGGTGACGACCACTTGGAATTTAAGCCGGAACGATTCGCGCCGGAAAATGTGGCCAAAATGCATCCATTTCAGTTTATACCGTTCAGTGCAGGACAAAGGTATGCAAGTTTTACCCTTGATAATCAGCATTTTTATACCCCCCACAACAAAGTTATGGGGGGGGTATACTGGATTCAGGTTGTCCGTCCGTCCGTCTGTCCGTCCGTCTGTCCGTCCGTCCGTCCGTGGACATAATTTTGTGTCCTCTTCTCCTCCCACAGTTTTTGACCGATTTTGCTGAAATTTTAGCAGGTTGTTTCCTATCATATGAAGTTGTGCACCTGCAATTTTCATAGTTTCAGAGTTATGCCACTTTGAACTTTAGCACTTTTTCAGTGACAACGCGCTAGTGGGGGGTATTTGTCCGCTTTGCGGCAGTTCTAGTCTCCTTCTGCCTCAATATTTTCTGTGCCATATTGCACACAAATCATATCTTTATAGATCCATTCTATCTATATCTGCTTTCAATTTAGACAACCCTAAAATTTTGTCTTTTTGGAAAGGGTTAAGATGTGTCATAGTGAGAACAGTTAAAAATTAAAGTAAATCTTGAGCTTAGAAGACATCAGTGAGATACTCAGTGATGCAACCAAAGCATGGGTGGTCGTGTTATGTTATCATCTCTGTCTTACCATATTTAGTGGACACAACTGGTACATTTATAGACAAATTAAAGAAAAAAAATCACAGAAGGTTCCTTATCACATTATCTTGTACATGTCAAGTTTGCCATTATTATGCTGCATTGTGAAAAAGGAAGTCTGAATGCCAAAAATGGTGATTATTATGAGTGTTGCACTCATGCTTGTAATAGTAAGTACAGGACTAGAATTTCATCTATTCATAAGCAATGATTAAAGTTGACCAATGCTGCGATTAAAACTTGTTTCAGACTGTTACTTTTTAGTATTTATAGTACATTGTACATGTTTGTTAATCATATCTATTCACAGAAACTGTATTGGTCAGAATTTTGCGATGAATGAAATCAAAGTCATAGTTGCCAGAACAATACACAGGTAATATTTCTAATTTTCCCATCCAAAATAAGACCTGAAGCATGGTAGGATAATGGTTGACATGTGTGCAAGCAGCTATGAGGCTAAGAAAAGATAGAGTGGTATTGCTGGTGCAAGAAACACTAGAAATCCATAGTTAGGTGCTCCAAGCACTGCAATCATACCATAGCAGACTAGCAGTTGAAAGAAGAATTAAACCCCAATCAATTAATCAATTGACTCTTGGCAGAGAGAAAAAATAAATACAACAACATAGAGTCTTCTTCAAATAAGCTCTAGTTTTGATAAGCTGCATTTCCCGTTTTACTCTCAGCATTTCTTTGCTCTTAAGTACATTAACACTAATTCCATTTTCATGCATCCACATTGTTATGTTTCTGCAGGTACAGGCTCTCACTAAAACCTGGTCATGAAGTAAAGAAAAGGATGGGTATCATTATGAGGACTGAAGATGGAGTGTTGTTGCAGGCAGAGAAAATATGAACTAGATCTAAATTTTAATCACAATCTGACAATAACTGACATTTCTTTGGTCTAAAGTACATGTGTACACAAAATCCATTCCCATGAACATTTCTGCAAGTTCAAGCTGTCACTAAAACCTGGCCATGAGGTGAAGAAAAGGATGGGTATCATTATGAGGACTGAAGATGGAGTGTTGTTGCAGGCAGAGAAATTATGAATTACAATGTATTTCAAAGGTGTTATTGCAAAATGTCGTAACTCCAAAAAAGCTGGAGTTGCGAGGTTTTGCAGTAACACCCAAGATTTGCTCTTTCTCAAACAATTTTAATTGGGTGGTCCAATTTGAAAACTACTGCATACGACAAAATGGAGGTTGATGATTAAAAAAAATATTGAGGCAGTAGAAGAAAATACTGATTTATCAGCACTTTCTTCTATTGCCTCAATATTTCCCCTACCTGTTCCCATTAAAGATGTCAAAACCAGCTCTAGTTTGGGAAAGCACTACATATTTCCTAAACAATATTTAGCTTTTAGGTCCTTACAAGTTATGATAGGGAAAATTGACAGAAAAAGATGAATGCTGATGGTTCTTTTTCCAGGATATTTTTTACCCTATTTAATGAAAATGCCTTGCTTTTAAAAGTTGGGTGTTAATTTTGACATCTGCAAAAGAAAAGGATGGGTATTATAATGAGAACGGAAGATGGGGTGTTGCTTCAGGCAGAGAAAATATGAACAGCATGTATTTGTCTTTTCTTACAGTGTTAGATTAGCCCTTTCCTGAACAAGACCTGGTTTTCATGTCCCTAATACAAAAGGCTTGGGAAAACATTGAAGCAAAAGAAGAAAATGCTGGTTATCAGCATTTTTATGCACCCCGAAAAAATTTCGGGGGAGCATATAGTCGCCACGCTGTCCTTCCGTCCACCCGTCCATGTCTGTCCGTCCATAGCCAGATCTCAGCAACCCTTGGACCAAATTCAATGAAACTTCACATGTGAACTCCTTTGGATAATCCCTAGGGACTTTTTTCTCCGTTTCTTAATTTGAGGCTGCGTCATGGAAAAAGGGGCCTAATGTAAAAATTAGTTTTTCTCTAATTTCTCTGTTTCTAATGGGCAGAATTTAATGCAATTTTGTACTTATGTGATAAATGAGATATTCTAGACCATATTCTATAAATAATGTGTGTACAAAAAATCTGTCATGGAAAAAGGGGGCTTAATGTATGATAGTTTTTATTTTGTGACAAGCACTTATTCGGGGAGCATAATCCGTCTATGACGGCTCTTGTCTTCTTAAGCCTCATTATTTTCCATGTTATATTGTACGAAAAGCCCATCTCTTTCAACATCCATTTTGTAGTCTGTAGCAGCTTCAAATTAGACAGCCCTAAAATTTTGCTATTTGGGAAAAGGGTTAGGATCATGGATGGTCCATTTTGAAAGATGCTGCAGATAACACAAGAGCTGTCCGAAGACAGCGCACTCGATTTTCTAAGTTGCTTAGTATAAAGGGGGCATAACTCCAAATATAGTGGAGCCAGGGTCATGGGCCCTGGTAGTAAGGTAGAGTGTGTGATGGTGAATGAGTATTCCAAGTTTGGGTTGAATGCCTTTGATAGTATGGAAGTTATTGATGTTTGAAAAAACTTTATATTTTATATATATTAACCTTTGTTGCAACGCCGACGCCCGGGTGACAGTATAAGCTCTCATTTTCTTCAACAAGAGTTGTCTGCGGACAACGTAGCTCGCCTATACGGGAGCTTGTCACAAAAACAGCAAATTTTTTAGAAGTAGGTCAAACTCCAAGGTCAAGGTCACAAGGTCAAGGGTAATGGTCCCAAAGGAAAGGTCTTGTCGAGATGTATCTATGTATGAAATATCAAGGTTGTATCTCTAATGGCTTAATTCATGAAGCTTACTCTTACTTATTTGAAGTTACCTCAACTAAAATTGCACGGGTTTCTTACATTTTATCGTTCAATCAGCACGATGTTTTTTGTCGAGCCCGCTTGCGGTGAGCTCGACATAGTTGTCACAATGGCGGTTCGGTGTATGTGCGTTAGTGCATTAGTGCGTGCGTGCGTTAGTGCGTGCGTGCGTTAGTGCGTGCGTCCGTCCGGATGGAGCTTGTCCGGGCCATAACTTCACCATGGATGGAGGGATTCAGAAATAACTTGGCACAAATGTCAAGCTCAGTAAGGCGGAGTGTCGCGTGCAAGAACCAGATTCCAAGCTCAAAGGTCAAGGTCAAACTTGGAGGTCAAATGTCAAAAATGAGAAGATTTTTGCTTGTCCGGGCCATAACTTCACCATGGATGGAGGGATTCAGAAATAACTTGGCACAAATGTCAAGCTCAGTAAGGCAGAGTGTCGCGTGCAAGAACCAGATTCCAAGCTCAAAGGTCAAGGTCAAACTTGGAGGTCAAATGTCAAAAATGAGATGATTTTTGCTTGTCCGGGCCATAACTTCACCATGGATGGAGGGATTCAGAAATAACTTGGCACAAGTGTCAAGCTCAGTAAGGCAGAGTGTCGCGTGCAAGAACCAGATTCCAAGCTCAAAGGTCAAGGTCAAACTTGGAGGTCAAATGTCAAAAATGAGATGATTTTTGCTTGTCCGGGCCATAACTTCACCATGGATGGAGGGATTCAGAAATAACTTGGCACAAATGTCAAGCTCAGTAAGGCGGAGTGTCGCGTGCAAAAACCAGATTCCAAGCTCAAAGGTCAAGGTCAAACTTGGAGGTCAAATGTCAAAAATGAGATGATTTTTGCTTGTCCGGGCCATAACTTCACCATGGATGGAGGGATTCAGAAATAACTTGGCACAAATGTCAAGCTCAGTAAGATGGAGTGTCGCGTGCAAGAACCAGATTCCAAGATGAAAGGTCAAGGTCAAACTTTGAGGTCAAATGTAAAAAATGAGTTGATTTTTTATGTATATAGTCAAACTTTGAAATTCATCTCCTCCAAAACTACAGCCCAGATTTCAAACTAATTTGGCACAAATATTCTTTGGATGGCCCTCTACCAAGATTGTTCAAATTATCTCAATCCGTAAAAAACATGGCCACGTACAGCTACGTGCAGCTAATTTTCGTACTTCTCAGAATGTTCAAATTATTCCGATCCGTACAAAATATGGGTGCCAGGGGGCATGGCTTATTTTCCTTATATGTGACCCGTCGCGCTAAAAGGGACCTTATCGGATTTGTGAAAAGTATCGACCCTAGTCCGTCTGCGCAGTCCGCGCAGCCTGACTAGGGTCGAAACTTTTCACGTTTAAGTATTTTCTGAATCTAGAATGTTTTCTCTACCTTACAATATTTTCGTTTTCCAAATACGACATCGGATGGACTTCTGCTTGGTCTGGTATATTTCTCGGAATTTGGTTTTATGGACTTAGCATAAGGTCCCTTTTAGCGTGACGGGTCACATATGTATACTCAAATTAATCCATTCTGGTATCTCGTTATAAATACATAGACATGTAATATTTTGTGAACAATAAACTGTCTCACCATGATCCCCATCATTCCAACTTATTTTGTCCCCACTTTTACAACGCCATTGTAATGACAGCTGTAGACATAGGTATGGTCTTCTTTCTTCAAAATGAGCGGGCTCGACATGTTGCCCTTCGGCATCTAGTATTAGATTTCGATCTTGAGGACAGGTTGGTTTTCAGATACATAAGGAGGGTTCGAAGCGACTAAACTAAGTTAGGATTTCTCGAGGCAAGAAGGTCGGACCTTGAGCTAAACTCATGCTTATTTTCTCATACATTTCACAGATTTTTGAAAGAAAATTTGCTGGAATTTATTCGTTTGAAACAAGTTCTCCTATAAAAACAAGTTCTTATAATATAAAAGTAAATTTTTCTGTTTTTGAAAATGCCAAACGTTTCTTCTTTTGTCACCTTTTTATTTCGTTTGTTTAATTTCAGACAAGTCCTGTTTCAAATATGCTTTAATTAACCATAACGTAAATGCAGCGAACATTTTATATACACGACATGCCTATAACAATGATCTGGGCAAACATTGGGAGAAAAAAAATCTGATATCATCAATTCATCCTTTTTTCCCCATATATTTTCAATGGTATATTCATGTAACATAAACATTTTCTGTTTTTCACATTGAATATTTTGTCGTCTGCAAGAACCGTTAAATTGGATTAGGCTGAATTTTTACCATTTGACCAAAGCGGTTAACTTTAGCCCATTTCCACACGTTGACTCTATTTGACTCTTTAACAAGTAATTTTTGGGAAAAAATGAATGAACAAACTGCTTTCAGTAAGCAACTTCTTCATTTCCCAAATTTTTTTTACCCGAATGGACAAAATTGTAATAAAATATATTCCACGTGGAAGATGAAATGTGTTGACTTTTGTTCTAACATCGTAGACTGTCAGCCATATTAAAAAAATGCCTTTCAATTGTGTGTGTCACCGACCTCTGAACCTAGTTACAGGAAGAAGGGCACTTCTTTGGTCGGTAACACCCGCACTCTGTAAATGTTTGCGACAGTTACCGACCATCTATGTATCTAAGGTCAGACAGCTTATACAGTCATTAGACAAAGTTAGAGAGGTGAGAAATTCAATTTGGCACTTGTTGATAAATAAAATGGAAAAATACAAAGCCCTTTATCATAGAAATCCATTTCTTCAATGAACATAGCTCTTAACTCATTGGATAAGACGGCCATTTTGTAAATAACGTTCATGTGCCTCTTACAATGAATGATTAAAATTTCTTGAAGAACGCCTGATTTTGGGTAGAAATGTAGACATAATACTTGGTAAAGCTCTACTGTGTCAGATTTTTAAGTTATAATGAAATCTAATGAGATCATATGAAGGAATGATGGTCGAAATAACCCGACATTGTATAATGTCAATAAAATCGGTTTCAAGCGACCTTTCGATAAAAAGTGTGTAAAGGGTTTTAAAACATTAGATCAGATTACAACTAGAAAGACCTGAATGTCTTGAGTCGCTCCACAGGCCTGAATTTCTTTTAATATTAAATCCAAGTTTTGACTAGATTTTTGAATACTTGTGGTTCTTACAGCAAAAACAAAGTCAAAAGCAGCAATCAAGTGGTCAATGCAAAAAGAAAGTAAATGATTGACTAATATTTTAGGGATATAATAGATGCGATAATAAAATTGAAAACTGATTTTGCCAAATTCAAGGACACATAATTCAGTATGTATATTTAAAATCAAATCGAAAATTAAACACATGCAAGATCTTATGGTCACTATCATTCTGTTCAAATTTTGTCTATATTCGTCAATATTTGTGGCTTCAAGAGTGGAAAAAGTGTCGAAAACTGAAATTTTGTCAATTTCAAGGGCACATAACTCAGATTGTAACAGTGTGATAATGTTGAAAATTACACATAAGCAAGATCTTGTTGTCAACAAGATTCTTTCCAAGTATCATCTTGATTGGTTAACATTTGTGGTTGTTAGAGTGAAAACAAAGACGAAAATGGCAATTTTGTCAAATTCAAGGGCACATAACTCATGATTTAAGATTCCGATCAAGCTGAAAATTACACACAGGTATCATATAATGCTTATATATATTCTGTCCAAGTTTTATTCTGAGTGGTCAATATTTGTAGATTTTAGAGTAAAAATAAAGTCAAAACCAGCAAAATAGAGCCGAAAATGGCAATTTTTGACAATTTCAAGGGCACATAACTCATGCTATAAAATTCAGATCAAGCTGAAAGTTATACCAAGGCAAGATCTTATAGTCAGCATCATTCTGTCAAAGTTTTGTCTTGTTTAGTCAATATTTGTAGTTGCTAGAGTGAAAACAAAGTCAAAATACAGCCGAAAATGGCAATTCTGTCAATTTCAAGGGCACATAACTCATGATGTTAAATTCAGATCAAGCTGAAAATTTTACCAAGGCAATATCTTGTAGTCGGCATTATTCTGTTAAAGTTTTGTCTTGATTATTCAATATTTGTAGATTTTAGAAGAGACTAAAGTCAAAACCTACTATTTTTGACATTCAAGGGCAGATAACTCAGATTATTCTAGTTCAATCCATATTCTTTGAAGGAATCTGAGAGAGGGTCACCCAAGGATCATTCCTGTGAAGTTTGGTTGAAATCCATCCAGTAGTTTTTGAGAAGAAGATTTTTAAAGAAAGAGTTTACGGACGCACGCACGCACGGCGGACACACCGCCATGACAATAGCCCGCTGGCCTGAAAGGCCAGTGGAGCTAA
This sequence comes from Fragum sueziense, assembly GCA_963680895.1. Taxonomy (NCBI): domain Eukaryota; kingdom Metazoa; phylum Mollusca; class Bivalvia; order Cardiida; family Cardiidae; genus Fragum; species Fragum sueziense. Next base: position 5,533,837 of record OY804604.1, read on the forward strand.
AAAGGGTAAAGAAACATTTCCTCGATATAGAAAAGTACTATTTTGACTGTGAATACCACTTTGTCACTGAGTCTCTCTGGTCCGGGGATCTCGTGCTAACGGCATTAGCAGTAACTTCAGGCGTCCTTTGTTGAATTTAACTGGAGAGTCAAGGAACTGTTCTTGAATTAAGCCATAATAGTGCCTGAGATATAGGCCAGGTTAAAGGTTTTCAAAAGTAGGTCAAGCTCCAAGGTCAAGGTCACTAGGTCAAAGGTCATGGTCTCAAATGAAAGGTCTTGTCGAGATGTATCTATGTATGAAATATCAAGGCTGTATCTCTAATAGTGCCTGAGATATAGGCCAGGTAAAGTTTTTCAAAAGTAGGTCAAACTCCAAGGTCAAGGTCACTAGGTCAAAGGTCATGGTCTTAAATGAAAGGTCTTGTCGAGATGTATCTATGTATGAAATATCAAGGCTGTATCCCTAATAGTGCCTGAGATATAGACCAGGTTACAGTTTTTCAAGTGAAGACACAACGGGACAGGACGGGACGGTACGCGACGCCGACACTAGGGCTGTGACATTAGCTCCCGGGACATAAAGTCCCAGCTCGCTAAAAAGTTGAGCTAAAAATTGGTGAATTTGGTTAACAGCATTTTCTTCTTTATCCACATTTTTCTGCAAAGTAATTTCTGTCAGGGATATCAAAACAAGGTCTTGTTTAGTAAGGGTTATTGCTTTTTGTCTCATATGCAACTATTTTTACATGAATCTTATTTACCTGAACAATGTTAATTTTTAACGAATTTGTTAATTCTAAATGTATTAAAATATTTTTACTCTTTCTTTTTAGTTATTGCTTTTAACCCATTCAACCATACATTAACATTTCAGACTATCCAAATTCAAATGTCTTGCAGACGACACTTTCAAATGAATTAAAATATATATATTTTTTGTCTTTCTCTAGGTAGAAAATATTGTGAGAAATGAAGAAATTGTTCATGCTATTATCACAAGCAACTTCTTCACTTGCCTCAATTTTTTCCTACAAGCTTGTGAGATGTCAAAAGGCGGCATAATGTGGGAATGGCCCTTAACCCTTTCCCAAACAAGACCTGATTTTGATGTCCCTATTAGAAATGACTCGGGAAAACATTGAGACAAAAGAAGAAACTGCTGATAAACAGGAGTTTCTCCTTTTGCCTCTATATTTTCTTAGCTATTTTGTACACAAATCCTATCTATATAAGCACCATTTTGTTGTTTGCAGCAGCTTTTGAATTTGGACAAGTCCAAAATTTTGTCGTTTGGAAAAGGGTTTATTGAATGTATAGGGTCTGTATTTTGCATCCTTGATTTATTGGGGTTTAACGCCCTTTCCCACTGCATAATGCGGCGGCCAGAGTACCTAACCATGGAGTCATGTCATTTCTCATAACAGCACTACCACAACATCCCTACTGATCCTCCAGCTGCTGGCCAACATAGATTGACGATTTTATCCTAATATTAGCCAATGATTTGCTACTCCTTTTGATCACAGGGAGGAATAAAAGATCAAACTAAAACATCAAAGTTTTAAATATTATCTTTTATTTTTCAATTTTCTTGAATTAAAATCTGGCAATAACAATAATTTATTTTATTTGTAAATGTACCTTTAACCTTCTTCCAAACGGAAAAAAGTTCGAAAGATGTTGAAGATGACAAATTGGGGGCGTGTGAATTCTGAAATTTTCTGTATAGGAACTTCATTTCCAATGACCAAGTCTATTTACATATATTAAACTTAGAATAGCGGACGAGAATCGACCTGGCAGAGCTTTCCATTCAATAAGCACGGGCTGTTCTGCCAGGTCATTTCTCGTGAGGTATATCAAGGCCAAGAGCTTGTCTCTTTCTTGTGTTTTTGTTATCTTCTTTTCCAATATTACATCGAGTTCTAAACTTCATGTTTTAAATTAATATGGCTTCGGTAAGAAATGAGAGAAATGAAGAAAATGCTGATTTTCAGCATTCTCTCTCAATGCTTTCAATGCTATCCTTTTCCATTTGGAATGGTCAAGAATTTTGTAACTTTGAATAATTACACATGTAGAATCTAGTGCCAAATTGGCGATGTCAAAATCAAGTTATTTCAGAAGGGGATACAATTATTAATTAATCCTGAGAGCTCTTAAAATCCAGAGCTTCATTTTCTTGAGTGACCAAGTCTATTATAGTCTGTATTAAGGCCCCTTGTTTTGTCCCTTGTCCCAGTTCACCGCATGTGTTTTGGTTATCTTCTCTTCCAAAATCACACCTAATCCTTGTTTTAAATTAATAGGGCCATGGAAAGCATCGACAGAAATGAAGAAAATGCAGAATTCCAGCATTTTCTTCTTTTCTTTCAATGCCTTCTATGCTAAGTTTTTCTATTTTGAATAGCCCAAATGTTTTTGTAAGTGAGAATTACACTTGTGCCAAATTGGAAATATCAAAATTAGCTTGTTTCGGAAGGGATTAAAGTTCTAACTAATCCTGAAAGCTGTTGAAGTCCAGAGCTTCAGTTTCTTGAGTAACCAAGTCTATTATGGTTTGTATTAAGGCTCCTTGTTTTGTCCCTTTGTCCCAGTTCACCGCATGTGTTTTGGTTATCTTCTCCTCCAAAATTACATCCAGTTCTTGTCTCAATTCCTACAAAACACATAAAAATAATTATACAAACAAGATAAGTTTGTGAAACACAAATGCCCCCAAAATGGCCAATTTTAGGATTTTGGACGAAAGGACAGACAGACGGATGGGGGCCAATTTTAGGATTTTGGACAAAAGGAAAAGACAGACGGATGGACAAACAGACAAACGCTAGTAAAATAGTTCGATACGGGACATAGAAATTAACCCATTGTCAGATGGAGTTTTATAAGACTGGTCCAAATTGAAAGATGTTGCAGATGACAATTTCGTTGTGAGGAAATTTTAGTTTTAATACTCTTGGGGTTGAAAACATTATGAGAAAGGAAGATCAGAAGCAATTTCTTCATTTTCCACAATGTTTTCCAAAGCCTTTATCTTGTGTGGCGTCAAAAAGCAGAACTACCATACTTATTCTAATCAGAGTCCATGCTGAAAATCTACCTTTTTCAAACATATTTTCAGCAAAATAGGGTAATATTGATAACCACTCGTCCCCCAATTCAAGTGAAAAGTAATATTCATAAACAAATACCATTTTGAAAGCAAAGAAACAACAGGTTTTCCAGTTCCAAACTTTTGTTCAAATTTGAAAGCAGCTGCAGACAACAATATGGAAATTAATAAATACAGGATTCATGCACAAAATAGTGCAGAAAACATTGAGGCAAAATGAAAATTTTACACAAGCCTATAAGGGACGTAAAAATCAAATCTTGTTTGGGAAAGGATTAAACAAGCTGTAGTTAGAAGTTTACTGTAATATCAATAAATACCTTGACTAGAGCAACTGTGTTTCTGGTAGCATTGAATGTTATCCAGTCATCCACGGTCACAACATTTCTTCCATCATCCTGCAATGCAGCAAAGAAACACAAAGAATTTAGACTCAATTTCTAAGAATTTGCATACCAAGATTTCAAGTAAATGAAACTTCCCTAAGCTATTGGGCTTGATTACCATTTCCTGTGTCAAATATCAAGGCCCCCCCCTTCCTCCTTTGAAGCTGCCGAACAAAGGTTGTAAACCGGGTGGAAGTCTGCCTGCTGGAATAGAACTGAAGCAAATGGTTATTGAGTTGTCAGCTTGTTAAATAATGGCTTTGACCAATCTCTACAAGACCTTTGGTATAAAGAGAGGGAGTCAGGAGGAACTAAGCAATTCAGTCTTGATTGAATTGAGTTTAACCCTTTACCAGACAGCAAAATTCCGGGATTGGTCCAAGTACATGTACAAAGATTGTGCAGACGACAATTTCCATTGAATGGAAATTAACATTTTTGGTCTTTTGGGGTAGAAAACATTGTGAGAAATGAAGAAATTAATTGTCACAAGCAATTTCTTCATTTTCCACCATGTTTTCCACAGCCTTTATTTTGAAGGGTGTTAAAGGACTGCGTCGATGTTTGAAAATGGGTTAATGTCTCTATCAACAGCATTGGCCATATAGCAGCTGAAAAAGTACCTAACAATGATTTCCAAAAGGTTTTCTCACCAGTACCGCAACAATATATTTTCCCAGCCTTCAGCTACTCACCAACATGGGTTTACTGTGCAATCAAGGACAAAAGTGTCTAATTAGCTAATCTTGGCAGGCCCATTACCACACAATGACTCTTTTTGACTCCCTTAGAGATAATGGCTTTGGAAAACATTGTGCAAAATAAAGAAATTGCTTGTGACAAGCAATTTCTTCATTTTCAACAATGCTTTCTACCCCAAAACACATTCATTTGAAATTGTCGTCTGCACCATCTTTGAATTTGGAAAGGTCTAAAATTTTGTCGTTTGGAAATGGGTTAAATAGGGGTGACAAATACAAAGCATTTGCCAATTTGTAACTGTGTCTTCTGCAGCAGCTTTTTAATCAAAATAATTCAATTTTTTGTCATCACAGGGTTAACAAATTCATACTTACTATAGATTCTTTTATATCACCACCAAAGAACAACAAGGAGTATGGGCTGATTGGTGAACAGTCATATATGTATACCTGTAAAACAGATGGTAATGGATTAAACATTTGCCAAACAAGACCTTGTTTTGACGTCCATTATAGAAAATGTGTGGGAAAAAATTCAAGGCAAAAGAAGGAAATACTTAAAACACTAAAATCTTTTGTAATTTCTGTGACATATTGTACACAAATATGAGATAAATATATGCCATTGTCTAGTGGTGGGATGAGCATGAGCTTCATGACCAAAGGGTCATGGGTTCAAATCCTACTGTTGCCATCGAAATTTTCCTGAGCAAAAAAGTTGCCCATCCATGTTGCTCATCTTCATGTAGGTGTACACAGGGTACTTAGCATTATGACATTTAAAAGCCACTGTGCTGTGGCGCCTACTGTTAACAGATGACTTGATACTCAATGATTATGAATTGCAATGCAAAGTCGGTATAAAATGGCAACAGATTCAGTTTTTAAAATCAAGACTTTAAACAAAAACTTTTAAATAAAGGTAGAATACCCGTAATGTCGCCATTTTGAGATTCAGAAAACATTGGTCTTTTTCGAGTGGCGTCTTTATGTATCCGAACCTATTTGGGTGCGGTCGTAAACATTCAGCGGTGGAAAATTCCACTGCTGAATGTTTGAGACCGCACCCAAATAATTCCCACGCCGTTTGAATTTCATTACGGGTGGACTAACTTAACTTTAACATACCCCTGTGGTTTTCATTTTCATATGATACACCATCCATTGAGTCCCCAAATTTCTGACGTCACTCGTAACAGACTTTGGGTGTAACTCACATTTTGAACCGTCAGCCAGGACAAACTTGATGTTGCTGAAAAATAAGCAACTTCATATCATCACTTATGAACAAAAACCTTGAAACTGCAGATTGTTTTAAGCTACAGAAACAAGGATTTCATGAAAAGCAACAAAATATGACCATCCACTGTGTGCCCAACTTTCTGATGTCACTTATCACAGACTTGGGGTGTAACTCACATTTTGAACCGTCAGCTAGGATGAACTTGATGTTACTGAAAAATAAGCAACATATCGTCATCACTTTTCAACCAAAACCTCCTAACTGCAGCTTAGAGCAAGCTGCAGTTATGAGGATTTTGTTGAAAAGCGACGATATGTTACCATCCACTGTGTGCCCAGCTTTCTGATGTCACTTGTCATAGACTTGGGGTGTAACTCACATTTTGAACTGTCAGTTAGGATGAACTTGATGTTACTGAACAAGAGTGCCATGGTCACAATATACGCCGCCACTTATAAAACTTGAGAGACAAAAATGACATTGACAAGGATTTTAAAATATCTACTCAAAAACCTGTAAAAAGTTATGTTCACAAGAAGGTTTTATAAATATCCAGTCAAAAACCTTGAAGGAAGTGCGTTCACAAGGCTAATATCATTAAGCCCCAGAGACTAAGTTTTAAAGGGGGCATAACTCAGGCAAAAATTGATGAACCATAAAATTCTTATTTTATGCACATCTACCAATTAAGGTGATAACATCCATCAAGTTTCATTAAGATCCAGCCAGAATCTTAGGAGGAGTTGCGTTCACAAGGCTGCAATTTCAATACGGCCTAGTGACTAAGTTTTAAGGGGGCATTACTCAGGCAAAAAAAAATAAATGAACCATAAAATCCTTCCTTCATGCACATCTACCAATTGAGGTGATAACATTGACCAAGTTTCAAAAAGATCCAACCAGAAACTTAGGAGGAGTTGCGTTGACAAGGCTGCAATTTCAATAAGCTCCAGAGATTAAGTTTTAAGGGGACATAACTCAAAGAAAAATCAACGAACCATAAAATACTTCCATCATGCACATTTACCAATTAAGGTAATAATATTGACCAAGTTTTATTGAGATCCAGCCAGAAACTTAGGAGGAGTTGCGTTGACAAGGCTGCAATTTCAATAAGCCCAACAGACTAAGTTTTAAGGGGGCATAACTCAAAGAAAAATCAATGAACCATAAAATACTTCCATCATGCACATCTACCAATTAAGGTAATAACATTGACCAAAATTCAAAAAGATCCAGCCAGAAACTTAGGAGGAGTTGCGTTGACAAGGCTGCAATTTCAATAAGCCCAACAGACTAAGTTTTAAGGGGGCATAACTCAGTCAAAATTCAATGAATAATAAAATCCTTCCTTCATGCACATCTACCAATTGAGGTGATAACATTGACCAAGTTTCAAAAAGATCCAGCCAGAAACTTAGGAGGAGTTGCGTTGACAAGAATGCAATTTTAATAAGCCCCAGAGACTAAGTTTTAAGGGGGCATAACTCAGTCAAAAATCAATGAACCATAAAATCCTTCCTTCATGCACATCTACCAATTGAGGTGATAACATTGATTAAGTATCAAAAAGATCCAGCCAGAAACTTAGGAGGAGTTGCGTTGACAAGAAAAGTGGACGGACGTACGGACGGACGTACGGATGGAGATGATGCCAATATACGTCCGCCTCCGGCGGTGTATAATAATAAAAACAAGAGGACCATGATGGTCCTTAATCGCTCACCTGAACCTAGATAGAAAGAAAGTCACAATGTTGTCAAATTCAAGAGCACATAATTTAAGATGTGAGATTATGATCCAGCTGAAAACTGCTTTCATAATCTTGAATGATCAATATTTGTGACTGTTACAGTAAAAACAAAGTGGAGGAAACCAACAATTTTGTCACAGTCAAGGGCGCATGAACTCTGTTCTGATAAAAATATTTTCATCAACATTATGTCCAATTTTTTTTTTTTTTGATTGGTCAATATATTGTTAGAGTGAAAATAAAGTCGAAAACTGTAATTTAGTGAAATTCAAGGGCCAATAACTCTGGTTTTTCTAGTCAAATCAAGCTGAAATTTTCATTCATCCAGGGTCTTATGGCCACCAACATTGTGGCCAAGTTTTGTCTTGATTAGTCAATAAATGTAGATGCTACAGTGTAAACAAAGTCGAAAACAGCAATTTTGTCAAATTCAAGGGCACATAACTCCAGATTTCCTACTTCAATCACACTGAAAATTGAAGTCATCCAAAATCTTATAGTTACCAACATTGTGGCAAAGTTTTGTCTTGATCAGTCAATATTTGTAGATGCTAGAGTGGTAACAAAGTCAAAACTAGCCATTTTTGAGGTTCAAGGGCACATAACTCCAGACTTCCATGTCCAATCTGACAAAATATCAAACTCATCTCAGAACTTATAGTTACCAACAATGTTGCAAAGTTTTGTTTTGATCGGTCAATATTTGTAGATGCTAAAGTGGTAACAAAGTCAAAACCAGCCATTTTTGACGTTCAAGGGCAGATAACTCCAGACTTCCTAATTCGATCTGACTCAAAATCGAACTCATCCGAGAACTTATAGTCATACATACTTTGACCAAGTTTGGTTAAGATTGGTCAATGTTTGTAGATGCTAGAGTGGTAACAAAGTCAAAACTTGCCATTTTTGACGTTCAAGGGCACGTAACTCCAGACTTCCTGGTCCGATATGACCCAAAATCGAACTCGTCCGAGAACTTATGGTCATACATATTTTGACCAAGTTTGGTTAAGATTGGTCAATATTTGTAGATACTAGAATGGTAACAAAGTCAAAACTAGCCATTTTTGACATTCAAGGGCAGATAACTCCGGACTTCCTAGTCCGATCTGACCCAAAATCGAACTCATCCGAGAACTTATGGTCATACATGTTTTGACCAAGTTTAGTTAAGATTGGTCAATATTTGTGGCTGCTAGAGTGGTAACACCAAAATGTGAACAGACGGACGGACGGACAGACAGACGGACAGACAGACGGACAGACGGACGCCGACGGACAAAAAGCGACCACAATAGCTCACCTTGAGCACTTCGTGCTCAGGTGAGCTAATAAAAGTACAATTGTGACCCACCACAGGAAAATGAACCTTTGGATTTAGAAATGTGAAAAGTATCGACATTAGTCAATCTGCGTGGTCTGCATGAATACTTATCATTATATCAAATTTACTAAATCTAGAATGTTTTTCTTATTTTATGTAACAGGCTATTCATTCCCCACAATATCCTCTATCAAGAAAGACCAAAACTTGTTAAACTTCATTTATAAGTTACTGTCGTCTACAATGTCTTTGAATTGGAAAATTTTGCCATCTGGTAGTGTTTTAAACTCACCTGCGTTTAGTCTTCAGTTTTGTGATCTTGCCCACGTTAGGATACAATCCTGCACATACTATACTCTTCACCAATGCCATGTTATCTATGGATAAACATGAAAACAAATATCTAGTAACCCTTTCAAAAATGGGAAAACATGAGATTGTTCAAATTCGAAAGCTTCTACAGATGACAAAATGGATTATGATAAAGATGGGATATGTGTAAAGTGCAGCATAAAGAATATTGAGGAACTAGAAGACCTGAAGGTCTTGAGTCGCTCCACAGGCCTGAATTTCATGTAATATTTAATCCAAGTTTTGATTAGATTGTTCAATGCTTGTTTTTCATAGAGCTAAAAGAAAATTTCTAAAAATAGATTTTGAGCTAAAAATAGATTCTGGGAAAAACCCTTTTCCAAAAATAATGCAAATGGCTGTCAAACCTGAATTTCTTGTAATATCAAGTACAAGTTTTCACTAGATTTTTCAATGTATGTTGCTCTTAAAGCAATTACAAAGTAACTAGAAAGCTGAAAATACATTCATATAAGATCTATTAGTTACCAAGCTTTGCAACAGTCTTTATAGTTTATTAGAGTGAGTTTGGTTGTTAGAGTGAAAAAAAAGTCACAATAAGCAATTTTGTCAAATTGAAAGGCATATTACTGATGATTTTATATTCCTATCTAGCTAAGAATCACACTAAAGCAAGATCCTACCTTCACCTACATCTTGTTTAAGTTTTGACCTGATTATTCAATATTTTTGGGGGTAAAGAGTGTAAAATCAAAGTCGAAAACAACAATTTTGTCAAATTCAAGGGCAGATAAATCATGATTTAAGATTCATGTGAAGCTGAAAATTACACCAACACAAGATCTTATGGCCAGTAAGATAATGTGAAAGTTTTATGTTGATTGGTGGATATTTATGGTTGTTTGAGTAAAAATAAGGTCAAAAATGGTAGTTTTGCCAATTTCAAGGGCAAATAACTCAAGACGTAATATTCAGATCAAGCTGAAAATTGCACTCAGGCAAGATCTTATCAGCACCAACATTCTGACCAAGTTTTGTTTTGATTGATCAATATTTGTAGTGGCTAGAGTGAAAACAAGTGAAAACAGCAGTTTTTAAATTCAAGGGCAGATAACTCCAGACTTTATGGTTCAATCAGAATTAATTGAAGGAATCTGATAGAGGACTACCTAAGGATCATTCCTGTGAAGTTTGATTGAAATCCATCTAGTAGTTTCTGAGGAGAAGATTTTTAAAGAAAAAGTTGACGACCGGACGCACGCACGCACACACGACGGACACAACGCCATGACAATAGCCCGCTGGCCTGAAGGCCAGTGGAGCTAAAAACAAGAAAATGCTAATAATCAGCATTTTCTACATTTGTTTCAATGTTTTCCCAAGCCTTTACTATTGGGGGCATAAAAAACCTGGTCTTGTTTGGGAAAGAGTTAAGTATCTATACCAATGTAAATAAATTACTTTTTAAAAAGGTGACCCTAACAGATAACAAAATTATTAAATCAGAAATTCTCATGTTTGTGAAATACCAATGGACCTTTCAAAATATTTTTTCAGCCTTGATTTTTTCACTTTGACTTTTGAATCTCAGAGAAAGTCCTGCCAAAGGAAATTTACAGGTCATATTACTAATGGTTCAAAATTATATTCAGTTTGATAACCAGCTGTTTCTTCTTTTGCCTCCATATTTTCAATGTTATGATGTACACAAATTATATATTCATTAACATTAATTTTGTAGTCCACAGTGGCTTTCAAGTTGAAAAGTAAAAAAATAAGAGTAAAATGAAAGTTGGTTTAAGGCATTAAATCTACTTACTCACAGTACTATTCTAACGATTCCACTTAAACCCATAATCATCGAGTTAACTGTTTTCAGTCCACTGTTTACAGTCATCGCCTCTGGTGGCCACATCACTTTGTCTATCAACTCTCCAGTGAACCTATTTATACACATTGGTGATGGAGCAGTTTAGGGTAATTCTTTTACTCAGAAAAATTCCAAAGGCACTGGTGGGATTGGTATCTAGGACCCTTTTATTTGGAAGCCCGTGTCCTACTACTAAACGATGGCATACTACAGTTTTGTTGTTTGGGAAAGGGTAAAATGCAGAGATAAATAGTAAATCTCACTTACCTGCATTTTGATTGGCTGCTCGACTGTTTCTAGAATTCAGAAACCCAATCTCTACCAGCAGTTCTTCTAGCTGCTTTCTCATCTTTTTAAGCATCTGAGAGTTACAAACAAACAAATATGATAATTTTACAATGATTTAACTCTTTCCAAAACAAGACCAGGAGCCTGTATTATCAATGATCTTATGACTTTGTGTAAACTGTGTAACAAAACATTTGAGCCGGGATCTGGAAAAACGTCCCTTATAGCATTTGAGAAATCCACGTTTCAAGACCAGCCTGTGCCTAAGCAAAGACTGGCATACACCAATGCTGCTCTTCTATGGTTGCTACAGGTCACAAAGAAGCTATTAGAGAACAACATGGATCCTGATCAGACTGTGCGTATGCACAGGCTGGTCTGGATCCAGGTTTTTCTCAAATGCCATAAAGGACATTTTTCCAGATCCTGGCTCATTTGATTGTACAAGAAATCAGATCGTGCCAGTCAGGTATGTTATTACAAGGAATTACTCATAACAAATTTGAGCTTTGTATGTCCAATACTTTTGGAGAAAATCCCAATTTTAAGTTTTCAGATAGACAGATGGATGGACGTATGGACACGGGTAAAACAATATGCCCCCATGCCTCCCCACGGGTCATATAAATACTTTGTTTTGAGATAAAGCGTTGAATAGCAATGACATACGTACATGTAGTGTTGAGACAGACAGGAAATATTCGTGACAGAATCTGCGATCTCCACTTTGCTCTGCTTCTAGCCAGTCCTGAAATATATAGATACCTTGTTATATAATTGATTAGTTCATTACAAGATGGCACAATTTTAGACAAATCCTATTTCACAGATATCGCAGACGACAATATTACGAGTGAAAAAATCATATTTTTTGGTGTTTTTGTGTAGAAAGCATTGTAGGAGATGAAGAAATAATTTCTTCATTTTCCACAAGGTTTTCCAAAGCTTAATCTTGTGAGGCGTCAAAAGGCATAACAGTGTGATAAAGGTTTATTTGAATGGGGTTTAACGTTCTGGAACCATAATGGATTTCGGTTATTATCGCCGATGATCGGGTATTTACGACACTCGGTTATTTCCGTGAAACGCAATTCGGAAAGATTCGATTTTGTTCTCAAATCGGTTTACTTTCTCGTAAATATTAACATATATCGGCCGTGTAAGCTATTTAAAGTGTATTTTTCTGCATAGATAGAGATAATTCTCGTATTTCTCGTTGTTAGTAGCATAAAAAATGCTTAAATATTATCGTTCTGAACAGTCTGGCGATTAAACGTATGTTAAACGTACATTCATTCCATTAGAATAGGAAATACATGAACAAGATGTGTTTGTGAAACACAAATGCCCCCGAAATGGCCATTTTTCGAAAATGTTTAGTTTTCGTGGAGTAAAGGGTTGATAAGGGTTAATGGATGACCTTGAGGAAGGTCAAATTGCATGGAACAGATAGATATTGTTGAAAGGAAGTTGCATACCAAATTTGAGCTTTGTATGTCAAATAGTTTTGGAGAAATGGCAAAGGTTAAGTTTTCAGGTTAAGTTTTCGGACAGACGGACGGACGGACAGACAGACGGACAGACGGACAGACAGACAGACAGACAGACAGACGGACATGAGTAAAACAATATGCCCCCGATCTCTCGATACGGGGGCATAAAAATACGTTTTCATGTTGTATTCTATAAATAGCAACAAAAAAGAAAGTGAAAGTACAGCGAAATAGGGAACGATTTTATCCAGTTAATCGTGAAGTTATTTCGGACATACAATAGTAATTCGTTGGAGCTGTTATGAAATCTCGTAGCTACAGCTTTAATCAGGCCGTAGTTACGATATTTTATGACAACACTGACGGTTTATCAAAACATAACTTTAAACCCAGTCTATTGTTAGCACAAAATCCATTACTATTCAATGAATTTTCCGTGGCTTGTTCAATTTCAACATTTCCTTTCATAGATATTTTGATATTTTCAGTAATTTTGGGGTTATCAAGGCTTTAAACGGTAAAAGGCATCGACAGTGGTGACGAACAGATTTACGTCAACTATTTTTGATCGTAAAGTTACGGAAAAACACTTAGGAAATTCTAATCTTAGCTGCGAACATGTTTTGTAAAACGCACTTACGCAAAAAATTTGAACTTCCATTCAAATCTACGAAAATAATGTGCGTAATTTCGTTGATAAAACGGGGCCCAGATCACTGGTAGAAATAACAGAAAAACACTAAGAGAAATGAAGAAATAACTGTTTCAATAGGCCTACAATTGTTATGAATTTACTGATTTGGTTATAAAGAGCAAAGGACTGATGTATCCTTCTCTTAACAAGTCTGGTTTTGACGTCCATTGTAGAAATAATTTGAGAAAACATTGAGAGAAAAGAAGATGTTGTTGATTATCTTCAATGTGTTATCATCAATGTGACCCTTTTCCTCAGTGTTTTCTGTTCGTTTGGACTGGTACAGTTTTGTTGTTTTTTTTAGGGGGGGGGGGGGGGGGGGGGGGCGATGGGCTATGTATGCACCAATACACTTGATTGATTCAAGATCTATGAAGACCAGCATTTGATATAGTATCAATATTGCGTTTTCTGCCTTGATTTTTTTTATTATAGTCCAGTCACAATATAATGACACATGTTTACAAATTTTACAGTAATAAACAAAAGGTAATCCTTGTTAATTTTCAGTTCAACGTTGCATGTCTTGGTTCAAATTTTGAAGGTGTAAGGGACCTGCAAGATTCGAACCATCATATGCAAATTTACAGTAGTTATGACTTTGCTATTGCGTTTTTTGCAAGGATAGATTTTGTAAATATGTGTCATTATATCGTTAATTAAAGGTATGTAAAGACCCGGTAATCAAAGATACAAGTTCGTGTAAGATTAGCTTAATTTGATTAAAAAGGGTGTTCTTATACAGTAGTACATGAGACCAATTTCAACCCTTTTCCACCCCACGAATCATATATCACGACGGGGAATCACCTGAAATAATACCGGTAGTTTCGATATTTTCCAACAATTCTGTCAATAGATTACCGATTTGAAAAGAAGAATTTAAGCAGAGACAGCGGGAACACTCCATGACTTTGCTGAATGCCAAGGATAATCTTTGAAAAATCAGCTGATATGAAAGTTATTGACGACCAACCAGAACTTAATCTGGTCGTCAATAATGTTTTTATCACTTGATTTGTAAAAGAGTTACAAACCATCTGATATCGGGCGTTTTACACTTTTTTCTGTTTCAAACCGATTTCAAATTGGTCAAGTATTTACAAAATTATTGACGATTTTCTGAAATTTAGTGTCACATGATTCCCCACCGAAGTATATAATGTCCTTGTTTTGTTAATAATAGTTTATGTAGTAACTACAGGGAAATCTGGCAATGAATATTTGATAAAAAATAAGTTCTTTATATAAGTTACTATAAAAAATAATGTGTTGTTACATTTGACCTTACAATGAATATTTGATGGAATTGAATGACCTATTTTGGATAATTTTGTCCTTGTTTTATGCGCCCCTACTAAGTTTGAATTCATAAATCAAAGCCCTGAAGGGCCTGAAAGTCGCTACAACAGAATTATTTGTAAAACAAGATTTGCTTTTCATGATCCTATCAGAGAATGCTTTGAAGTATTGAATGAAATGTATGTATGCCCCCACAAGGGTAAACCTTTAACAATTGAAGTAGTGCAATTGTAGTATTAATTTACATCAAGAATGAAAAGGGAAAATTGGCAATAACTCCACGAACATTATCAGCAGAGTTATATTTTTGTACAATACACTTCTACATAATGACACCATCCACCTATGAAGTTGCACGAATCTACCTCGCATAAATTTTAGTAATGCTCTTGACAAACAATTAAATATGAAAATCAACAAAGGGCAAAAACCCAAAAATATGATTGACAGAGTATCAATTCTTACCTATGAAGTTTTATGCAATGTAAACAAGACCTAGATCTCCATTTTAAGTACGCAAAATATATCTTGTCAAAATGACGATAAAGTTTATAAACGATGACCGAACTCGTGATTAGATCACATTCTTTAGAAACAAATTGAAAAAAAAAAACAATAATAAAATGAAAGACAAAACAAGTTATAGAATATTTACAGAGAAACACAGCTTTATTTTTCATCCATATCTATATATACAAATTCATAATACCATAGGCTACAGCAAATCCATAGATAATAATATCGTTAAAATGAATGCTACATATGAAAAGCAGTGGAAGCTAGATCTATTTTCAAAATGTTAGATTGGTCCAATTTGTAGGTAATTTTGGGGTGTTTAGTGATTGGGAGTAAAAACATCGTAACTACAGATTTCTGAAAGGGGCCCATGCTACGTTTTTATGCTTCTGAACTATTCGGGAACTCATATTTGTACATGGAAAAACAATTTGCAATGCATAAAAACCTCAATCACGGTGAATATCCATCTTTCCTTTGCTATAGATCAATCCTTTACAAGCGTGTTTACAGATTCTATTTTTACTTCGAAACGAGAAAAGGTCAAGGTCAACGAGACACATCCCCAGCAGTATTAACACACTGTACAATCGGCTGCGTCGATGACTGTGACCTTATTTGCGAGGGATGCGTGGAAAGGTTTATTTTGTAGAAGCAGTTAGCACTGAACATTTATACACGTATTTATCAACTATAGAATACCAAAGATCCTTTCGTTTATTCATAAAAGTAAATTAATTTGACCTACCATGCACCTGACATCAGATGCCGAATCTGTCTTCGTTGACGACGCAGCCGGTTGTACGGTGTGTTGAATCTCGCTGAGCACCGATGACGTACCTCTGACGTAATTGCCTTTTGAAGGTTGGGCATGTGTAACCGTTTAAAAACAAAAACCAAGGACAATAAAATGCGGATCTGCACGTTATTCATTGACTTGGATATTTATACTTGATAAAGCTCAATGAGTGCTAACAATGGACCCCTTCAGGTTTGTAATTTCATACGTTTATATCTGGTTTGTAATTTTTGTGCCATTTGCATTTTCGACAGCCTAGCAGGTCCCCCTTTAATCTGTAGTTGTGATGTTTTGGCTGCATGTCCCGTAAATTGACTGGAATTGATACTAAACTAAATTCTGGGTAAGAACGATGTTTTAAATGAAATATTTACCCATTTTGTTCTATTCAGATTTCCCAATTTCAGAAGATGTCACAGAAATTCATTTCAAGAATAAAATAGATCTATACTTCATAACGCATTCCTCACTTAACTAAAACCCCTCAAAATCAAACTATTTCATTTAAAACATCGACCCTGGGTGAAAGTTAGATACTTTCAAAATACTGAATTTTACAGCTGGGGGGCATGGACCACAGGGAGGGCCCCCGATGGGTCTATGGAAACGCCGTGGCCCGGGGTCCACGGGGCCAGAGCCACCCGGGAGCTCTTGAGAAATAGCGTTTTCAACCCTCAGGAAGGCGTTCATGACACTATAAATTCTACCATCTTTTGATGCAAGTTTTCCAAATCATTTATCACTCAGTTTCAAATTATAACTCAATATGATGCACTTTTTTACATCAATTCTTTTTTTTTTTTTTTAATTTCGAAATAAGAACTTATACGTTCTAGTATGCAATGGTGACCGTGATATTTCTCAAGATTGATATCATTTAGGTACGCAATATTTTACAGTCACAGAAATGAATAATCTCTAGAACTGTTTATTGCGGCAAGCCTAAAGTCGTGATTAATCGATAATTTGAGCCTCCAATAATGGTTTATTCACGAATTAAGGTATAAAGTGCCTAATTAGAAACTCCACTTTCTAGCCATACGAAATGTATCAAATTACACACACTTGTAAATACACTTCATATAAGTTGATTCACCGTGCCAGATTTCAAGATTATGCTTCAAGAAGAAAATAATTTACAAATATCATTTTACTCTATATTCATATGCAAGGGAGGTAATTTTGAACATTTTTGTCAAATATTTCCATAAATATGCATTAATTCAAAATTCTAAACCGCACAAAATGTTTGTATTTGGAATGGAAATGTAACACAGTTTAGGAATTACTGGCACTTTTCAAATTTCGCCGCTGGCTTTTTGGTGCTAATTAGGCCCTTCTCACCTTAACTTCCCCTCTCTTCACAGAAACTATTTTATTTCACGTTGATTATTCGGTGATTAATGATAAGAAATTTAATCGCAGAAACGTCGACTGAATCGACGGACGCTCGACAAATTAATTTAAATGGTAATTCATGCAGATTTTATGATGTAAAGTAGAAAATTATACATCTAGGTTTAGAAGGTTATTTTGTTTTTGGTCGGCAAGCGATAATGTCATGATGATACGAAGAAAATGATACCTGTTAGTCTACTATCCAAACCAAAAAATCACCGGTAATAATCCAACTAACATATTTTGAAACAGTTTCCGAAATAACTGAGCAGGTGTTGGCGGTGTTTTTGAAGTCACTATTCCAGCCCAGATTGAGTAGACGCTACGTCATCAAGACGTCATATTGTTTTTTTTAACAAAATGGATCCGACTGTATCACGTGCTTATTCATCTGAGAAGCATGTCAATCAACTAGTAAGTCAATGAATGGGCGGGGACAATTCTCTTTTTCAACCAATCTGTAGGCCTATAAATTTTACAAGCATTGCTTCATAAAAGATCTAGAACTTAAAGGGCAATCGTCAGAAAAGAAGCTTTACCCCGAGTCTCTCCCTTAATCGGTCACATTTTAGTGAATATTTATTAGAGTGTTGACCTCTACATTTTTAAATTTTAGAGTAGATAGATTTAAGAGACAGTTTAACTTCATAAAGAGTTTTCAAAAGAAGAACGAAATTCAAAGGGTAGACTATTTCAGTGTATTTAGTGAAAAGAAAATTTCTTGCAGATGTAGATCTACATGACTCGTGCTTATACTTGCTACTCTCTTAACCCTTTCCCAAACGACAAAATTTTAGGGTGGTTCTCTTCAAAAACTGCCACAAATGACAAAATGGATGTTATTAAAGATAGGATTTGTGTAAAATATGGCTCAGAAAATATTGAGCCAAAAGGAGAAACTGCTGGTTATCAGCAGTTTCTTCTTTTGTCTCAATGTTTTCCCAAACATTTTCTATTAGGGACGTCAAAACCAGGTCTTGTTTGGGAAAGGGTTAAAACAAAGTACAGTACATTACCTCTTATGAAATGATATGTAATTAGTAATGTATTTTGATGATCTAATCAATAGACATCGGCTTTGGAGAGTAATACTTGCCGACGTTCGTCTATATAACCTCTCTCTTAAATCCTTTCACAAACAAGACTTGATTCCGACGACAATCATGGGAACAAAAAGATTGGAAAACATTGAAAAGAAGAAATTGTCGATAACTAGCCATTTCTCCGTTCACCCGAGATACTTTCCATGATGTAATTCAATCTTTTTTAAGAAGTTATGTCGTATGCATGCAACAGCTTTCAAAATGGAGCAGTCTAAAAAATATTTCTGTTTTGGGGTAAACAAAATGACGAAAATTGAACATGAATGTAAATATCCATGAATTACACTTTGGGGCTAACGATTATCCATATACACAAAAATCAAAACGTGTGGGCTGAAATATTTATTCTGATCTGAAACGAAGGTAAGGTTTTAGCTGCGATCTTTCGGGGGAACCGTATCATACAAAATGCCCGTGACTTGCAAAGCTGCTTTTGTGCCGTCTATGATCGCCTACCGGTCGCGAGATTCAACCCTGCAAATCAACAATTTCATTTCCGTAAATCCGGCGATGTAAAACCCTTTGTTTAAAGTAATCGTCGGATATGTACATCTTGCATATTTCGGGATCGTCAACATCACGGAACCAGCCGAGTAGTTAAGTCTCGTTTCTTTGATGTGGTCCCGTAGGTTTTCCCATTGATAAGCTGGCCAGGTGTGTAATAAAATGTTTTTTTTTCTGGTCTTCCCGGTATTGACTAAAATATTCATGAACCTGCAACACTACCCAGAAGAAGCTTTGAACTCGCCCTGGATTTTGTATTTTGGTCCTTGTCGAGTTGAAGGGCCTTGACGCGAATCCAGATCCTACTTACAACATAGCCACTTGCCCGTAACTCCAAAATCCAATCATTCAGATCATTTTCCTGTGGCTCATAGGGACTGATCCGAATAACCCTCCATTTCTGCGATTTTGGACAATCACAGATCTTTGTCTTGTTTTTTCGCCAGTCTCTCACTAGCTTTCCACTGATGCCGAAATCACTCTCAGCCGCACAGTTTTTCGAATTTTCGGCAAATTTGATCACACGATTTTTTAAACTATTGTCATCACCAAGTAATTGCAGATTAAAACAATATGCAGTTACGAGGTTTTCGAAGAAAAGTGACGACTGCTTGTTGTGTACAATTATGTCGTGTGTAAACCCTTTCCCAAACAAGACCTGGTTTTGACGTCCCTTATAGAATTGGCTTGGGAAAACATTGAGACAAAAGAAGAAACTGCTGATAACCAGCAGTTTCTCCTTTTGCCTCAATATCTTCTTGGCTATAACATAAACATTTTGGCCTTTTATGATCATTTACTTTGTTGTCTGCAGCAGCTTTCAAATTAGACCGCCTTAAAATTTTGTCGTTTGGAAAAGGGTTAATTTAGGGCATATTGATTGCGAGATTACACGCTTGAAAAGGCAGAACGATGCATATCAAGCAAGACACCTTGTTAAAATGGAATTTATTATTATAAAAAGAATCGAGCAAATGAGTATTCCGTCGTTGTCGTATGTTTATTGTCGCCGAGTCATAAAGTCGATGTCTATTTCCCCCACATTCTGAATAGTTTTTTTCCTTGACTTTTAGCCGAAGATATACAGCATTGAATATTGACTATCTAAGGGAAGTAACTCTTTCATGAAAACTGTCTAATTTAAACCTGGTTATTTCCCTTAGACCAATATACCTCAGAAAACGGAATTATTGCGCGCGATAAATTTTCTCCGCCAAAAAAGTAGTTCTACATAAAACGTACAATTTCCTCGTTCAACAATGATTATTTGGCATGTCAGTTTAGAAATTGTAGAAAGTCGAATTTCAATATTAAATCAAAGTGTGGACAAGAAATCAGAGATCTACTTTGTCTCAAAACAGAAATACAGAAGAAGTTAAGAGGTCCGTCTTTGACCTTATTTGACCTGTCCAGAAAACTCGTACGGCACCAATAAGTCGCAGCGCGAGCGCTCAGCGACTTAAAAACCAAAGTTTAACGGTAACTTTTTCCCATTCTTGTTTTATTTGCACAAGTATAAATTAGAGATAATTTTGATGTAGGTCTCATACCCTGCCAGTAAATATTACAAAAATTACAGATCAAAGAAAATATTCATTTTTCTTAAACATGGAAAAAATTAAGTCGCAAAATCATAAACCTTATGTATAATCAAGTGTTTTTTTCTCAATTTTGTTTTTCATAGTTTTGTATTTAGCATATTTACGTTACATACATATCTGTTGTAGCATACAAGCTGAAAAATGTCAGATATTATCATCTTCTGGGAAAAAAATATGAGATTTACGGAGTTGGTGCTTCCCCTTTTCCCGCCCTTTTTGTAAAAGGGGGTCAATAACTAAAAAAATATATAAAATTTCAACATATCGGTAAAAATTGTTTTAAGTTTCATTTTACCTCCGTCTTATATCATAGAAATAATATTTAACAATACTTTTTGTATTTTCAAAAGTGTCTATTATGGTTCCAGATCGTTAAGGCCTGTTCTTATATCAAAGGATGGACAGATATTCAGACTGACTGATACAATTATTCAGAGTAAGAGATAAGACACATTTCAATGAGTAGCTACAACCCTTTATAATGATTCAACATGAAGAGAATAGAGATAGACAAAACCATGAAATCATGCTTATATGACAAGTCATCTCTTAAAATTGTGAAGGGGACATAAAAAGTATATTTAAAACAGTATTCTAAAAAAGATCCTTTACACCATTTTAGACCAACATTGATCCAGATCATTACGAACATTTTTAAAACAACATCACATCTGATTGGCGGAATAATTACTGTTATTATTTCTCCTTCAATCAGATGTGTTGTTACAAGGTTTTTGCAAAAATCTATGTTAGTAAAACGCGGCCCTGGTCCTTAAGGTATCCGACCCCTCAAAAACACCAAAGAGCCAGAGGCGAAATTTGAAAAGTACAAATAATTTGTAAACTGTGTTACATTTCCATTCCAAATACAAACATAAGCATTTTGTACGGTTTACAATTTTGAATTAATGCATACTTATGGAAATATTTGACAAAAATGTTCAAAATTACCTCCCTTGTATATTAAAATAGAGTAAAATTATATTTGTGAATTATTTTCTTCTTGAAGCATAATCTTGAAATCCGATACGATGAATCAACTTATATGAAGTGTATTTACAAGAGTGTGAAGTTTGATGCGTTTCGTATTGCTAGAAAGTGATGATTTTTTCAGGGTCTGTAAACCTTAAATGCCTTTACTATTTCCAAAACAGCAAAAATTTAGTCTGTTCAAATTTGAAAGCAACTGCAGACAACAAAATGGAGGCTGATAAAGACATAATTTCTAAACAATATAGCACAGAAAATATTGAGGTAAAAGGAGAATATGCTGATTTAATATGAGCATTTTCTTTTGTCTCAATGTTTTCTCAAAACTTTAACAATAGAGACATAAAAACCAAGTCTTGTTTGGGAAAGGGATAAATATGTCTGGGAAAGGATTGAATGAGCTTTTTCTTGATCCTGGGCCATTTTTACTTCGTACCTGGAATGTTTTCACCAGCAGTATATGGTCACTGTAACACCCATCAGCCAGTTCTTTCTTGGCCCTGTCCACTTCTTTCTCCTTGCCCTGTAATTCATTGATTTGTTAATTAATTGACAAATTTATTTCAATTGGCTGATTGATAATTGACTAAATGCCAGCTGTCAATCAAAACCATTAATTAGCCAATGGACGATCAGAAAAAAGGCCACATGCAAATTGTTTGTCTTAAATTCTTCATTGCATGTGATATTGTATCGATATATCCACCGAAAACCAAAACAATAAACATGCCAATGCCTTCATTGTTTGTCCTAGATTCTATGTTGGGCGGAGCGATATATTGTTTGGCGTTTGGTCTATTGATTAATATAAGGTTAACCCATTCCCAAACAAAACCTGGTTTTGACGTCCCTAATAGAAAAAGGCTTGGGAAAACATTGAAACAAAAGAAGAAACTGCTGATATCCAGCAGTTTCTCCTTTTGGCTCAATATCTTCTGAGCTATACTGTACATAAATCCAACTTTGATTAACATCTATTTTGTCGTCTGCAGCAGATTTTTAATTGGAAAAGTATAAATTTCCTCCGTTTGGGAAGGGGTTAATACAGGGGCATAAAAATAATATCAGGAAATTCTAAAACAAATAGACCCAGCATATCTAATAAGCATTTATATATTGCTAAGAATGATGAAAATCAGGGATTTTGCAAAAATGTTAATGTACTTACCAGAGGTGTATAAAAGTGATCTTTAAAATTGAGTGCAGCTGCTATGGTCAATATCGGGTCCAAATAACCAAACATTGCTCCAACCAAAATCATCTTGCCTGTATGTGGGTCCAGTGGCATTCATGTCTTATCAACATTTTCTTCTTTTGTAACCATATTTTCCAAGGGAATGAGTTTAAACACTTACCAGAGGTGTATAGAATGGATCTTTAAAGTTGAGAGCAGCAGCTATTGTCAATATGGGGTCCAGACAACCAAACATTCCACCAAACAGAATCATCTTGCCAGTGTGCGGGTCCAGAGGAATCCTAGCTAAATGTTTACCCAGAGGTAACAGGTTCTCATCTTTGTCAAGGGCATTCTGCGGAAAGATATAAAATTATGTTACTTTAAATAGAGACCTAAGCACATGTTATCAAACAATTTATGATTAATACAGACATTTCATTTTGAAAAAAAATTTGTTGAAAAAAAGAGTGACTGGATTAAATTGAATGGTTTGCATGCAACATTTGCATATTGCACCATAGAAATCATTGAGGAAGAAAGGAAACATCATTGTGGAAAATGAAGAAATTGCTGGTGAAAAGCAATTTCTTCATTTCCCACAATGTTTTCTACACAAACATACCCAAAAAAATCTAAAATATTAGTCACTTGAAATTATCTTCTGCAACACATATGAATTTAGATGAGTATAAAGTCTTGCAATCTGATAATGGGATAAAGAAATGTTTACCAGATCTAATAGATTCTTAATGGCTGATTGCAGAGCCGTTAACAATGGAGGCTGCATTGCCTTCCTTACAAACAGAATGACAAATAAAAGTAAAAGAAATAAACCTTTCATGGTCTCTTTTAGTAGCAATTTCTTCATTTTCCACATTGTTTTCCAAAGCCTTTATCTTGTACAGCTCCAAAAGCGTCAATATGCAGGACAGGGTTAAAAACTTTTCCCTGGTTACCATTTGATTTGATTTGATTTATTGGGGTTTCAAGCCGTTTTAAACTTCTAAGGCCATATCGCGGCGGCTGGAGCACCTAACCGTGGGTTCCTGGTATTTATCGCACCAGTACAACCACAATATCCAAATCGAGCCTCCAGCTGCTCTCTCACATAGATGATTCACACCCATTGGTGAGAGACAAATGACTTTTGTCAAATGTCAGAATGGATACTGGCTGAGCCGGGGTTTGAACTCCAGACCCCAGGATAGACAGACCCCGACGTAACCGACTGGTCTATCTGGGCTCGGCCTGGTTACCATTTGAATATCTCTTGTTTTGAAGAGGTTAAGTATATGTTAACAAAATAATCGTTTGGGAAAAGGTTTGAAAATATAAATGGAAACAAAATAGGCTTTACCAGATCTTGTAGATTCTTGATGGCAGATTGTAGCGCTGTTAACAATGGAGGCTGCATCGCCTTCTTTATAAATTGAATGACAATTCAAAGTAAAAGAAATTTAACATTTTATGGTCTCTTTTGGTAGAAAACAACAGTTAGGGAAATGAAGAAATTGCTTGTCACAAGCAATTTCTTCATTTTCCACAATGTTTTACAAAGCATGTATCCTGTTGGGTGCCAAAAAAGTCATTATGCGTGAAAGGATTAAAAACTTTTCCATGGTTACCATTTGAATAAATCAGTTATCTTGTTTTGAAGACGGTTAAGTATATGTTAACAAAATAATCGTTTGGGAAAAGGTTTGAAAATGTTAATGGAAACAACATGACAAAATAGTATATACCAGATCCTGTAGATTCTTGATGGCTGATTGTAGAGCAGTTAATGATGGAGGCTGCATCGCCTTCTTTACAAATGGAATGATCTTTCCTAGCTTCAACAGCTGTCAATGAAAAAATATAAAGGAGCTTAGTACCATTAGTGGAATCTTTTCTTCATTTATATATAAAAATAACATTAACAATTTTGTAATTTAACACATCCAAACAGCATTTAAGATTCATGCCATTTTCACCTTTTTAACCCTTTCTCAAACGATAAGATTTTGGACTTGTCCAAATTCAAAGCTGCTGCAGACGACAACATTAAAGTAACTAAAATGGAATATTCTGTACAATATAGCACAGAAAATATTGCGGCAACAGGAGAAAGTGCTGATTATCAGCACTTTCTTCTTTTGCCTCAATGTTTTCCCAAGCCTTTTCTCTTAGGGACGTCAAAACCCGGTCTTGTTTGGGAAAGGGTTAAAGGATTCAAAAATCTTTTGCCATACACTTACTTGTTAGATCTTTTGAAGAAAGATACAAATAGATCGGTTTCCATCTCTTTGGTTGAAACATGGGTATTGGAAACATCAATCAGCATTTCAGGAAATGAAGAAATTGTGACAAGCAATTTCTTCATTTCCAACAATGTTTTTTACCTATAAAGTTCAAAAGTTATAAAATTCCATTCACTTGAAACTGTCTTCTGCACCATCTTTGAATTTGGACCAGTCTAGAATTTTGCCAACATGTAATGGGTTAACCCATTACCACACAGTGACTCTTTTTGACTCCCCACAAGACAATGACTTTGGAAAACATAGTGGAAAATGAAGAAATTGCTTGTGACAAGCAATTTCTTCATTTCCCACTATGTTTTCTATGTAAAAAGACCAAAAGATGTAAAATTTCATTCACTTTTAATTGTCGTCTGGAATATCATGAATTTGGAACAACCCAAAATTTTGTCGTTTGGTAATGGGTTAAAAGCAGGGTCATTAATATCGGTAGCTAAGAACTTGTTTTTACTATACCTTGATTTGTAGACAGAGTTCCTCTAGTGATGTCCTGAGTATTTCTGGTGGTAGATAATCAATCATGAGTAATCTTTGTAATGATGAAAATAGGTGATAGCATTCACCTGCCTGAACCCTGTGAGAAAATAAATACAAATATTAATGATTAAGTATTTCTAATGGTAGATAATCTATCATGAGTAACCTTTGTAATGATGAAAATAGGTGATAGCATTCACCTGCCTGTACTCTGTGAGAAAATAAATACAAATATTAACGATTAAGTATTTCTAATGGTAAATAATCTATCATAAGTAGTCTTTGTAATGATGAAAATAGGTGATAGCATTCACCTGCCTGAACCCTGTGAGAAAATAAATACAAATATTAATGATTAAGTGTTTCTGGTGGTAGATAATCTATCATGAGTAACCTTTGTAATGATGAAAATAGGTGATAGCATTCACCTGCCTGTACTCTGTGAGAAAATAAATACAAATATTAATGATTAAGGATTTCTGGTGGTAGATAATCTATCATGAGTAGTCTTTGTAATGATGAAAATAAACTGACACGATTTAAAAACGCAAAAAAGTACTTTTACAAATGGTATCTCCTACACCTTACATAACCGATGTATAGCCATGTGAGATTGGAAATGTTACAATTATTAACATAACAAGACAGAAAATTACCTTTTAAACCACGAATAATGCAAGAATGGATGTCAGATTATGCCAAAATGCATGTTGCGTCAAGAGCCTGGCATTGAACAGGACGCAGGAGTAAAAGTTGAAAATTTTGAAAAACCTGAACTTTTAAGCTGGGGGCCAGGGGGCCGCAGGGCCCCCGGTGGGTCCAGGGCAAGGCCCTGGCCAGGGGTCCAGGGGGCCGGAGGCCCCCGGAAGCCTCTGGATTTGAGCTATTTCACACAGCAAAAATCTCATTTCCTTTCACCAAGTGTAAGCATTTTACATTTTGGAGTTTTCATAATCAGCAAAACAAATTTTGTTCAAGATTAGTACAATGTTCAAATTTCTGAGACGAGTAGATCTCTACCCTAGTCTAGTCCAAATAGATCTACATAGACATACGAGCGATTTTGGTGTTTTCAATCAAGGTACTGTACATAAATTGGTGGCATGTGAAACACGCTGAAATTATTAAAACCCAATTTGAAACCATAAAACACGCTAAAATTATTAAAACCCAATTTGAAACCATAAAATTTATCTGAAAATAAGATGTGTTTGTGTCTTTCGGTATGGGGCATAAAATTGGCCGACTCGAAATGCCGACTGGATTACAAATCTTTCTATTTTTTTTTTCTTGGCGAGATCAGACACCTCAGTGAGTTTTCTGGTTTAAAAAAATACGACCTATTTATGAAACGTTCAGTTGATAACAATAAAGGGAATTAGATATCTAGCAGTTCGCGGTCAGCACTTGGTTAGTTGCAATGTAACCGAAAACTTTTTTTGAATTTTGATCTGGGTTTCCAAAACCCATGGGCCATCATCAGGTTTGTGGCTACGATATCGCAGCTAGTAAGTCGCGTGCATGCAAGTGCAGTCATTAGATTTTCGGAATGTAAATTCTTACCGGGCTACTCTCCATTGCCGAGGTCTAATTGATTAAACCATCAAATATCGAAATGGAATGTAGAGATAATGTGCTCTGTTCATAAGAGAGTATTACCGGGTAGATATACAATGTTATTCCAGTTTCCTTGTATCCAAAATCAAATTATTTTCAACGAAGCTCACGCATAAATGTGTAAAGGAAAAGAGAAGAAACAAGAGTGCCATCGTCACAATATACGCCGCCACTTATAAAACTTGAGACAAAAAAATGACATTGACAAGGATTTATAAATATTCACTGAAAAACCTTTAAAAAATTGTGTTCACAAAAAGGTTTTTATAAATATCCAGTGAAAAACCTGGAAGGAATTGCATTCACGAGGCTGAAATATCATTAAGCCCCAGAGACTAAGATTGAAGGGGGCATAATTCTGGCAAAAATCAATGAACCATAAAATCCTTCCTTCATGCACATCTACCAATTGAGGTGATAACATCCACCAAGTTTCATTAAGATCCAGCCAGAAACTTAGGAGGAGTTGTGTTGACAAGGCTGCAATTTCAATAAGCCCCAGAGACTAAGTTTTTAAGGGGCATAACTCAGGCAAAAATCAACGAACCATAAAATCCTTCCTTCATGCACATCTACCAATTGAGGTGATAACATTGACCAAGTTTCATTAAGATCCAGTCAGAAACTTAGGAGGAGTTGTGTTGACAAGCCTGCAATTTCAATAAGCCCCAGAGACTAAGTTTTTAAGGGGCGTAACTCAGGCAAAAATCGACGAACCATAAAATCCTTCCTTCATGCACATCTACCAATTGAGGTGATAACATTGACCAAGTTTCAAGAAGATCCAGTCTGAAACTTAGGAGGAGTTGTGTTGACAAGCCTGCAATTTCAATAAGCCCCAGAGACTAAGTTTTTAAGGGGCGTAACTCAGGCAAAAATCGACGAACCATAAAATCCTTCCTTCATGCACATCTACCAATTGAGGTGATAACATTGACCAAGTTTCAAGAAGATCCAGCCAGAAACTTAGGAGGAGTTGCGTTGACAAGCCTGCAATTTCAATAAGCCCCAGAGACTAAGTTTTTAAGGGGCGTAACTCAGGCAAAAATCGAGGAACCATAAAATCCTTCCTTCATGCACATCTACCAATTGAGGTGATAACATTGACCAAGTTTCAAGAAGATCCAGCCAGAAACTTAGGAGGAGTTGCGTTGACAAGGCTGCAATTTCAATAAGCCCCAGAGACTAAGTTTTTAAGGGGCATAACTCAGGCAAAAATCAACGAACCATAAAATCCTTCCTTCATGCACATCTACCAATTGAGGTGATAACATTGACCAAGTTTCAAGAAGATCCAGCCAGAAACTTAGGAGGAGTTGCGTTGACAAGAAAAGTGGACGTACGTACGGACGGACGGACGGATGGACGGATGGACGGATGGACGGACGGACGGACAGACGGAGAAGATGACGCCAATATACGTCCGCCTCCGGCGGCGTATAAAAACTTGACAACGTCATCTGATGACGATTGGGCTTGCGGCCTTCCCCTTTGATCCCGAAGAAATCGCCGTCTCGCCTCACATCAGAACTAAAATCATGTATGAAAACCTTTCAAATAAGTACTATACGGTATTTTGCAATCAGCAGACAAAAAACATCAATCTAACCCAGTTATCAAACAAGGAAGGCACGCGCTCGCTTGGAAAACCTCACGTGAGAATATTGAGACAGTTGGGAGAATAAAAGATGAAACAGTCGAAGCCTTTCAGAAGATACTCTACGGACTTCGTAATATGAAATACTGCGCAAGTTTGCGTCAAATATGCCTACCTCAATGTTCGTTTAATTTGATGAAGTTTAAAATTCAAATTCATATAGATCTAGATCTAACATCTTGGTCGGCAAAACACCAAACCCTTTGTGAAGTTTTTTTTTCTCTATAGACTTAGAAATATAGGCTATTACCTTTCTATGTTGTCCGAAATTTAAGTGGTAATAATCCGAGTTTTAAACACGTTATAAAACATTGTGTAAAGTTATTGAACAGGTGTTACTGTGTATTCAGTTTATGTCTATTTCCGTGCAGACACAGAGAAGATGCTACGTCACAATGACGTAATCGTAGACGGTGACTGTCCTAATCAGTGACCCTTTCTTTTTTGTATGCAAATTTAAAAAAACAACAACATGATTTCCATCATGTCGAGAGGTTTTACGGGTCATTCATGAAAACAAAATTCTGGTAATTTCTGTAATAGGAATTGGAGAAATTCTATTTAAATATCATCATCGAATACACGATTGGAAGCAAGTCAATCAGCTTGCCTGTCAAGGAAGGGACGGTAATATTTTTTAAACAACCAATGGATACAAAGGGAAAGATTGTTTTGTAGTAGACTCTAAAAGAAAATCGTCGGGTAATAAAATTCACTGTCCAAACGTCGGTAGGCCTAACCCTTAACTAGGCCTCCTCATCAATTCTTTGTGAGAACGATGGCCACCACCCCGAGAAAAATCAAATTAGAATTTCAAGAAAACTAATGCCAACATTTTGGTTTTCAGCAAGGGGCCGAAGTAAGATTATTGCAATATAATCAAACATAGGCTACTATACTTACGACTAGGTCACATATAAAATAAAAACACCGCAGTCTCATCAAACTTTGCAAATTTAAATTTTTTATAGAATCGTCAGGGCGCCGTACCATTTCAGGACATTTTGCTCACACCATCACAAAATAAAGGGACGCCATTCGAAATGCATTTTTTGTCTGAAAGGCTTCGAACGACACCTTGATGGACATAAGGCAGCAGCAGGACTGGGCCCAGACGGGCAAAGCTCTTTCGGAGTCTTTCCCTTTTCTTCGTTTTGAAAGGCGCAACCCTCGAGGATTTTACGGAACATCTCTTGCAGATGACCATTGAAGTATCCGCGTGACCCTCTCTAGAATTCTGCGGGCCATTAAAGTAGGCCTATCATATAGAACAAGACCGACGTACCACCGTAGCTATGGTTTGAATATAGTAATTGCTTTGCGGCCGAGCACAGCACGCACCTGATCGTAAATACCAGACGACGCAGCTTGCTATATATGAAAATAATCTGCCTCCGATGGGCTACTTCTATTCTTTTATGGCGAAGGAGAATATGCAAGAGATTTAATAATAAAACAGTTGATCATTTTCACTTTAGAACTGACGAATCATTTTATTTTCTCCTCTTTATTAATGATACGCCGTATAATAATGATTATGTCGGCCTAGTATATTTGCCTTCTGAACGTCGTAAGGGAAGAAACAAGTGTTGTCCGGGTTTTTGACAGTATATTAAGTTACCAGGAATACTATCTGTAATAGGGCAGTACTAGCCATCCGTGCCTCGCTTGTCCTCAAATATGCGCAAGAACGGAGGCATTCCGGTCATATGGAGATTTTGAGAGGATTATTTTCATAAAAATCGTACGGATACAAACCGGTAAACGTCCGTTCAACGGACAGGGCTTGAACAGTGCCTGGTGTTGAATTAAGGGGCTTTCCGCATAACTTTTTATAAACATTACATGGGCGTGGGACGGGGTCTCAAACTTGAACACCCGTCGTGTAAACTGAGGTGTCATCCGACGATAACCGTTCAGTCGCCGGATTGGTCAAACATCTCCAGAAAAAACCCATCGTCCGGTGGCAGTATATTTTTGTGACTTTAGGTATGGTAAGTGCTTGCGGACGATCGTCGATATCCTTTGTCTTTTTAAATAAAACGAAGAACATTCAACATGTTTATCATTCGTTTTCATTCATTAAATAACGTAAGTTCAACTGTTACAACATTCATGAATTGCACATCTATGAAGTAGACTTGTTTAAGGACTAACAGTGATCAAAGGAAACAGAAGTTCTACGTTGTCGGTGCTGGATATTTATTCTGATCTGAAAGGAAAGGAAGACTTTAGCTTTGAAATTTCTGAAAACAGAGTGGTTTTTGCCAATAACAGTGAAACGTTGTGAGTAGGGTTTTGCACTACATGTATTTATTAAACAATACTAATCGTACATCAAAATGTCCGCCATTCTGACAATATGCTCGGAAAGTGTGTCCCGCCGTTTGTGCCATTTTGTTATTTTTGTAAATTGCACTAGGCAATAAGATATTCATTAATATTGCGGGAAAAGATTTGTAGTCACAAACCAAGACCGATTTGGCCGGCACATATCTACCTACCCCCCCCCTCGAAAATCTCAACGGATTTACGCGATTTGGAAAAATGACCCATGGCGATCACGAAAAACCGGAACTTCCGGCACATGCCGGAAAACTTTTACCCCTGCAGGACGGCGACAGCGAACCCCGTGTTTTCTTAGGCGATTTATGACCATGTCGCAATGTACAGGCCGCCCGCGATTACCAACCATAGAATTTGCTGCAGACTGAGCCGTCACAAATCTGTTGCGTTAGTGACGTTAACGTATACAATTGTGTTGACGTAAGTCGTTACACGCAGCTGACCGGGGCGTGGGTGGTCTGTAAATCTTCCCCTGTCGTTTACACGTCTTATAAACCTTTGAACCGTCGATTCGGCTACATTAAAGCGTCTAGCTACCTTCATTTGCAAAACACGGCAAACCAAATGCCCCAAAACTCGGTTCCTTTTTCGCAAAGTACGCCTCAGCATTTTGTGCACAATTTCCTTTCGTTGTTCTCGTATGTTTTCAATAAGTAAATCAAAGTGGCAATTTGTACACAAAAACTCTTAGTGATTTGAGACGTTGTCTGAATGCACGAGACACACGAGCGTTTGGTGATGGGCGGTGCAGATGTTCGGATAGTGTACAGAAAACATGACAAAATCGCTGGGGCGTGAAGTGTATACATTTTTTCATACGTGTCCCAAAATATGGTGCCGATCAAGGCAATAGGAAAGGAATGGTTAATGAAAACGTGTTTTGCGTTTTTAAATCGTGTCAGTTTATATGATAACATTCACCAGCTTGTACTCTGTGAGAAAATAAATACAAATATTAATGATTAAGTATTTCTGGTGGTAGATAATCAATCATAAGTAATCTTTGTAATGATGAAAACAGGTGATAGCATTCACCTGCCTGTACCCTGTGAGAAAATAAATACAAATATTAATGATTAAGGATTTCTGGTGGTAGATAATCTATCATGAATAACCTTTGTAATGATGAAAACAGATGATAACATTCACCTGCCTGTACTCTGTGAGAAAATAAATACAAATATTAATGATTAAGTATTTCTGGTGGTAGATAATCTATCATGAGTAACCTTTGTAATGAGGAAAATAGGTGATAACATTCACCTGCCTGTACTCTGTGAGAAAATAAATACAAATATTAATGATTAAGGATTTCTGGTGGAAGATAATCTATCATGAGTAGTCTTTGTAATGATGAAAATAGATGATAACATTCACCTGCCTGTACTCTGTGAGAAAATAAATATAAATATTAATGATTAAGTAATTCTGGTGGTAGATAATCAATCATAAGTAATCTTTGTAATGATGAAAACAGGTGATAGCATTCACCTGCCTGTACCCTGTGAGAAAATAAATATAAATATTAATGATTAAGTATTTCTGGTGGTAGATAATCAATCATGAGTAATCTTTGTAATGATGAAAATAGGTGATAGCATTCACCTGCCTGTACTCTGTGTGAAAATAAATACAAATATTAATGATTAAGTATTTCTGGTGGTAGATAATCTATCATGAGTAATCCTTGTAATGATGACAAGAGCCGTCAGAGACGGACAATGCTCCCCGATTAAGGCATTGTCACAATAAATATATGCCATGCAGAGCTAATATAAAGCTAACAAAATGTTAAGCCCCCTTTTTGCATGACATATTTTGTATACGCAAATTTCAAATAGTTTATTGTCAAGGGCATCTGATTTGCTACTCAAATATGAAATTTCATCAAATTCTGACCATTAGACTAGGAGAAATTAGAGAAAAACTGTATTTAACCTTAAGTCCCCTTTTCCCATGACGAGGCCTCAAATCCAAAAACCGGGAAAAGTACATCGGCATTTTGTCATAGGGAGTTCACATGGTAAGTTTCATTTGATTTGGCCCAAGGGTTATGGAGAAATCGCTTCGGACGGACGGACGGACGGACGGACGGACGGACGGAATGACGGACGGACAGGACGGACGGACGGACGGACAGACAAAGCGGCGACTATATGCTCTCCCTTCGGGGAGCATAAAAATAGATGATAGCATTCACCTGCCTGTACTCTGTGAGAAAATAAATACAAATATTAATGATTAAGTATTTCTGGTGGTAGATAATCTATCATGAGAAATCTTTGTAATGATGAAAAAAGATGATAACATTCACCTGCCTGTACTCTGTGAGAAAATAAATACAAATATTTTAAAATGATTATGTATTTCTGGTGGTAGATAATCTATCATGAGTAGTCTTTGTAATGAGGAAAATAGATGATAGCATTCACCAGCTTGTACTCTGTGAGAAAATAAATACAAATATTAATGATTAAGTATTTCTGGTGGTGGATAATCTATCATGAGTAATCTTTGTAATGATGAAAACAGGTGATAGCATTCACCTGCCTGTACTCTGTGAGAAAATAAATACAAATATTAATGATTAAGTATTTCTGGTGGTAGATAATCTATCATGAGTAATCTTTGTAATGATGAAAACAGGTGATAGCATTCACCAGCTTGTACCCTGTCAGAAAATATATACAAATATTAATGATTAAGTATTTCTGGTGGTAGATAATCTATCATGAGAAATCTTTGTAATGATGAAAAAAGATGATAACATTCACCTGCCTGTACTCTGTGAGAAAATAAATACAAATATTTTAAAATGATTATGTATTTCTGGTGGTAGATAATCTATCATGAGTAATCTTTGTAATGATGAAAATAGATGATAGCATTCACCTGCCTGTACTCTGTGAGAAAATAAATACAAATATTAATGATTAAGTATTTCTGGTGGTAGATAATCTATCATGAGTAATCTTTGTAATGATGAAAACAGGTGATAGCATTCACCAGCTTGTACCCTGTCAGAAAATATATACAAATATTAATGATTAAGTATTTCTGGTGGTAGATAATCTATCATGAGAAATCTTTGTAATGATGAAAAAAGATGATAACATTCACCTGCCTGTACTCTGTGAGAAAATAAATACAAATATTTTAAAATGATTATGTATTTCTGGTGGTAGATAACCAATCATGAGTAATCTTTGTAATGATGAAAACAGGTGATAGCATTCACCAGCTTGTACCCTGTCAGAAAATATATACAAATATTAATGATTAAGTATTTCTGGTGGTAGATAACCAATCATGAGTAATCTTTGTAATGAGGAAAATAGGTGATAGCATTCACCAGCCTGTACTCTGTGAGAAAATAAATACGAATATTAATGATTAAGTATTTCTGGTGGTAGATAACCAATCATGAGTAATCTTTGTAATGAGGAAAATAGGTGATAGCATTCACCAGCTTGTACTCTGTGAGAAAATAAATACGAATATTAATGATTAAGGATTTCTGGTGGTAGATAATCTATCATGAGTAATCTTTGTAATGATGAAAACAGGTGAGAGCATTCACCTGCCTGTACCCTGTGAGAAAATAAATACAAATATTAATGATTAAGTATTTCTGGTGGTAGATAATCTATCATGAGTAATCTTTGTAATGAGGAAAATAGATGATAGCATTCACCAGCTTGTACTCTGTGAGAAAATAAATACAAATATTAATGATTAAGTATTTCTGGTGGTAGATAATCTATCATGAGTAATCTTTGTAATGATGAAAATAGGTGATAGCATTCACCTGCCTGTACTCTGTGAGAAAATAAATACAAATATTAATGATTAAGTATTTCTGGTGGTAGATAATCTATCATGAGTAATCTTTGTAATGATGAAAATAGGTGATAGCATTCACCTGCCTGTACTCTGTGAGAAAATAAATACAAATATTAATGATTAAGTATTTCTGGTGGTAGATAGTCAATCATGAGTAATTTTTGTAATGATGAAAATAGGTGATAGCATTCACCTGCCTGTACTCTGTGTGAAAATAAATACAAATATTAATGATTAAGTATTTCTGGTGGTAGATAATCTATCATGAGTAATCTTTGTAATGAAGAAAATAGGTGATAGCATTCACCTGCCTGTACTCTGTGAGAAAAAAGAGAAAGATTAAAACGATGGAATATAATGGTTTGACAAAAAGCAACACACATCATTTGACTACATACGTATGTCCAATAAAGAGTCCACTGAATATTAATTAAACACTTCTTCCGAAAAGAACACCTTTCCAATAACCAAGTGTCAAAGTTTCATTATTTTTTAAGATGAAGTTTTTTTATTTCGTCTTATACATTGAATATTTTGGTCTTCTACAATCTTTCACAATGATGGAACTTGAAATATCGATAAACTTTATATTGCCACAGTATGACTTTGTGTCAAGGCAAGCCTAAGATTTCTGACTCTGAGGCACAACTTCTCTATCATAAAGTGACATTTAGCGATGCGAAAATGTTTTCCGATAGATTCTATTGTCATCACTTTATGACAGAAAAGTTCCACATATCAACTTTGATTGGAGGCAAAGTCAAGTCGCGATACAGAAATTATCAATCTTTATTTTCCGAAAAATCCATACTTCCCAATCCAAGTACTTTTTAGCAACCATTTCATACCTGCAAGCTCTCCCTCTGCGTTGTTTGGCATTGTCTAACAAGGTTGAGGCTTGGGTGAATTGAAAACAAGACCTAATTTAGACTTCCCAGAAAGAAGAGTGTTGGGAAAACATTGAGGCAAAAGAAAAAAATGCTGGTTACCAGCATTTTCTCCTTTTTGCCTCAATATTTTCCATGCTATATTGTACAGAAATCATATCGTAATATCAACAAAATCATATCGTAATATCAACATTCATTTTGTTGTCTTCAAATTTGACGACCCTAAATGTGTGTTATGTCATTTGGGAAAGGGTTAAGACCTGTCTAAAATTTTGCCATTGTTTAACAGGTAAAGCAGACAACCTACCTGCCGGCTCTTCCCCTGCGTTGTCTGGCATTGGCCAACGAGACAGGTTGAGACTCGAGTGACTTCAAGTTGTTCTCGGGAGAAAATCCTTTAACTTTGATCTTCCCGCAGTCTATCACATACACTATGTCATCTATAGTAATACTGCGGAAAAAGGAAAAACACAACTAGAACTGTCACCAAGTGGAAAATAACCCCCAATTATGCCTTATCACAAGAAGTGATATACTTGAACAAGTGCTAAGAGTACAAATTACCCCCAGTTATGCCGTAAGAAAATCAAAGATCAATTGTGACATTGACCTTCAACCTACACAACCCAGGGTACCACCTTGGGTGAAGGGATACAATTTGGTAAAACTGAATTGTCCTAGGTCAACTAGTTCTTAAGTTGGAGCAAGGAAACAAAATATCTAAGATGGATGGTTAATATGAGCTTAATAAACAAGGCTTTAAAAACATATTTAAATTTCCTGATTATATTTTATTTGCAACCAACAATTTCAATCAATCAATCAATCAGTCAATCAGTCAATCAATTTGGTCGTCTAACAATATTAAAATTAACCTACCTGGTTTCTGCTATATTTGTTGCTATCACAATTTTCCTAACTCCCGCAGGTGGCCTTTCAAACACTTCTCGTTGATTGATTGTCGGCATCATAGAATGAAGAGGAATAATCCTGAATGATGCTGAAAATAGATCAAATGATGGTAAAAATAGAACAAACACAAATGTTTGATAGATTCATATATCTCACAATAAATGACCTGGCAGAGCATCTCTAGCTAATAGCTATATATGCTCTGTCAGGTCATTTATTGTGAGCTGTAGTTGGAGGGGGATAATTCTAAATGATTCTAAAATTAAAACAAACATAAACACTTTATAGAGCAATAAAGAATGGATAAGAGGGATGTCCAGGGACAAAATGTCAAGCCCACTGTTTAGTTCATGCATGTAGCCGATTTCATTTGACCTTGCACTGACCTTCATGCAAAAAATGTTCATATTTTGCAACTAACCTATCATACATCAAAAAGACTTGTATTTTAATACACAGATATAAAAGGTGTACTAGAAAGTATTACTGATTTATATTTAGCAAAAAGTTCAGGTGTGTAATTTATGATAACAAGAGTTGTCCGCGGACAACGTAGCTCGCCTATACGAGAGCTTGTCACAAAAACAGCAATTTTCTTAAGAGTAGGTCAAATTCCAAGGTCAAGGTCACAAGGTCAAAGGTCATGGTCCCAAATGTAAGGTCTTGTCAAGATGTATCTATGTATGAAATATCAAGGCTGTATCTCTAATAGTGCCTGAGATATAGGCCAGGTTAAAGTTTTTCAAAAGTAAGTCAAACTCCAAGGTCAAGGTCACAAGGTCAAAGGTCATGGCCCCCAATGAAAGGTTTTGTCGAGATGTATCTATGTATGAAATATCAAGGCTGTATCTCTAATAGTGCATGAGATATAGGCCAGGTTAAAGTTTTTCAAAAGTAGGTCAAACTCCAAGGTCAAGGTCACAAGGTCATGGTCCCAAATGAAAGGTCTTGTCGAGATGTATCTATGTATGAAATATCAAGGCTGTATCTCTAATAGTGCATGAGATAAAGGCCAGGTTAAAGTTTTTCAAAAGTAGGTCAAACTCCAAAGTCAAGGTCACAAGGTCAAAGGTCATGGTCCTAAATGAAAGGTCTTGTCAAGATGTATCTATGTATGAAATATCAAGGCTGTATCTCTAATAGTGCCTGAGATATAGGCCAGGTTAAAGTTTTTTAAAAGTAGGTCAAACTCCAAGGTCAAGGTCACAAGGTCAAAGGTCATGGTCCCAAATCAAAGGTCTTGTCGAGATGTATCTATGTATGAAATATCAAGGCTGTATCTCTAATAGTGCCTGAGATATAGACCAGGTTAAAGTTTTTCAAATGAAGACGGGATGGGACGCGACGCGACGCCGACACTAGGGCTGTGACATTAGCTCCCCAGACATAAAGTCCCGGCTCGCTAATGAAATCTAAAGCTGCCCCATTTAAAATGAAAGCTGTAATAATATCAACATTCAAAGTCAACAAGATGTATTTGTGGAATACAAATGCCAAAGAATTGGGTGTTCTCGTACATAACTGAATGTCTTTATAATAGATGCCTTATTTCTTGTCTATAATTCATAAAAGTTTGCATAAATATTACCTTCTTCTAACTTTTGAGTTTTCACAGTAAAGACCCAGTCACACATATAATTACAGCCTAATCATTGCAGCAGCATGTCCAAAACTTTTGTTTGTGATGTTAAAATGGGGTAATGTGTGACTGGAATTCAAGTTGTTGTACTTACAAGGTGAGAAAAACGAATCCCCAATCAGCAGCTTGTTTAGGTTACCTATCTCTGCCCAGCCTGGGACAAACACCAATATAGCGCCATCCTATATAGAAATAGCAACACAAAAGGAATACCACTTTTTACTAATTTGTCCAAAACAACTAGAAATATATATAAATAATTTTGTTAAACAAATTTATGCATTTGTAGTCTATGATTTACGAATTCCAATCACTCGTCAAATAGACCTCTAGAACTCAATAACCCAATTGTCAGAGTACACTTTTTTTAAACAAATGAGAAACTACTATCAAGTTGAAACTATTGCCTTTATGTACAGTTTATTGGAGTTTTATTTCATACTTTTTTTTTTTTTTTTTTTTTAAATATGTCCATTTTTTATCTAGATCTTTGAATAACAATTGTATTTCTATATTCGTCCCGCCGCGATATGACCCTGGCAGTTGAAAACAGCGGAAAACTGTGATAAACTCAATATATGTATTTGTTGGTTAAAATCTGTAAAATTTCATTCACTTGAAATTGTCATCTGCAACATCTTTCACTTTGGACATTTCTAAAAGAGTTAACCCATTGCCACACAATGACTCTTTTTGACTCCCTACAATATAATGGCTTTGGAAAACATTGTGGAAAATGAAGAAATTACTTGTGACAAGCAATTTCTTCATTTACCACAATGTTTTCTACTCAAAAATACCATCAAGCGCATATACGCCCGAGAGGGGCTTGTCCGTAAAATTGGCCATTTTTTCAATTCATGGGCAGATAATTCAAGAACGAAAAGAGTTATCTGAATTCCGTAAGTGGTGTGCACAACTAGACACCATGGAGAATCATTGTGGCAAGTTTGATCAAATTCTGATCAAAACTGCAAGAGTTGCGCACACAAGAAATTGCTAACGGACGGACAGACAGACGGACCGACAACCGTGGCCATAACATAATACGACCCTTCGGGCATATAAAAATGCAAAATTTATTCTCCTAAAATTGTCTTCTGCAAGTTCTTTCAATTTGGACCATTCTGAAATATTGCCGTTTGGTAATGGGTTGAGGAACTTGTAAATACCAACCTCTTTATTGCGGACAATATGTCTTATCAAGTCTTTGATCAGATCTAAATCTATTCTGTCTATATCTACATCTTGTAGTGCATCCAATGTGTTCCTGGAAAACCTACAACATAGGGGAAACTTATAGGTCAAACCAAATTTGGACAGATCTAATTTGAAAGCTAGTGAAGAATTGAAATGGATGTTGATAAATATAAGATTTTTCCATTATATTGTAAAGAAAATATTAGGCAAGAGGTTTGAAATGTTTGAATTCTAAGGGTATAAAATAGCACTATTTTTGTATATGTATACAAATCATTGAGCTAGAATAGACTTTTTTCATTTATGTTTTAGTCCATACCCGCAGAACACTAAAGTAATCCGAGTCTTCTCTGATCAAAATTCGCTCGTCGATATTTGGATGTCGTTATTTGTAAAAGCGCGCTGTCCCATTCAAAAGCAAAAGAAAATTCCGACACACGTTATGTCGCTGTCTCGGAATTTTCTTTTGTTTTTTAATGGGACAGCGCTCTGATGTAAATAGTGACATCCAAATATCAAAGAGCGAATTTTTATCAGAGAAGACTCGGATTAACTTCCGGAGGCAAGTTACTAAAAATAGTAATGAATCGACATTCTCAAAACGAGGCTCCCAAAAAATACTGAGAAAAAATGACGATGCACGTGCATTCAATATACAGCGATAAAGCGCATGTGCATTCAATATACAGCGATAAAGCGAATTTTTTAGTGGAACAAAAACTATGAAATTGATTGAATTTGTTAATAGCCGGTAAGATGGTTATGTTATTGGATTTACAGTCATTAAAATTTTGCCTTTTGCCTCTAAGGATGACTTGAGGAATGAGGGGGTGTCTTAGGTGAAACTTATCCATTGCAATTTTTCCTCAAGATTAACCCATTCCAACACATTGACGCTTTTTGATACCCTTCAAGAATAAGGCATTGTAAAATATTAAGGACAATAAAGAAATTGCACGTGACAGGTCACAAGCAATTTCTTCGTTTCCCACAATTTTTCAAAACCAGAAAGACCAAAAAGTTTAAAATTGTATTCATGTCCAAACTGTCGTCTGCAACATCTTTTTTTGAATTTGGAAACATCTAAAATTTTGTTGTCTAGTAATGGGCTAATCATGTTTTGTTGGGTTTGTTTTCCTTATCTCCTTCTAATTACTAACATGTTCTAGTCAAAATTTTGTCATTTGGGAAAAACATACCGTTTGTTTCTATACATATCATCGAGCCAGGATTCCAATTTTTCCTCGTAGTCGATCTTATTCTGCGGTGTACGTTTACCATATCTCTTTCTTTGCTTCTTCACCATTATCTGTGGAAGTCTGTAGCTGGATAATACAGAAAAGTACAGCCATAACCTTTCCCAAATCCAAACAAGAGATGTTTGTAAAACATATATGCCCCCTCAAGGGCCTACATTTGATGTAGGTCAAAGTCCAAGGTCAAGTTAACAAGGTCCAAGGTCATGGTCAAATATGAAAGGTCTTGGTAGGAGGTGTCTATGTGTGAAATATCAAGGCTGTATACATAAAAGTAAAATGAAATATAGGCCAGGTTAAAGTTTTTAAAAGTAGGCCAAATGCCAAGGTCAAGGTCATGGTCAAATGTGAAAGGTCTTGGTTGGAGGTGTCCATGTATGAAATATCAAGGCTGTAGGTGTAAAAGGACATGATATGATATATGCCTAGTTTAAGTTTTTTTAAGTAGGTCAAACTCCAAGGTCAAGGTAGCAATATTCAAGGTCATGGTCAAATGTGAAAGGTCTTGGTAGGAGGTGTCTATGTGCGAAATATCAAGGCTGTAGGTGTAATAAGATATAAGATAAAGGCTAGGTTAAAGATTTCTAAAAGTATGTAAAAATCAAAGGTCAAGGTCACACAGGTCAAGGTCATGGTAAAATGTGAAAGGTCTTGGTAGTAGGTGTCCATGTGAATAAAATATCGAGACTGTATAGGTAACAGGACACGAGATATAGGTCCAAGGTCATGGTCAAATGTGAAAGGTCTTGGCCGTAGGTGTCCATGTGTCAAATATCAAGGCTGTATGTGTAAAAAGACATGAAATATAGGCCAGGTTAATGTATCATAGAAGTAGGTCAAAGTCCAAGGTCAGGGTCACAAGGTCCAAGGTCATAGTCATATGTGATAGGTCTTGGTTGGTGATTTCCATGTGTCAAATATCAAGGCTGTATGTGTAAAAGGACATGATATATCGGCCAGGTTAAAGTTTTAAAAAAGTAGGTCAAACTCAAGGGTCAAGGTCAC
Organism: Fragum sueziense; assembly: GCA_963680895.1. Lineage (NCBI taxonomy): Eukaryota > Metazoa > Mollusca > Bivalvia > Cardiida > Cardiidae > Fragum > Fragum sueziense. The sequence goes on from OY804604.1 coordinate 5,575,550, forward strand.
AAGGTCCAAAGTCATGGTCAATTGTGAAAGGTTTTGGTAGGAGGTGTCCATGTGTGAAATATCAAGGCTGTATGTGTAATAGGTCTTGAACTATATGCCCGGTTTAATTTTTTTTAAAGTAGGTCAAACTTCAAGGCCAAGGTCACAATGTCCAAGGTCATGGTCAAATGTGAACGATGTTGATAGGAAGTATCTATGTGTGAGATACCAAGCCTGTATGTGTAAAAAGACATGAGATATAGGCAATTTTAAGAATTAAGTGTAAATTCAACAAAGAGCAATAACTCCAAGAATTTCATCGTCAAGGTTATGGTTTCTGTGCACTGCACCTCTCCATGGTGAAATCTATCAACCTGTAAAGTTTCATGATTCTACCTTACATACTTTTAGAGTTGTGCTCCAGACAAGAATCAAGTTATAAAATCAACAAAGGGTAATAACTCCAAAATTTTGATCGCAAGAGTTACGGTTCTTGTGCACTGCACCTCTCCATAATGACATCTATCCACATGTAAAGTTTCATGATTCTACCTTACATACTTTTTGAGTTGTGCTCCGGACAAGAATAAAAATTTAAAATCAACAAAGGGCAATAACTCCAAAAATATGATCAGCAGAGTTACAGTTCTTGTGCACTGCACCTCTCCATAATAAGAGCTATTAACCTGTAAAGTTTCATGATTCTACCTTACATAGTTGTTGAGTTATTCTCCGGACAAGAATCAAGTTTGAAAATCAACAAAAGGCAATAACTCCACAAATATGATCAGCAGAGTTACAGTTCTTGTGCACTGCGCCTCTCCATAATGAGATCTATCCACATGTAAAGTTTCATGATTCTACCTTACATACTTTTTGAGTTATGCTCCGGACAAGAATCAAGTTAAAAAATCAACAAAGGGCAATAACTCCAAAATTTTGATCGGTAGAGTTACGGTTCTTGTGCACTGCACCTCTCCACAATGAGATCTATCCACCTGTAAAGTTTCATGATTCTACCTTACATACTTTTTGAATTATGCTCCGGACAAGAATCAAGTTATAAAATCAACAAAGGGCAATAACTCAAAAAAATTGATCGGCAGAGTTACAGTTCTTGTGCATTGCACCTCTCCATAATGAGATCTATCCACCTGTAAAGTTTCATGATTCTACCTTTAATACTTTTCGAGTTATGCTCCGGACAAGATTTGGTCTACGGACAGACTGACGGACGGACCGACCGACCGACACTTGCAAAACAATATACCCCCTTTTTTCTTCGAAAGGGGGCATAATTAAGCTCCAGACTAGGTTTGCTCTACGGACTGGCCCACCATCTGACCAACACTTGCAAAACAATATACCAACATTTTCTTCAAGGGGGGGGGGGGGGGAGGGGGGGGGAGGGCAAAATTAACTTGGTGAGAGTTTCATAATTAAGAAATATTACAACATATCCCAGGTATTTTTGTTTTTCTGGCTATGGGTATGCAGAATTCTTCCAGCATTGTATTGGATGGGACTAAGGGGCTTTTTTGTATTGGAAACAAAGTTTTTTTAACTCTTTCCCAAACAAGACCTGGTTTTGACGTCCCTAATAGAAAGGGCTTGGGAAAACATTGAAACAAAAGAAGAAACTGCTGATAATCAGCAGTTTCTCCTTTTGTCTCAATATTTTTATGCCATATTTTACACAAATTGTATCTTTTACAACTTCACTTTTGTCATTGGTGGTAGTTTTTGAAGTGAATCACCCTAAAATTTTGCCGTTTGGGAAAGGGTTAAATGGGAAAAGATAAACTCACTTACTTGAGTGTTTCATACACATCCTCTAGATAATGCTCTGTAACAGGGTATGTAAATCCTGGTATATTTATCATGGCACAGTTATCTGAAAATGTTACAAGAGGTTGTTAACCCATGAAGACGCCTTTAGACACCCTCACAATATACTTGAGTGTTTCATATACATCCTCTAGGTAATGTTCTGTAACTGGATAAGTAAATCCTGGTATGTTTATCATGGCACAGTTATCTGAAAATGTAACAAGAGGCTGTTAACCCATGAACACGCCTTTAGACACCTCCACAATATACTTGAGTGTTTCATATACATCCTCTAGGTAATGTTCAGTGACTGGATAAGTAAATCCTGGTATGTTTATCATGGCACAGTTATCTGAAAATGTAACAAGAGGTTGTTAGCACATGAAGACACCTTTAGACACCCCCACAATATACTTGAGTGTTTCATACACATCCTCTAGGTAATGTTCTGTTACTGGATAAGTAAATCCTGGTATATTTATCATGGCACAGTTATCTGAAAATGTAACAAGAGGTTGTTAACCCATGTAGACACCTTTAGACACCCCACAATATACTTGAGAGTTTCATACACATCCTCTAGGTAATGTTCTGTTACTGGATATGTAAATCCTGGTATGTTTATCATGGCACAGTTATCTGAAAATGTAACAAGAGGTTGTTAACCCATGTAGACACCTTTAGACACCCTCACAATATACTTGAGAGTTTCATACACATCCTCTAGGTAATGTTCTGTTACTGGATATGTAAATCCTGGTATGTTTATCATGGCACAGTTATCTGAAAATGTAACAAGAGGTTGTTAACCCATGTAGACACCTTTAGACACCCTCACAATATACTTGAGAGTTTCATACACATCCTCTAGGTAATGTTCTGTAACTGGATATGTAAATCCTGGTATGTTTATCATGGCACAGTTATCTGAAAATGTAACAAGAGGTTGTTAACCCATGTAGACACCTTTAGACACCCTCACAATATACTTGAGAGTTTCATACACATCCTCTAGGTAATGTTCTGTAACTGGATATGTAAATCCTGGTATATTTATCATGGCACAGTTATCTGAAAATGTAACAAGAGATTGTTAACCCATGAAGACACCTTTAGACACCCCACAATATACTTGAGTGTTTCATATACATCCTCTAGGTAATGTTCTGTTACTGGATAAGTAAATCCTGGTATGTTTATCATGGCACAGTTATCTGAAAATGTAACAAGAAGTTGTTAACCCATGAAGACACCTTTAGACACCCCACAATATACTTGAGTGTTTCATACACATCCTCTAGGTAATGTTCTGTTACTGGATATGTAAACCCTGGTATATTTATCATAGCACAGTTGTCTGAAAATGTAACAAGAGATTGTTAACCCATGAAGACGCCTTTAGACACCTTCACAATATACTTGAGTGTTTCATACACATCCTCTAGGTAATGTTCAGTGACTGGATATGTAAATCCTGGTATATTTATCATGGCACAGTTATCTGAAAATGTAACAAGAGGTTGTTAACCCATGAAGACACCTTTAGACACCCCCACAATATACTTGAGTGTTTCATACACATCCTCCAAGTAATGTTCTGTAACTGGATATGTAAATCCTGGTATGTTTATCATGGCACAGTTATCTGAAAATGTAACAAGAGGTTGTTAACCCATGAAGACACCTTTAGACACCCCCACAATATACTTGAGTGTTTCATACACATTCTCTAAATAATGTTCTGTTACTGGATAAGTAAATCCTGGTATATTTATCATGGCACAGTTATCTGAAAATGTAACAAGAGCTTGTTAACCCATGAAGACACCTTTAGACACCCCCACAATATACTTGAGTGTTTCATACACATTCTCTAAATAATGTTCTGTAACTGGATATGTAAATCCTGGTATGTTTATCATGGCACAGTTATCTGAAAATGTAACAAGAGGTTGTTAACCCATGAAGACACCTTTAGACACCCCCACAATATACTTGAGTGTTTCATACACATCCTCTAGGTAATGTTCAGTGACAGGATAAGTAAATCCTGGTATATTTATCATAGCACAGTTATCTGAAAATGTAACAAGAGGTTGTTAACCCATGAAGACGCCTTTAGACACCTCCACAATAAACTTGAGTGTTTCATACACATCCTCTAGGTAGTGTTCTGTGACAGGGTATGTAAATCCTGGTATATTTATCATAGCACAGTTATCTGAAAATGTAACAAGAAGTTGTTAACCCATGAAGACGCCTTTAGACACCCTCACAATATACTTGAGTGTTTCATACACATCCTCTAGGTAGTGTTCTGTGACAGGGTATGTAAATCCTGGTATATTTATCATGACACGGTTATCTGTAAATGTAACAAGAGGTTGTTTACCCATGAAGACGCCTTTAGACACCCTCACAATATACTTGAGTGTTTCATACACATCCTCTAAGTAATGTTCAGTGACTGGATAAGTAAATCCTGGTATGTTTATCATGGCACAGTTATCTGTAAATGTAACAAGAGGTTGTTAACCCATGAAGAAGCCTTTAGAAACCCTCACAATATACTTGAGTGTTTCATACACATCCTCTAGGTAATGTTCTGTTACTGGATATGTAAATCCTGGTATATTTATCATAGCACAGTTATCTGAAAATGTAACAAGAGGTTGTTAACCCATGAAGACGCCTTTAGACACCCTCACAATATACTTGAGTGTTTCATACACATCCTCTAGGTAATGTTCTGTTACTGGATATGTAAATCCTGGTATATTTATCATAGCACAGTTATCTGAAAATGTAACAAGAGGTTGTTAACCCATGAAGACGCCTTTAGACACCCCCACAATATACTTGAGTGTTTCATACACATCCTCTAGGTAATGTTCTGTTACTGGATATGTAAATCCTGGTATGTTTATCATGGCACAGTTGTCTGAAAATGTATCAAGAGATTGTTAACACACGAAGACGCCTTTAGACACCCCCACAATATACTTGAGTGTTTCATACACATCCTCTAGGTAGTGTTCTGTGACAGGATATGTAAATCCTGGTATATTTATCATGGCACAGTTATCTGAAAATATAACACGAGGTTGTTAACCCATGAAGACGCCTTTAGACACCCTCACAATATACTTGAGTGTTTCATACACATCCTCTAGGTAATGTTCAGTGACTGGATAAGTAAATCCTGGTATGTTTATCATGGCACAATTAATTGAAAATGTAACAAGAGGTTGTTAACCCATGAAGACGCCTTTACACACCCCCACAATATACTTGAGTGTTTCATACACATTCTCTAGGTAATGTTCTGTGACTGGATAAGTAAATCCTGGTATGTTTATCATGGCACAGTTATCTGAAAATGTAACAAGAGGTTGTTAACCCATGAAGACGCCTTTACACACCCCCACAATATACTTGAGTGTTTCATACACATCCTCTAGGTAATGTTCAGTGACTGGATAAGTAAATCCTGGTATGTTTATCATGGCACAATTAATTGAAAATGTAACAAGAGGTTGTTAACCCATGAAGACGCCTTTAGACACCCTCACAATATACTTGAGTGTTTCATACACATCCTCTAGGTAATGTTCTGTAACTGGATAAGTAAATCCTGGTATGTTTATCATGGCACAGTTATCTGAAAATGTAACAAGAGGTTGTTAACCCATGAAGACGCCTTTAGACACCTTCACAATATACTTGAGTGTTTCATACACATCCTCTAGGTAATGTTCTGTGACTGGATAAGTAAATCCTGGTATATTTATCATGGCACAATTATCTGAAAATGTAACACGAGGTTGTTAACCCATGAAGACGCCTTTAGACACCCTCACAATATACTTGAGTGTTTCATACACATCCTCTAGGTAATGTTCAGTGACAGGATAAGTAAATCCTGGTATATTTATCATGGCACAATTATCTGAAAATGTAACACGAGGTTGTTAACCCATGAAGACACCTTTAGACACCTTCACAATATACTTGAGTGTTTCATACACATCCTCTAGGTAGTGTTCTGTTACTGGATAAGTAAATCCTGGTATATTTATCATGGCACAGTTATCTGTAAATATAACACAAGGTTGTTAACCCATGAAGACACCTTTAGACACCCCACAATATACTTCAGTGTTTCAAACACATCCTCTAGGTAGTGTTCTGTTACTGGATAAGTAAATCCTGGTATGTTTATCATGGCACAGTTATCTGTAAATGTAACAAGAGGTTGTTAACCCATGAAGACGCCTTTAGACACCCTCACAATATACTTGAGTGTTTCATACACATTCTCTAAGTAATGTTCTGTGACTGGATAGGTAAATCCTGGTATATTTATCATAGCACAGTTATCTGAAAATGTAACAAGAGGTTGTTAACCCATGAAGACGCCTTTACACACCCCCACAATATACTTGAGTGTTTCATACACATTCTCTAGGTAATGTTCTGTGACTGGATAAGTAAATCCTGGTATGTTTATCATGGCACAGTTATCTGAAAATGTAACAAGAGGTTGTTAACCCATGAAGACGCCTTTACACACCCCCACAATATACTTGAGTGTTTCATACACATCCTCTAGGTAATGTTCAGTGACTGGATAAGTAAATCCTGGTATGTTTATCATGGCACAATTAATTGAAAATGTAACAAGAGGTTGTTAACCCATGAAGACGCCTTTAGACACCTTCACAATATACTTGAGTGTTTCATACACGTCCTCTAGGTAATGTTCTGTGATTGGATAAGTAAATCCTGGTATATTTATCATGGCACAATTATCTGAAAATGTAACACGAGGTTGTTAACCCATGAAGACGCCTTTAGACACCCTCACAATATATTTGAGTGTTTCATACACATCCTCTAGGTAATGTTCAGTGACAGGATAAGTAAATCCTGGTATATTTATCATGGCACAATTATCTGAAAATGTAACACGAGGTTGTTAACCCATGAAGACGCCTTTAGACACCCTCACAATATACTTGAGTGTTTCATACACGTCCTCTAAGTAATGTTCTGTGACTGGATAAGTAAATCCTGGTATGTTTATCATAGCACAGTTATCTGCAAATATAACAAGAGCTTGTTAACCCATGAAGACGCCTTAAGACACCTTCACAATATACTTGAGTGTTTCATACACGTCCTCTAGGTAATGTTCAGTGACAGGATATGTAAATCCTGGTATGTTTATCATGGCACAGTTATCTGAAAATGTAACAAGAGGTTGTTAACCCATGAAGACGCCTTTAGACACCCCCACAATATACTTGAGTGTTTCATACACATCCTCTAGGTAATGTTCAGTGACTGGATAAGTAAATCCTGGTATGTTTATCATAGCACAGTTATCTGCAAATATAACAAGAGCTTGTTAACCCATGAAGACGCCTTTAGACACCCTCACAATATACTTGAGTGTTTCATACACGTCCTCTAGGTAATGTTCTGTTACTGGATATGTAAATCCTGGTATGTTTATCATGGCACAGTTGTCTGAAAATGTAACAAGAGGTTGTTAACCCATGAAGACGCCTTTAGACACCCCCACAATATACTTGAGTGTTTCATACACATCCTCTAGGTAGTGTTCTGTTACTGGATAAGTAAATCCTGGTATGTTTATCATGGCACAGTTATCTGAAAATGTAACAAGAGGTTGTTAACCCATGAAGACACCTTTAGACACCCTCACATTATGATTGAGTGTTTCATATACATCTTCTAGGTAATGTTCAGTGACAGGATAAGTAAATCCTGGTATATTTATCATGGCACAGTTATCTGAAAATGTAACAAGATGTTGTTAACACACGAAGACGCCTTTAGACACCCCCACAATATACTTGAGTGTTTCATACACATTCTCTAGGTAATGTTCTGTGACTGGATAAGTAAATCCTGGTATGTTTATCATGGCACAGTTATCTGAAAATGTAACAAGAGGTTGTTAACCCATGAAGACGCCTTTAGACACCCTCACAATATACTTGAGTGTTTCATACACATCCTCTAAGTAATGTTCAGTGACTGGATAAGTAAATCCTGGTATGTTTATCATAGCACAGTTATCTGAAAATGTAACAAGAGGTTGTTAACCCATGAAGACGCCTTTACACACCCTCACAATATACTTGAGTGTTTCATACATATTCTCTAAGTAATGTTCAGTGACTGGATAAGTAAATCCTGGTATATTTATCATGGCACAATTATCTGAAAATGTAACAAGAGATTGTTAACCCATGAAGACGCCTTTACACACCCCCACAATATACTTGAGTGTTTCATACACATCCTCTAGGTAATGTTCAGTGACTGGATAAGTAAATCCTGGTATATTTATCATGGCACAATTATCTGTAAATGTAACAAGAGGTTGTTAACCCATGAAGACGCCTTTAGACACCCCCACAATATACTTGAGTGTTTCATACACGTCCTCTAGGTAATGTTCTGTGACTGGATAAGTAAATCCTGGTATATTTATCATGGCACAGTTATCTGTAAATGTAACAAGAGGTTGTTAACCCATGAAGACGCCTTTAGACACCCCCACAATATACTTGAGTGTTTCATACACGTCCTCTAGGTAATGTTCTGTGACTGGATAAGTAAATCCTGGTATATTTATCATGGCACAGTTATCTGTAAATGTAACAAGAGGTTGTTAACCCATGAAGACGCCTTTAGACACCTTCACAATATACTTGAGTGTTTCATACACATCCTCTAGGTAATGTTCAGTGACAGGATAAGTAAATCCTGGTATATTTATCATGGCACAATTAATTGAAAATGTAACAAAAGGTTGTTAACCCATGAAGACACCTTTAGACACCCCCACAATACACTTGAGTGTTTCATACACGTCCTCTAGGTAATGTTCTGTGACTGGATAAGTAAATCCTGGTATGTTTATCATGGCACAATTATCTGTAAATGTAACAAGAGATTGTTAACCCATGAAGACGCCTTTAGACACCCTCACAATATACTTGAGTGTTTCATACACATCCTCCAAGTAATGTTCAGTGACTGGATAAGTAAATCCTGGTATGTTTATCATGGCACAGTTATCTGAAAATGTAACAAAAGGTTGTTAACCCATGAAGACACCTTTAGACACCCTCACAATACACTTGAGTGTTTCATACACATCCTCTAGGTAATGTTCTGTGACTGGATAAGTAAATCCTGGTATATTTATCATGGCACAATTATCTGTAAATGTAACAAGAGGTTGTTAACCCATGAAGACGCCTTTAGACACCCTCACAATATACTTGAGTGTTTCATACACATCCTCTAGGTAATGTTCTGTGACAGGATAAGTAAATCCTGGTATGTTTATCATGGCACAGTTATCTGAAAATGTATCAAGAGGTTATTAACCCATGAAGACGCCTTTAGACACCCCACTTTATACTTGAGTGTTTCATACACATCCTCTAAGTAATGTTCTGTGACTGGATAGGTAAATCCTGGTATGTTTATCATGGCACAGTTATCTGAAAATGTAACAAGAGATTGTTAACCCATGAAGACGCTCTTTGACACCCTCACAATATACTTGAGTGTTTCATATACATCTTCTAGGTAATGTTTGGTGACTGGATATCACTGTGATGTAAGTTGTACGTTAGGTTTGTGTAGTCATTCAAAGATGGCGACAACAATACAGCATGAGAGGTAGGTGTCTTAGTTGTTCATTGATAAATTTCTTAAACGGTCGTATCTTGCCTTGATACTGATATCATTATACAGGGGAAATGTATACCTATCAACGGTTCTATATATCAAAGTACCAGTGTTGTCCTATCGTACTCAGTCGTTGTGCAAAGACAGCCCAACACGGAAAACTTTTTTCGAAGCGAGAAAGTTGCCCTTTTAAGGATGATTACATAGTAATCAGCGAACTAGGGAACAAACTATTGCTCTTACTTGGATGTCTTTAACATGCTCTTTTCTATGGTTACTGTTATTTTACACAAAAATGTCTAGAATGACCACAAACACCATGTTTATTAAATGGCCAGACAACGGTGTAGTCAGAGTGAAAATATGCAGACACAACGGTGCAGTTTCTGTGTTTTATGTACGGTGTGGTTATATTTTCATAACAAATTGTGAACGGTGTAGACATAATGCAATTGTGAACGGTGTAGACTTGAAGTAATACAGAACTTATCATTTCTGGAATGATAATATTTTTTATGTTTAATGATAACGTTTTCACGGCTGAGAATCAAGTTTTACAATTACTACCGAAATTCTTCAACAATTATGTTAATAATTTTTTATGTGACTGACTAGTAAATGCTTTGCAGCAAAGAAGGTGACAATATGTCTACAAAATATACTTTAATCAAAATATATCAGAATCTAGTTTCCTTGCTATTTGTCAAAGCAATTCCGTAAGGGTCAAATAGCAGAAATTACCAAGAATCTGCTGGCGTCCGTTTTATGTTTTTCTTTATTTTCAGTTCCATGCTGTTCACCTATTACTACTGTCATTTCGAAGGGAGTTTCGAAAATGTTGTGAAGCATTCGGAACAGGACCATTCCAGTCAGATATTAAAAGTGCGCAGGGCGGGAGAGATCAATGATCAGACAGGTCAAAAAGATTTGAAAACTCTGAACTTTAGTATTATTCCTGATATTATCAAGAAGTCAGACTAGGACATCATCCCCATTTGCGAGCATAGAATACACAAGATAGACCTCATCGACGTAGAAAAAGGATTTTGGAGTTAACAAGATTCTTTCTATCGATGATATCCCCGGTTTTGAATGCATGAGTCCTGAACATAAAAAATGACGAAGTTCAACACCCCATAAAGTCGTTCAAAAAGCCCCGACCTTAATTCCTGATATTTCCATTGGACGTGCTAAAACAGATGAAACGGATAGGGTCTCTTCTCTTTCCCCACGAGAACATGAAAACAATGGCTGAAATGAACAGTTTGTTCCCAGATGTGATTAAGTCATTGAAAAGCATTGATCAACTTGGTATTTGTTTATTTTGGTCAATGAAGGTCGGCTCTCGATGGAAAACATTGTATTTCATTTATTTATGGATGTGTGTAAGTTACACTGTCTTGGTAGTACTTCAATGCGTTTTACTCCAATAGTCAAACGGTTTTGGCGAATAGAATATTGTCTTTTTCATTGGAAATGGTTACATTTTATGAGTGAGCCCAAAAAATCTTGGTCAGAAAAATGTCAGTCCTGAAGAAGAAGTTCATTACGTATGAAATTCCAAAATGAATTTTGCAGTTCCAGAATTCTATTTTCAAGACTTATTTACTTAAGTCGAACAAGACGAAAAAAAGGCCCAAATGTTTATGACACAAATTTATAATTTATGTTTTGTTATTTATAATTTATGTTTTGTTGATTGAATCCTTTATTTTGGGTAAAATCAGACTTTTCAATGAGGGGTCAATTTGAAAACAAGATACATTTCGATCAATAATTATCATACTCCATGAGTTGAAATCATTTCATTAATTACAATAATTGATTGTAATAACCAATTAAAACAGTTACAAAGAAAAATTCAAAGCCAGAGCCGAAATTTCGAATCTACAAATCAAATGAACGGATGAACAAGAAATTTGCCGTTGCACTTAACATGGCTTCAAAATGACGGTTATCGTATGTCTTATTTGATATTTTGTGATGGTATTCCTTTTGATTATCATTTCCGTCAGATGTTTATTCAATCACAAATAACAAAAATGTCTCCCGAAAATTAAATCAAACATACATTGAACTGTTTAAGGCTTAGGAGAATGAAGAAAAGAGAAAACATATTTTCTTAACTTTTGTTTTCATTTACTTTGAGGATGGCGGCATTTTCATCTGAGTTTTCTAAGACCAAAGTATTTGAGGGAGATAAAACAGATGATCTGCTATCTGTTAGAGCTAGTTCGCCCTATACAACATACCAAGTCTACACCGTTCACAATTTGTTGTGAAAATAATAACTACACCGTACAGATAACACAGAAACTGCACCGTTGTGTCTGCATATTTTCACTGTGACTACACCGTTGTTTGGCCATTTAGTAAACACAGCGTTTGTGGTCATTCTAGACATTTGTGTGTAAAATAACGGTAACCATAGAAAATAGCATGTTAAAAACATCCAAGTTAGAGCAATAGTTTGTTCCCTAGTTCGCTGTTTACTATGTAATCACCATTTAAAGGGCAACTTTCTCGCTTCGAAAAAAGTTTTCCGTGTTGGGCTGTCTTTGCAAAACGACTGAGTACGATAGGACAACACTGGTACTTGGCTATATAGCACCGTGAATAGGTATACATTTCTCCTGTACAATGATATCAGTATCAAGACAAGATACGGCCATTTAAGGAAATTCTCGACGAAAAACTAAGACACCTACCTCTAACGATTTTCCCCCGACGCCATCTTTGATTGACCACTCAAAACTTCCGTACAAACTACACAAATCTAACGTACAACTTACAACACAGTGGATATGTAAATCCTGGTATGTTCATTATGGCACAGTTACTCAGCTGCTCTGGTATACATTTCAGCCTTATCCTGCCTTTCAGCCCAGATTCAGCACCGAGCCAAGATTACCAGCATTTTTTTCTATTGATTCAAGGTTATCCCAAAGTTTAACTTTAGTGTCATCAAAAGCATCATTGTTTGAGAAGGGCTAACATGATAGATCACAAATTATACTTACTAAAATACTGTGAAAAAGCTTCAGCATTCAAGGTAGCACTCATGAGTATAATTTTAACGTCAGGTCGACGGATGATCAGATCTTTTAGGATGATGATCAGAAAATCAGACAACAAATCTCTCTCATGGATCTCATCCAATATGATGTGTGTGGCAGATTTTATCAATCTGAAAATAGAAATGAGACATGAATATACATAAAGGGAGGTAATTAAATGAATAAATAGAGCATATGTCAAATTCTTCTCCTTCTCTATGTGACATTGAACTCACTAAAACTGTGGAATGATAGACAAACAGGGTATTTCCACCCCCAACCTTATTTGTAGGTGGAATAACAAATTATACATGTAAGGCTTGACAGAGTTTTCATCGGCCAACTAAGAGAGAAATCTCTTTTCAATAGTTTTTTTTATTTTCAACAAAGTTTTCTACTCAGGACCTAAAAATGTAAAAATTTCATTTGAATGAAGCTGTCCTCTGCTACATCTTTGAATATTGAACCAGCCTAAATCATTTCCGTCTTGTAAAGGGTTATTACTTACGGATCTGACTCAAAATATCTCAACAGTATACCAGTAGTACAGTATAGTATAGATCCTTGTCTTCTGGGTAAGGTGCTGTAAAGAAAAATATGCAAGAAATAAACCATATTCTTCCATGGTTTATCATTCATTTAATCATGGTTTTGGTTTAGATTTTCTAGGACCGACCATTTAAAAGCTGCTTCAAATGCAAAAATGAATTTTGATAAAGAAAGGATTATTCTAAAATATAGCATAGAAAATATTGAGACAAATGAAGAAAATGCTGATTATCAGCATTTTCTTCTTTTGTCTCAATGTTTTTCCAAACAAGTCTCCTTTATTAGGGACATCAAAACCAAGTTTTGTGTGGGAAGTGGTTAAATGTAAAAGCAGATCAAGGCTCAGGTTTTCTTTCGTTATGGCATTTATAACCGTGACAAGGTCTGGTCAACATCCATGATGTTCTCAAATGGTTACTTCATGACATGCAGCATTTCAAAGAGAACAGCATGTGTCCTGATCAACTTGCACATAGGCACAGGCTGTTCTGGACACATGGTAGTTTAAAATGTAGTTAGGGCCCCTTTTTTCAAGATCTAGACTTAAATGCAGTCTAACAGGAAAGTTTGTATGCATAATAAGTTGTATGATTTCTCTGAGGCGGATCTTTTTCATATATCTAGACTAAGTCAGTATGTACTATATGAAAACTGAAATAAACAATAAACAAGAGATGTTTGTAAAACATATATGCCCCCTCAAGGGCCTACATTTGATGTAGGTCAAAGTCCAAGGTCAGTTTAACAAGGTCCAAGGTCATGGTCAAATATGAAAGGTCTTGGTAGGAGGTGTTTATGTGTGAAATATGAAATCAGTATATGTAAAAGTAAAATGAAACATAGGCCAGGTTAAAGTTTTTAAAAGTAGGCCAAATGCCAAGGTTAAGGTCATGGTCAAATGTGAAAGGTCTTGGTTGGAGGTGTCCATGTGTGAAATATCAAGGCTGTAGGTGTAAAAGGACATGATATATATATGCCTGGTTTTAGTCTTTTTAAAAGTAGGTCAAACTCCAAGGTCAAGGTTGCAATATTCAAGGTCATGGTCAAATGTGAAAGGTCTTGGTAGGAGGTGTCTATGTGTGAAATATCAAGGCTGTAGGTGTAATAGGACATAAGATAAAGGCTACATTGAAGATTTCTAAAAGTATGTAAAAATAAAAGGTCAATGTCACACAGGCCAAGGTCATGGTCAAATGTGCAAGGTCTTGGTAGAGGTGTCCATGTGTAAAATATTGAGACTGTATAGGTAACAGGACATGAGATATAGGCTTAGTTTAAGTTTTTAAAAAGTAGGTCAAACTCCAAGGTCAAGGTCCAAGGTCATGGTCAAAAGTGAAATGTCTTGGTTGGAAGTGACCATGTGAGAAATATCAAGGCTGTATATGTAAAATGACATAAAATATAGGCCAGGTTAATGTATTATTAAAGTAGGTCAAACACCAAGGTCAAGGTCACAAGGTCCAAGGTCATGGTCAAATGTGAAAGGTCTTGTCGTAGGTGTCCATGTGTCAAATATCAAGGCTGTATGTGTAAAAGGACATGATATATCAGCTAGGTTAAAAACTTTTAAAAAGTAGGTCAAAGTCCAAGGTCAAGGTCACAAGGTCCAAGGTCATGGTCAAATGTGAAAGGTCTTGGTAGGATGTGTCCATGTGTGAAATATCAAGGCTGTATGTGTAATAGCACATGAGATATAGGCCCAGTTTAATTTTTTTAAAGTAGGTCAAACTTCAAGGTCAAGGCCACATGGTCCAAGGTCATAGTCGTATGTGATAGGTGATGTGTAAAAGGACATGATATATCGGCCAGGTTAAAGTTTTTTAAAAATAGGTCAAACTCCAAGGTCAAGGTCACAAAGTCCAAGGTCATGGTCAATTGTGAAAGGTTTTGGTAAAATGTGTCCATGTGTGAAATATCAAGGCTGTATTTGTAAAAGGTCATGAGATATATGCCGGGTGTATTTTTTTTAAAGTAGGTCAAACTCAAAGGTCAAGGTCACAAGGTCCAAGGTCATGGTTAAATGCGAACGATGTTGATAGGAGGTATCTATGTGTGAGATGTCAAGGCTGTATGTGTAAAAGGACATGAGATATAGGCAAGATTAAGAATTAAGTGTAAAATCAACAAAGGGCAATAACTCCAAGAATTTGATTGGCAGAGTGACGGTTCTTGTGCACTGCACCTATCCATAATGAAATCTATCCACCTGGTTCTACCTTACATATTTTTTGAGTTGTGCTCCGGACAAGAATCAAGTTATAAAATCAACAAAGGGCAATAACTCCAAAAATATGATCAGCAGAGTTATGGTTCTTGTGCACTGCACCTCTCCATAATGAGATATATTCACCTGTAAAGTTTCATGATTCTACCTTACATAGTTTTTGAGTTATGCTCCGGACAAGAATCAAGTTTGAAAATCAACAAAGGGCAATAACTCAAAACATTTGATCAGCAGAGTTACGGTTCTTGTGCACTGCACCTCTCCATAATGAGATCTATCCACCTGTAAAGTTTCATGATTGTACCTTACATACTTTTTGAGTTATGCTCCGGACAAGAATCAAGTTATAAAATCAACAAAGGGCAATAACTCCAAAAATTTGATCAGCAGAGTTACGGTTCTTGTGCACTGCACCTCTCCATAATGAGATCTATCAACCTATGAAGTTTCATGATTCTACCTTTAATACTTTTCGAGTTATGCTCCGGACAAGGTTTGGTCTACGGACACACCGACCGACCTACAGACCGACCGACCGACCTTCCGACCGACCGACCGACCTTCCGACCGACCGACACAACAATATACCCCCATTTTCTTCGAAAGGGGGCATAATTATATCAATAATGTGATTTTATTGAATTGAAAGTTAACATTGTCATCATAACACACATGCTTGGACTGTCTCCAAAGAAGGTTCAGTCAAATTTTCTTGAATACCATAAAAATATGTGTACCAAGATTTAAATCTCTTCCAACATGAACATGTATTGCATAAAGGCAAGTGGGAGATCAAATAAAAGAAGTATTCAGATGACTTACTTTTCAAGCCTGATTGTGTAACCAACTGAGTCTCCCAGCTTTTCTGCTCTTTCTGCAGCCACACGCTGTGCAACCTGGAACAAGGCCATCAAATATTTTACCAATTCCCACACAATAACGCTTTTTGATGCTCCACAGTACAAAGTCTTTGGAAAACATTATGGAAAATTAAGCAATCGCTTGTTACAAGCAATTTCTTCATTTCCCACATTGTTTTTTTTCCTAAAAGACCAAATACTGTAAAAAGAATTAACATAAAATAATTGTCAGTAACATCTCTGAATTTGGACAAGTCCAAAATTTTGCTGTTTGGGACTGGGTTAAGGGTAAAATTCCACTAAATTAAATGCCAGAGTAACGAATCTTTGCCTAGAGGCTGATATCATATTCACAGAAGCATGTGCAAAATTTCAGAACAATAGCATAAGTTGAAACACAGACATGACACTGACTTGCTGATATCATATTGATCCATTGATTGACTTGCTAGACTTTCTTATGATGATGAACATGGACCTTAAATGTTGTCTTTTCGGAAATTATTTAATATTTTGTTGTGAAACAAAACAATAATATAAAACTTACAGATATAGCGCTGATCCGTCGAGGCTGTGTACAGATGATATGACAATCAGATCCTTTACCCCTCTCTAGAAAGTCATCAAGGATATACTGGGGTACCTAGATAAAGAGACAAATGATTGATTGACTGAGTGAATGAGTAATTGAATAGTGTTAACCACCTTGTTCAACTGCTTTGGTCATATTGTGGCACTTAGAGCACAAAACCTTTGGTTCCTGGCATTTGTCACACCAGTAATGCTAAATGTCTAATTTTAGCCTCCAGCTGCTCACCCACACAGATTTATGATTTTCCAACTATTCGTGAAGAGACCAATGAAGACAGGTATGTAACAACATGTAGAGAGAAGAATAGTGGTGCTATAAGGATCTGAAAAATGGCCAGACCGACGGTGCTCCTGATTTTTTGAATCATGAAAATTAAATTTCTTTCAACTCTGAAATTTTGTCCTATCAAAACAAGTTAACATCTATGAGCCGTCATGCTAAAAGGACCATTCCAGGATGTCTGTTAACCCTTTCCCAAACAAGACCTGGTTTTGCATCCCTAATTGAATAGGTTTGCGAAAACATTGAGGCAAAAGAAGAAACTGCTGATAACCAGCAGTTTCTCCTTTTATCTCAATATTTTCCATACCATATTTAACACAAAATCTATATTTAATAACTTCCATTTTGTCATTTGTGGCAGTTTTTGAAGTGGATCTCCCTAAAATTTTGTCGTTTGGGAAAGGGTTAACTGAATTTTATGACAAGCAGATCCACCCAAGCAGAGGTCAACTGGCTGTCACATTTTGGAAAATAGATGTACAGTAAAATGAGAAAAACATTCTAGATCCAGAGAGTTACCTACTCACTGGTGGTGAACTCGGCCAAAGCGAAGGACATTTCTCCATGATCAATGTATTCCATCAGTGTTGTTAAAAAATATTGTAACTACGGCTTCGATAAAGCCGTAGTTACGAGATTTTATAACAACACCGACAGTTTGTCAATACAAAACGATAAACCCGGTCTATTTTTAAAATAAGTTCATTGTCATTAGAAAAAAATCTATAGACTCACATTTAAACGCAAAATATCTATACTTTGTTGTAGCGAAAATTGTTTTAGTTCTCCACCAGTGCTACTAGTAAAACATGATCCCTTGGTCCTAGTCAGTCTGCACATCAAAAGGTCACATGATTTTTCTGTTACTAAACAAGTCACATGACATTATGCCACATCTATAAATAGAAGAGTTACCTGTGTAGTTTTACCACAGCCAGTTTCTCCACTCAATACAACCACTTGATTCTCCTTGATTAAATCAGTAACAGACTGAAATAGAATTGATATAAAACAAATAAAAATGATCTGTCAAACAGACTGAAATGGAATAACAAATAAAACATGTGACAATGATCAGTCAGACTGGAGGGTCCTAATGGAATTCAGTAATGTAATTTGAATATATTAGTCAGGGATCAATAAGTGTTTGTATAACACCAAGAGAGCTATGCTGAGTAGCTTGTTTACACCTCAAAGGGATTTTTTGTAGAATTTGGCATTTTTGGTAAAATTTGGCATTTTTCTTCCCAATATTAAGGCAGATATTTCAAGAATAACAAGACTTATCTGAATTTAAAAGTGGCATGCATGCACAACTAGAAACCATGACAATTCATTAGGGCAGATTTGAGAAATTCTGGTTGAAACTGTAGGAGGAAATGACCTCACAAGATATTTAGTATATTTTTTTTCAATTCAAGGACAGATAAGGAATGACAGGAGTTATCTGAATTTAAAAAGTGAAATACACAACTAGACATCATAAATCAGTGTTTCCATTTGCATACAAAAATTTTGAGTCCCTGGGACCCAGTGCCACAAAAAATGTTGAGTCCCATTTTGACTTCCATAAACCAACTTTAAATTAAACGCTGGATTTGAATAGGCTTATTAAATAAAAGAAATGATAAATATAACAGTAATTTGACTTCCACTTCAGAAGGGGTGAAGCAGGGAAAAAGTCATGTCAAATAATGAAAAGTAGACAAAGCTTTTGCAAATATAAAAGGGTTGTTAAAAATATAGCCATTGTTTGAACTGAAAAACTATTTCGAAACCTGTTTTCACGCTATCCAAAACAGTATATATTTTTGAAAGCCTCATTGACAAAGAATGATCGAACTAACTATGCTGGATTTTTTTTTAAAAAAAAATCTACATTGTCAAATTTGAAAAACAGTTTGTGTTTTAATTTACAAGCTTATAATATGTGGAGAACATCCTCTTTTAAATTCAATTCCAGTTAAATAAGAAAAGAGCAGTAAAAAGTTCCTACTCAGTCTCATTAGGCAGTAAAATGAAATTCAGTGCTGATTAAAGATAAGGATCAAGAGTCATGACGTCATGTAAAACTTAACCATGCATCAGATAAAAGAAAGATCTATTTATGGAAAGTCAGTTTGTGTTGTCAATACACATTTTCCGAGGCTAGGATAATTTGTGTAGTGAGAAAGGAATTTACTCTTTTTATGTGATCAGATTCTTGACAAAGGATGTGCATGTATGCGAATTTCTATCGTCTGTATGAGTTATGCTTGATAATACAGACGAACATGAAAGGAAAGAATTGATGATAATCTGATAAAAGGTTTGTGTTAATCAAAACTACGATTAACTTAATTATTGAGCAGAAAACCACTTGTTATGTTTTGGGTGTCAAAGATCGCGATCCACCAATTCTTTAAGTGGTAATTCTTGTATTTGATTTTCTCATGAGTAGATTTGTGAATATCCGAGTCTTTTTGCCACCAAATTTATTTTGTGTCCCAGGGACTCAACCAGTCTTCATATTTTGCGTCCGAGCTGAATTTCATGCGTATACAGACACTTTTACGTCGTAAATGGAAACTCTGTAAAATTACATTGTCAAGTTTGAAAACTAGTATTTTCCCCATTTCCATGCAATATTTTCTAGGATATAATCATTACTGCACAAAAATTACTGCACAATATTTATCAATTTTCATTTTGTCCTCAGCATGATCTGTCAAATTGGACCAATTTGACAAATTGGTAATGGGTTATAGCTTACTTGTCTCATATCATAAGATGGAAGCTGTTTCCTGAATTTCATCATTTTTATGTATTCTTTGTTCTCCTGTTTACTGATAAAGTCTGCTCGAAGTCTTTCACTCAGATTCTCGTCATGACTTGACTCTCGCAACTCTATTTGAGGTTCTGGAAATTAAAAATGGGAGATAATAAAAATAAACACTTTTATAATGAATCTATAGCATAACTAATAGGACCACCCTAAACATTTAGATATGATACTTCTTTTCTACTCATCACCAATGATCTGGTTTCAATCAAATTAAATTCTGTTAAACCTTTCACCGAATGGCAAAACCGGGGTCGGCAAAACCTTAGGGTGTACCAACATAGGGGTAGCAACCCCCACACAAAAATGCAAATGCATACACATTATCAACATTTTTCTTTTACAAATGTGGATTTTTGCCTTTCTTTTCTCTCATATAAGCACCTGAATTGCCAGTGAAATACACACCAAATATGCAAAAGTAGTCACAAATGACCATTAAGATTTTGAAAGTTTCCTGGGGAGACAACCAAGATCCCATCTGCAAGAGAGGGATCCTTACCCATCTCCAGCCCCCATCAAGACAACATCAATGTTTCACAACATCACTGATGCTATCTGCATACCAGTGTTCTCCCCAGCCCAATAAGCTGTATCGGCACCACTATAGCTTCATGTAAATCAGTATAATGCCCCTACTGCTTTAAAAGTACCCCACTGCTTAATGCCTTCAAAATGGTCTCCAAATAGAGACAATTAGAGGTACCGTATTTCATTTCAAAAACTGAAAAAATGCATTTTTTAAATTAAAATGTAATAATTCTTTATAAAAGCATAATGGGAAAAGAAGAAATTGCTCAAACTGAGCAATTTCTTCTTTTCCCATTATGTTTTTATTCACAATTGTTTGCATGAACACAATGTGTTTCAACTTTCAAGGTAAACCGTTTCTCATCATTTGCCACTACAGCTTCAAATTATTCTGCGGAGAACCCTGGTTTCACACCTCCATTGTTGCTATCTGCATACCCTTCATATTCAGCTAGCTACGCCAGTGACCAATTTGAAAGCTGCTGCAGACAACAAAATCTGTATCAATGAATAAAGAATTGGCACATATTATAACCAAAACATATTGAGACAAAAGTAGAAAATGTTGATGATCAGCATTTTCTTCCTTTGTCTCAATGTTTTCCCAAACTGTTCCTTCAGAGGACGTGAAAACCATGTCTTGTTTGGGAAAATGTTAGCAAAGGGTTATATATTTTATGTGCCCTTCATTACTATGGCAACTGTTTTATCAACCCTTTCCCAAACAAGGCATAGTTTATGTCCCTGATTCACTGAAAAAATAAGCTTGGAAAACATTGGAACAAAAAAAGAATTGCGGATGACCAGCATTTTCTTCTTTCGTCTCAATATTTTTTTTGTACAATATTATACATGAATCCAAGTCTCATGAACATTCACTTTGCATTTCACAACAGCTTCCCTTTCCCAAACAAGACCTGGTTTTGACGTACCTTATAGAAATGGCTTGGGAAAACATTGAAACAAAAGAAGAAACTGCTGATAACCAGCAGTTTCTCCTTTTGCCTCAATATTTTCTGTGCTTCATTATACACAAATCCCTTCTTTGAGAACACACATTTTGTCATCTGCAGCAGCTTTCAACTTGGATCACCCTGAAATTTTGTTGTTTGGGAAAGGGTTAAATTGGATCTGTCCAAATGATTATAGTTTGGGAATGGATTAAGAGTTACCTTCCCTACCATCCCCAACATCGATCAAGGCTTCTTCCGACCATTCTTTAACAATCTCTGTAAGCCCCATATCATCGTCTGAATCAAGAACTTCTGCCATTTCTATAGAACCATCTTCCAGGATAATCTCCTCCATTTTGGCTTGGTTGGTACTCGACTTGGATCCACTCTCAGCCTCCAGTCTACTTTCACTGGTTCCTGGCATTGGTTGACTATCAAAGTCCCCAGAGTCACTCAAATCCATAACTTCTACGCTTTGATTTAGACTGGATGCTGCTCCTCTGGGTTGATAATTTCCATTTGTGCTATCTTGTGATTTATTGTCATCAAATGAAGGCCGAATAAGTTGTCTTGATTCAAACCATTCATTGCTGGAAGAAAAGAAATAGCTTATTTGTGAAAAAATGTTAGTTGAAGAAAATATCTACTTTATTTTTATTAGCTTCCTTAAATGTGTATTATTAGGATGGCCCAGTAATTGTCAGGTGGGTAACATATATTTGTACAAATTTTCTATCCTTTTAACCCTTTCCCAATCGACAACATTTTTGGGATGATTCAATTGGAAAGCTACGTCAGACAACAAAATTCATGTTAAAAAGGAACGGATTTGTGTACAATATGGCACAGAAAATATTGAGGCAAAAGGAGAAACTGCTGGTTATCAGCAGTTTCTTCTTTTGTCTCAATGTTTTCCCAAGCCTTTTTAATTAGACCCGTCAAAACCAGGTCTTGTTTGGGAAAGGGTTAAGGTAGTCCACCCCAAATGACATTCACACAATGTCAGAATTTTTCATGCGACATTGTAAATGTGCAAAACATATTCTGTCTATATGAAAACATTACAAGTTAGAACTAGACAGCCCTGGCGGTCTGGAAGGGCTCCACAGGCCTGACTGTTTGTCGTGTTGAATGCAATTTCAAAGGTTCAGAGTGCACAAACAGGCAAATGCATGACCATGCTGAAAATTACCAGCAAGTAAGATCGTTTGGTCAGTACGATTCTGTAAAAAGTTTTGTATTGATTAAAAAGTGGTTGTATTTAAGTGAAAATAAAGCCGAAAATGGCAATTTTGTCAATAACAAGGGCACATAACTCATGACTTAAAATTCAGATCAAGCTGAAAATTATACCAAGGCAAAATCTAATAGTCACCAACATTCTCTTTTAGTTTTGTCTTGATTGGTCAATATTTGTAGTTGCTGGAGTGATAGTCCGGCAGATATCCACTTATACCTTGCAGTGGAGTACATAGTTTTTTTCTTTGCTGATTCTTGATGTAGACACCTTACTGTTCAAGAATCTGACGGGTGACATCGTGTCACCCTTTAGCATTTTGAGAAATTCAAGATGGCCGCCAAGATGGCGGAATCTTACATAAGTAACTAATAAAAGGACTATATATGCATATGGAAAGTGATATTTCTTTCGTCAGATAAGTCTAATGTACTTACTAATACCCTAAGAAGGAAGAGGAATAAAGTTATTGCATTTTTCTGTGATTTCAGTTGATGTTGTTGTGTAACTTACGTTACATTAGGGAATATTCGATGCAGTTATTCACTTTTCTGCTATTATTTGGACATAAGTCATTTATACACAACAATGAATTGTCTGGTAACCAAATTCCTTACTTTGAAAACCTTTGATAAAAGCAAAACAATAGTTACATATATGTATTATGTAATTTACGTTACCTAATATCAGCATAATAGCTTCGTTTATTCCCTTATATACTACTATTCGTTCATTAATCATTAAAACACAGAAGGAAATATATTGTATAGCTCAAAGTTTATAACTGTAGATTTGTATAAAAACACAATTTAAGCCAATACATAGTTTTAATCTTTACCAAACCATTTACTGTAAGCTAAACGAGCGAGTTAATGTCCTGACTCGTTTCCCTATATTCTCGAAAGAGAAAGTGTTTGTTTTGGGTCATTTTCAACAACAAGAAGTTAATGTTTGTACGCAAGTCTAGAGTTATAAACGTTGAGTTATATGTCAATTTATTTACTTGAAGTTTTTTTGTAGGCGGTCAAAACAACAGTTAAATAAATGTACTATGTTATTTACGTTACTTTAATTCTAAGTACCATTACATAATTATACATGTACTTGTAAACATAACAAAAGTAATATTTATTGAACAGAAAAGGCTATCAGCTGGTAATTTTAATTGGATAAAATTGAGTTTATAGTATGTGAATCAAGACACCCATGTAGCCATTGGTTCACATACCCATCATATTCTTTACACAAAACAGTAGTTGCATAAATGTATTATGCATTTTACGTTATCTTGATATCAGCATATTAGCTTCATTTATCTACTACAATTAGGTCATGAATCATTAAATCATTGAATCACAGAAGGAAATGGTGTGCATATCAATTTCTGTACGTGAGCAAAATAACAGTTGGATAAATGGATTATGTAATTTACGATACTTTAATTTCAAGTACTAGTACATTATAATTACTTGTAAACGTAACAAAAGTAATATTTATTGATCAGAAAAGTCTGTCAGCTGGTAATTGTCAAATGGATATAATTTAGTTTATAGTATATGCAACAAGACATGTATGTAGCCACTGGTGCACACATCCATCATGTTCTATACACACCAAGAAAAGTGCACAATATAAGCCACCTGTCCTGTACCTAATTTTGGTACACTACACGTTTTGTGTTGTGGCTCATCAACTCAACAAATTTGGGGTCCCTAACATCAACAGTACATGGTATTTTAAGCACTCAAACGTCAAAAGAAGGTCGCAGCAGTTAAGGAGTGTAACCAAAAACGGCTGCCTGGCACAGGCTTTACCATAATACTCCGCCATTTTTTCCTGGCAGGGTATAAAACCCAAACAACGTTCATTAAGCAAGAATATATACAATTAACTTATAGTCGGTTAAAATTGACATTTGTTTGTAAATGGTGAGTTTACGAAAGGTGAATCTCTATATTGTTCTGTAAGACCTACATAAAAGAAGATAATCATATTATCTCTGTTACCTTAAGTCTAACATATTACCCGTGGTGAACTGCTAAGTGACCAAATCTTTTCTGTTGCATATAAAGATATCAGAGACCATTTTTCATTCGTATTTCTGGTTTCTTAGAGTATTATTTCAAACTATACTCCCTTGGCGTTTGCAATACACTGTACAGTTGAAGAATTAGGAAGCACAATGCTCACATTGTCATTAGATCATTTACAAGATATTGCCATGAGCTCCAGATACAACCTCAGTCAGTCAATGAGCCTAATTCTATGGTAGTGTGTGAAAAGCTAGTACCATTCCCTCAAACTACAGAAGTATTTCCAGATAAGGACAAAATGACTCACTATTGAACATAAAATTAGAATTACACTGTTAGAGAAAATCTACCATACATGGGATCGGGGGATCAAGTGCTAGTAAAAGTCACTGTCCCCTAGCCTAGAGTGCAGTTGTAGCTCCTTGTACATCACAAATAATCAAATGGACGAATGGAAGCGCATCTTCGCAAGCCAAGGGTTACTACCTCCACTTTGTTCCTTACGAACCCTTGGCCGCTCGCCTCTATGGAAATCGAAAGTACCACCGTGCGATTTCATTGGACGCGATAACTTTCCCATTATCCAATCAAAACACACTAAACAAGCCCTCTTTGTCAAAATGAAAACGTCACGGCTGACGTCAAAATCGATATCCGTATTTGATGCATCGCCTAACACGTTTTAGTACGAGGCTTTTGATTGGCCAGATATAGCAACTGCAAAGGGCCGCGACTCTTTATCGCCGAAAGGTGGCATGGTGGTACTTTCGATTTCAATAGAAGCGAGCGGCTAAGGGTTCGTAAGGAACAAAGTGGAGGTAGTAACCCTTGGCTTGCGAAGATGATGGAAGTGATGTATCCTATTTTCAACTAGAAAAGGTTATGCTGGGGCTAGACTGGGATGTTCTGTGTTTTTTAAATACCACAGAGAAGTACTACATAAGAATGGAAACATTGAAAACAAAAATATGAATAACTATGTTATCTATTGATCTGTGTGGAACAGACAAATATTTGTAACGGTGATAATATTAATCTTATGCAATTTTATTGAAATACATGCAATTTTATTGAAATACCGCAGCATAACTTATGTCATCTTAACTTAATATGTTTACTAATTTTATAAGTCGTCTTTTGTGTATGTCAATCTGTTTGACAAAAGTTGACGTGTCTTGTACAAAAGCCAGTGCAATATCAAACGATATCTTCTTTGAGCAGGTCTAATAAAACAATGTAGAAATACAATATATATACCGCCAAGAAAACTTGGTGTGTATATTATGGTATACTCGGTGTCAGGCAGGCGGTCGGAGTCCGTCGGTCTCTATTTTGCTCCATATCTCCTGTACTCTTTGGCCTAGAAGTGAGAAGTGTCTTGACCCAACAGGTTCCTCATTTACTAAATAGTCAGTGTGACCTACTTTTCATATTTGAGCGCATTTAATTCAAAGTTTTCTTCTGCTCCATATCCCATTGTACTGTTTTATCTAATGCCATCAAACTGGATGTGTTAACGAGGCATGACCAAAAGGTATGTCATAATCTGTCGTGTACCAAAACTATCTTATTGGAATATATTTTACACGCTTGAGCACACTAAGTCTAAAATTCCCGTCCGTTCTATATCTCATGCACTGTTTGATCTAGAAACACGAAATTCGATGGGTGAATGAGTCCTGACCAAGGCAGAGGTTTGTCATATACCAAATTAGGCGAATTTGTCCTACATTTAATGCTCGACAAATGTCTTCATGTATCAATGCTAGTCATCGTCACCTGCTTAGGAATACGTATTTCACTATTCTTTTGTTTTTAAAACAAGATTGGTATGTCAACTATTTACTACAGGATAGCCTTGTTTCGTAAAGTTTTAAATCTATTTTACAAATGTATCCTTCTAACAATAGCCAGTTGACAGGGATTTGTGTGTAACTAACAATGTTATTGTTATGGTTAAAAGTGTATTTAAGAGTACTTGAAATAATAGTAACGTAAATTACATAATAATTTATGGAACTTTATTTTTCACTTTACCAAAAGCTTTAAGTAAGGAAATTAATATGCAAACCATATTTGTTGTGTTTTGAGGGTTTTTGGCCGAATGATAGGAAATAAGTGATCAAATGAACCTATAATGCTGATATTAAGGTAACGTAAGTTACATAATACATTTATGCAACTGTTGTTTTACTCTAACCAAAAGCTTTAAGTAGAGAAATTCATAACCAGATCATTAAATGTTGTGTTTAAAAAACTTATGGTCAAATAATGGTAGATATGTGAATAAAAAAATCTAATATTCCTTAATGTAACGTAAGTTACACAACAGCATCGACTGAAATGACAAAAATGTGTCATATCTATATTGTTCTTCCTTCTTTGGGCAACAGTTAGTGCATTAGAGATATCTTGCCTTAAAAATTCAGTTTCCATATGCATATATAACCCTTACATTGGTTATTTATATGGTATTCCGCCATCTTGGCGGCCATCTTGAATTTCTCGAAATGCTAAAGGGTGACACGATGTCACCCGCCAGATTCTTTTACAGTAGGATGTCTACTTAAGGAATCAACAAAGAAAAAAACTATGTACTCCACTGCAAGGTTCAGCCAAAAAATGGGGAATATCTGCCGGACTATGAAAACAATGTCAAAATAGAGCAGAAAATGCAATTTTGTCAATTTCAAGGGCACATAACTCATGATATAAAACTCAGATCAGGCTGAAAATTATACCAATGCAAGATCTTATAATCACCAACATTCTGGACAAGATATATTTTGATTAGTCAATATTTGTAGTTGCTAGAGTGAAAACAATGTCAAAATAGAGCGGAAAATGGCAATTTTGTCAATTTCAAGGGCACATAACTCATGATATTAAATTCAGATCAAGCTGAAAATTACACCAAGGCAAGATCTTGTAGTCACAATCATTCTTTCAAAGTTTTGTTTTGATTCCTCTATATTTGTGGATTTTAGGGTAAAATTAAAGTCAAAACCAGCTATTTTTGACATTCAAGGGCAGATAACTCAGGTCATTCTGATTCAATCCAAATACTTTGAAGGAATCTGAGAGAGGGTCACCCAAGGATCATTCCTGTGCAGTTTGATTGAAATCCGTCTTGTAGTTTCTGAGGAGAAGATTTCTAAATAAAAAGTTTACGGACGAACTGACAGAGGGACGCACGCACGACGGACACACCGCTATGACAATAGCCCGCTGGCCTGATGGCCAGTGGAGCTAAAAAGTACTGAATGTTTACGACAACACCGGAAAAATTCAAACATAGTACAAATCTCTTTAGGGGTGAAAAATCTTAAGCCCTGAATACTTACTCAACAGCCTGTGGTGGTCTTCTATTCACCTCTTCTCCTTTTCTATCTGATTTTATATCATCTAACAATCTCTCTATATGTTCTCGCTGATGTGTCTCCATAAATACTTCATTTCTCTGAAACAACAAAACACCACATCTAAACATGGCTTCCTGTAGTTTCCTTCACCTGGGGCACATTCTTTGGAGTGACATTTTTAAGATTTCTTAACCCTTTCCCAAACAACAAGATTTTAGGGTGATCCACTTCAAAAACTGCCACAGATGACAAAATGGAAGTTATTGAAAATAGAGTTGTGTAAAATATGGCACAAAAAATATCGAGACAAAAGGAGAAACTGCTGGTTATCAGCAGTTTCTTCTTTTGTTTCAACTTTTTCCCAAGCCATATTTATTAGGGACGTTAAAACCAGGTCTTGTTTGGGAAAGGGTTAAGATGTATTCGATAAAGTGTTTTTGAGACTGATATTCTATGTGAGGTGTTCCGAATACTCCATACTTTACGCAAACGACATCATGATGATGTAATTTGTATGAAATATGGAGCACTAGGAATGCTAAGGTATAAGTTATCAAGCATTTGGAAGAACTCCGTATCTCCACATTGTTTCTACAGAATTGGCTAAGGGGTTCCACAAGGAGTATAGAGTAATGGCGCCTCCCATTGAGGGGCTCAAAAATATTGCTCTAAAGAATGCTTTATCCTATGAAATCTTAAAAAATCTCGCTCTGTGGGGTTGTGCCTCTGGTCTTGTTTGGTAAAGGGTTAACCCTTTCCCAAACAACACCTGGTTTTGACGTCCCTAATAGAAAAGGCTTGTGAAAACATTGAAACAAAAGAAGAAACTGCTGATAATATAACATAGTGACCTATGTGACTAATTAAAGTAATTAGGTATTAAAGACTTCTTCTAATCAAGTTTCATATTCTGATGAGATACATTGTTTCTAACATGCAGCATGTACAGTATTATACATGATTGTTTTTATTGGACAGCGTTCAAGTCAAATTTGACATTTAAACATGTGTTCAATATTTAATGTTAATGTGTTTGTTAGGTTGGGCGATGTCCAGAATGCTGACATTACTAATTGTTTAAGGTCAACATGTTTACGTTCTTCATTTATTATGGGTTATTTAGTATTGTTTAAAGTCAAGTTGTTTATTAACCTTTTAATATTTGTAATCAAAACTCAATGCTTTGATAGATAGTTTAAAGTTAATGATATAAATAGTAACATGAATGACAGGTTCTTAAAACACAGGTGTTGGCATCCATGGGAATGCCAACCCTGGAATATTCCGAAAGGTCACTCAAACTATATAAATACTGCATGCTGGAGAGAGAGGGTATGTCAGTCTGGGTTGAGTAGTTGAACTATTAAAGTTGATATGCTAATTTGGCTTGTTATTATTTGGAAGTACTAACCACTACGCTACAATAACCAGCAGTTTCTCCTTTTGTCTCAATATTTTCTGTGCCATATTTTTCAAAAATCCTATCTTTAATAACATCCATTTTGTCATTTGTGGCTGTTTTTGAAGTGGATCACCCTAAAATTTTGCCGTTTGGTAAAGGGTTAAGGCTTACAATTATCCAATTGGTGAGAAAATTTCATCAAAATTGAAATGTTGTCTGCAATTTCTTTCAAGTTGGACCACCCAAATATTTTGCAGTCTGATAAAGAGTTAAGATATGACTCACATTTTCTCTGTCTTTCGCTTTAGCCCTCCCTCGGCTTCGTTTGGCATACCACATTCCTATTTCTCTCCCACGTAAACCCGGAGGCGGTCTTTCTCTCTCATCCTGTTCTCGTGGTTCTGAAAAATCAAAACCGAGTCTGGATTAATTGGTTGAATGAGAAAAGGAATGATCCACAATTAAAATAACATAGGGGATTACATGTAATTCAAATACATGTACAATCTAGTAACATTGACCCCCGAAGGGAAATCTTTCTCTGGTGACCAGCATTTTCTCCTTTTTCTGTGCTATGTTTACAGCATCCCTTACGTCGTCTTCAGCAGCTTTGAAATTTGACCCCCCCCCCTCTTGAATTTTGTTGTTTGGGAAAAGGTTATCCTCTTCCTTCATTAAAGTCATCTCATTAACCCTAACCCACATAATAACACTATAGTCTATTTGACTCCTAACAAGGTCATGGCTTTGGAAAACATTGTGGGAAATAAAGAAATTGCTTGTGATACGCAATTTCTTCATTTCGAAAAATGCTTTCTATCCAAAAAGAACAAAAACATAAGCTTCATTCTCGACTGCAACAGCTTTGAATTTGGACAAGTTCGAATTTTTTCCGTCTTAATTTGACCTACCTCCTTCATCTCTTCTGTTCCCATGATGCCTATGACCTCTGTGACCTCGACGACCTCCATCTCCATGCCAACCACGTCCAACTGCCCCACCTTGCTCTCTGTTTTCTGAAATAAATCAAACCATCAGATCAATTAAGATTTTAGATTTGTCCAAATTCAAACATGATGCAGATGACAATTTTGAGTGAATCAGATTTTCCTTTTTCGGTCTTTTTGTCGGAAGCAATTTTTTATTTCCAACAAAATTTTCTAGTCTACATCTTGCTGCTGTCACATTCGAATATTCTCTGATCTTATCGTGATCAAAATGAGTATTGTCCTTGTAAACAAACCCCCCTAAGTACTCTGAATATTTAAATTTCATACAAAAATTCAATCAAAATTGTGTAACACTTGTAAAACGCCCCCCCCCCCCCCCCCCCCCCTTGTTCTAGAAATGAACCCCCTTCACAGAAATCCTGTATCCGCTGCTAAATACTCAGATCCTATCTTTAATAAATATTTTTTTAAATCTACAGCAGCCTTAAAAGTTAGAACAGTCTAAATTTTTATAATTAGGGAAATGGTTAAATCTGTCTTTCTAACCTCTTCCTTCATAAAAGTCATCTCCTCGTTGATTGAATCTACCTCCGTCATCTCTTCTCCTGTTTCCATAATGTCTCTGACCATCATGACCCCTGTGACCTCCTCGATCATCACGCCAACCTCGTCCTCTTCGACCGCGAAAATTGTCTCTCCTCCCATAATAATCATCCTCCATATTGAGGATATGTGTTGTGAATGCCTAACAACAAGATATTGTTGCTATTCATTGAAAACCTCATAACTGCAGCTTGTTTTAAACCTTTTCCAAACAAGACCTGGTTTTGACGTCCCTAATAAATATGGCTAGGGAAAACATTGAAACAAAAGAAGAAACTGCTGATAACCAGCAGTTTCTCCTTTTGACTCAATATTTTCTGTGCCATATTTTACACGAATCCTATCCTTAATAACATCCATTTTGTCATTTTTTACAGTTTTTTAAAAAGGATCACTCTAAAATTTTGTTGTTTGGGAAAGGGTTAATCCAATACCAAACAGCTAAATTCCAGACTGGTCAAAATTCAAAGATGTTGCTGACGACAATTTCATTTGTACGAAATATTACATTTATTGGACCAATAGTCTTTTTAGGTAGCAAACATTGTGGGAAATGAAGAAATTATTTTCCACAATGTTTCCCTGAAAGCCTTTAACTTTTGGGGAGTCAAAAAGGGTTAATGTGTGGTTATGCAGGGCTTTTCTTCCATAAATTGGCAAGAGGCCCTGGTCAGTCATTTGGGGAAATTTTAGCGCAGTTTTGGTCAAATTGGGAAAAAGAAAATACAGGAGTATAAATGTTCAAATAATTTTTTTTTTCAAACAAGAGCCGTCACAGACGGATTATGCTCCCCGAATAAGTGTTTGTCACAAAATAAAAAGTATCATACATTAAGCCCCCTTTTCCCATGACAGCTTTTTTGTACACACATTATTTATAGAATATGGTCTAGAACATCTTATTTATTACATGAGCACAAAATTTCATTAAATTCTGCCCATTAGATGAAGAGAAATAAGAGAAAAACAAATTTTTACACTAAGGCCCCTTTTTCCATGACGCAGCCTTAAATTTACAAACGGAGAAAAAGGTCCCTAGGTATTGACCCAGGGAGTTCACATGTGAAGTTTCATTGAATTTGGTCCAAGGGTTGCTGAGATATGGCTGTGGACGGACGGACGGACGGACACACGGACACACGGACGGACGGACGGACGGACGGACGGACAGCGTGGCGACTATATGCTCCCCCGAAATTTTTTCGGGGAGCATAACAACACTATCTAATTAGAATAACTGAATTATAGAACAAACACTGCTACTTTGTGACAAGAAATGCCAGTAGGTAATTGATCATTATTTATTTTCAAATTTGGGAATTTTAGTTTTGAAAATTGGGAAATTCTTATTTTGAAATTGGGAAAAAAGGAGCCATTTTCCAATTGGGAAGCCACCGAATTTCGGCCTCTGTTACAGAAGGAAGAAAAGCCATGTTATGGGTTAAGCTGCAGTTACAAGGTTTTCATTGAAAAGCAATGACATGTTTGTGAAACTCCAATCATAATAATTCATTAAAGGCAGAATTACACCAAGAAGTTCATTCGAATATTCTCGGATCTTATCGTTACTCAAGATCAGCTCGAACGTATTACAGTTGTCGGCATGAGCGGATCCCGCCCATATCACTCCTCAAGCATAACAACGGAAGCAGACCAAGCAACTATTTAAATCTATGACAAAAAATATTTGAGACAAACAGTGTGACAGTTCAATAGTCGATTGCATCCTCATAAATGTGATAAAATTTCATCAGATAAAAGATTGATGTGATTTACCGATTATTGACAGTATACTTCACTTGAATTATAATGTTAGCAAAAGGAGTGATTTGTTTTGATGATGTCATTTAAGCGTGTCTACTTTCACGTTCAATATGGCAGTCACTGTATTACGCTCGAGATCAAGTTGCAAACACGTTCTAAACGGCAAAAGGTTGCAAACAGTCTCGAGGGTCGCAATTGCAAGAAGTTACGAAATCCTTCAAACCAAAATTTCTTTTCTGTTACCAGGTTCTGACCTGGCCTAAACCATACCTGCCAAGTTTTCAAAATTTCCATGGGGGAGATTGCGCGTTTTACATAAATTTGCGCCAAATTTTAACCGATTTAAGCGCGCACAAAAAATCCTTCAAAATTTTCATGGGGGAGTTTTTTCTGGAAGAACATTAGACATTAAGAAAAAAGATCTAGATGAATGATGTTGCAAGCCATTTAGGTATTTCACCAATGAATTTCTCCTTTTAACTCACAGTTTTCTACTCATCTCTGTTTTCTTAAGTACCAAAGTCACTCTTCAAATCTTACAAAATTTTGAAACAAAAATTTGAAACTTATTCATTGAGATTTTAGTAGCCATAATGTTCGAGTTGGAAAAAACTAGAATATCACTGAAAGTGATCATACCCCCAAAAGCGCATTTTTTGTGCATTTTGAGAAGTTGATTTCATTTGAACTGGGAGCTGTTCAATTGGGAAATAGAGCTACAAAAAAAAATCAACAGACCAAACAACACATGTAAATGTTGCAAAAAATACCAATTTTCAACAAAAGGACATAGCTCATTTAACAATCCCCAAGCCCGCCCTGCCATGCTGATATTTTCAAATAAACCAAAAATTCTGTCATGTATTGAAGTCAATCAAGGTACATTGCTGTAAGATTTGGTTAAAATTTACCTTTTTAAAGAATTTTCTCATGATTTCGTTAGGTCTGATAAGCCCTGCCCTGCCATTATCAAATTTTTTGCAAATCAAAAATTCACGAACAAATTTTAAAATAAGTCACCAAATGAACATTCCTGCCAATTTTGGTAACAAAACTCCAAATCAAAAATTCACAAACAAATTTTGAAAAGAGTCACCAAGGAACATTCCTGCCAAGTTTGGTAAGAATTGGCTCAGTGGTTAAGGAGAAGATTTTTGAAGAATTATCTGACAATTTCTCGAAGTCGGATTAGCCCCGCCCTGCCACACCAACAATTTTTGACAAATCAAAAATTCATGAACAAACATTGAATACAATCATTCAAGGTACATTAGAGCCAACTTTAGTTCAAAATGGTCAAATAATTGATTTTTTAAGATTTTTCACATGATTTCTCTAAGTCCGATAAGCCCCGCCCTGCCACGCCCACAATTTTTGACAAATAAAAAATTCACGAACAAGTTTTGAAAAGGGATACTAAAGGAACATTCCTGCCAAGTTTAGTAAGAATTGGCCCAGTGGTTAAGGAGAAGATTTTTGAAGAATTATCTAACGATTTCTCGAAGTCGGATAAGCCCCGCCCTGCCACGCCCACATTTTTGGCAAATAAAAATATCATGAGCATACATTGAATACAAGCACTCAAGGGTCATTCCTGTCCAGTTTGCTTCAAATTGGCCTAATAATTGATTTTTAAAGATTTTTCACATGATTTCTCTAAGTCCGATAAGCCCCGCCCTGCCACGCCAACAATTTTTGACAAATCAAAAATTCACGAACAAGTTTTGAAAAGGGTCACCCAAGGAACATTCCTGCCAAGTTTAGTAAGAATTGGCCCAGTGGTTAAGGAGGAGAAGATTTTTGAAGAATTATCTAACGATTTCTCGAAGTCAGATAAGCCCCGCCCTGCCACGCCCACATTTTTTGGCGAATGAAAAAATCATGAGCATACATTGAAAACAAGCATTCAAGGGTAATTCCTGTCAAGTTTGGTTCAAATTGGCCTAATAATTGATTTTTAAAGATTTTTCACATGATTTCTCTAAGTCCGATAAGCCCCACCCTGCCACGCCAACAATTTTTGACAAATCAAAAATTCACGAACAAGTTTTGAAAAGGGTCACCCAAGGAACATTCCTGCCAAGTTTAGTAAGAATTGGCCCAGTGGTTAAGGAGGAGATTTTTGAAGAATTATCTAACGATTTCTCGAAGTCGGATAAGCCCCACCCTGCCACGCCCACATTTTTGGCAAATAAAAATATCATGAGCATACATTGAATACAAGCACTCAAGGGTCATTCCTGTCCAGTTTGCTTCAAATTGGCCTAATAATTGATTTTTAAAGATTTTTCACATGATTTCTCTAAGTCCGATAAGCCCCGCCCTGCCACGCCAACAATTTTTGACAAATCAAAAATTCACGAACAAGTTTTGAAAAGGGTCACCCAAGGAACATTCCTGCCAAGTTTAGTAAGAATTGGCCCAGTGGTTAAGGAGGAGAAGATTTTTGAAGAATTATCTAACGATTTCTCGAAGTCAGATAAGCCCCGCCCTGCCATGCCCACATTTTTTGGCGAATGAAAAAATCATGAGCATACATTGAAAACAAGCATTCAAGGGTAATTCCTGTCAAGTTTGGTTCAAATTGGCCTAATAATTGATTTTTAAAGATTTTTCACATGATTTCTCTAAGTCCGATAAGCCCCACCCTGCCACGCCAACAATTTTTGACAAATCAAAAATTCACGAACAAGTTTTGAAAAGGGATACTAAAGGAACATTCCTGCCAAGTTTGGTAAGAATTGGCCCAGTGGTTAGGGAGGAGAAGATTTTTGAAGAATTATCTAACGATTTCTCGAAGTCGGATAAGCCCCGCCCTGCCACGCCCATATTTTTCGACGAATGAAAAAATCATGAGCATACATTGAATACAATCACTCAAGGGTCATTCCTGCCAAGTTTGCTTCAAATTGGCCTGATAATTGATTTTTAAAGATTTTTCACATGATTTCTCTAAGTCCGATAAGCCCCGCCCTGCCACGCCCACAATTTTTGATGAATCAAAATTTCACGAACAAGTTTTGAAAAGGGTCACCCAAGGAACATTCCTGCCAAGTTTGAAAAGAATCCGACCAATGGTTGAGGAGGAGAAGATTTTTGAAGAAAAACCAACAGACGGATTAACGGACCAACGGACCAACAGACCAACAGACAAGCTGACTCCTATATACCCCCCAAATTGAATTTTTTTGGGGGGGGGGGGGGGGGTATAATAAGAAGGAAAATTGTTGGGTTCTTTTTCTTTTTTTGCACCAAGCCTTTCTTCCTTTTGACACAATGTTTTTACCTTACAGGTTGTAAGCAGTCCTTTCTCTCAACTTTCTTTCATATCATAACTCAATAATCTAATCATTCTCCGTCAACAATCTGCTTAAACAGTTCAAAAAGCGTGTTTGTTAAAAGCTGCTTTTGTTTATCTATAAATGGCGGTGGTTTTATCAAGGGAAAGAACTACGTTTCCCAAGATTAAAGTATAAAATTTCGAGGGAGGTAACTGTTGAGGACAAAGAACTGAACAATCACCGATAGGTTTTGGTAATCTCAAAACACTTATTCAGGTGTTGATTTACAGGTGACCCGATTTATAGGCACCAGTGATTAACACAATGCATGCCTGAATAGCGGACATAATTAGTAGGGCTGACTATCGATGCCAATTTTAACTATCGCGATAGTATCGCTATCGGAGCAATCACTATCACGATACTATCACTATCGTGCCATACTATCACGATACTATCACGATACTATCGTTTTTCACAAGAGGGTCGTAAAAGGTGTGTTACTTACTTAAATCATTGGCTTTTGATATGAGGATTAATCTAGAATGTGAAACACTGCTTGATCAGTTAAGTGTAAGTAGAAAGATGTGTTCGATTTGGTCTTTACGTGGACGACGATCTAGTCATTTAATCGATTTATGAACACAAAAACAAATCACGGCAATCATCTACGTAATTTCATCATATAAATAAAGAATATGACAAATAAAAAACTCGTATGTCTAGATAATTATTCGTCAGTTGTTCTTCGCTAAAGAAAAAGGATCGAAAGAAAAAAGACGGACTTGCTTTCAACTGGTCAATTATCTTATCGTCGTTTTTTTCAGCATGCATAGTCCGTAAAAAACGTATGGAACCGTAAATACGATGAAAATGCATGATAATTCTTAAAACTTCGGAACCCATTACAGAAAACGATGAATTCACCCACTCACAGGCTAAATTTGGTAACATAGATCTACAGATTAGTTTAGAAATCTGACTCGAAAGTTTCAAGTGAAAAGAAGAAATGAAAGTGAATCTTTTTTTTCACAAAACATTTTTGGTTACAATAAGGTCTTCAGACTCGTAGTCCACTGAGGATTCTGACATAAGTTTTACCTCGTGTTTTTTATTTAGGCCTACCTTGTGTTTTATATCCATCATGCGATTTAAAAGAAAGTCTAGGCCTACCTTGTGTTTTATATCCATCATGCGATTTAAAAGAAAGTCTTTTCAAATGCAACAGAAAGCAAATTCCACTCAAAGTGAGTCAACACAAAAACCACACTATTTTCGGGTTAAGTACATCGTAATTGGATACCACCGATATGGTGTTTTAGTCACTCACTATTTATATGACGTCACTTCTCCGAGATCAAATAAATGCCGCCGACTACAAAAATGCGGTGTTTTACTTTACAAGGGAATATGTGTAAAGTATTTTGAATATAACTACGTCATGTCTCGCGATTTTTCCATTGATCTGCTCTCCCGCGTGCATGATTAATGTCGTAAGTGTAGCTTACATGAGCTGGAGTTTTCACATTTTTGAGTGTGACCAACGCTATCGTTAGAAGGGACACGCCTTTGCACGCCCCTTTGGGAGAATAGAAAATCGCTGTCTGGTTTTCGCACGCGCCTTTGGGAGAATAGAAAAACTCTGTCTGGTTTTCAACCAATCAAAGTGGAGATGCTTTATGACGCACTCGTCGGCACGCGGGCTTTTTTGTAAACAAAGGATTACTAGATCATGCCCCATGGAGAATAAGAATCAAACACATTTTTCAATGCATTTTAAAAACTGTTTTACCGATTTCATGACACGGACTAAGTCTTTTAAAATGGGATTTACTTTTATTAAGGTATGTTGGTGTAAACAATTTTAAACAAGGAAATGCATCTTTTTTGTTTTGCTACAAAGTTCTAAGCAAACTTAGACCGATAAATATGATGTTTGCATGGTTAATTGGCTATTTATACGATATCGCAGCTAGATCTAGATGTTTTCAACCTGTTTGACAAACAAATATTCCGTCCACACGGCAACTTGTTGTAGCCTTCTTCATAGATTAAACTGTGTGCAAATGACAGGGGCATTTTGGTTTTGGTAAGCGGAATCGTTGAGCAGACGACTTTCATTCTCTGAAAGCCAAAAATATCGAACACGGTTACACAGGCTCGGAAACAATTACGACATTACGACGAAGAATAAAATATGTCAGGGCTTATAAAAAGGACTAGGAAACAATGAGAGAAAGGTTCAACTGTCATTATGAAAGTAAACTATCGAAACTATCGATAGCTGGACGAACTATCGGCGATAGTTATCGATAGTTCATTTCACAATCGATACATCAACATCGGAGCAGTCTCTATCGCGATGCATCGATATATCGATCCATCGTTACACCCCTAATAATTAGGTCATATATCACACTCGCCTGGAAAGGTCGTAAACTGTTATGATGTGTGAAAAACATTGTAACCACTCTTTCTTTACACCATAGATAAGACATTTTAAATTAGAATTTCTATATAGGATTAAGATAGATAAAGTTTTCCCGATTACACCCTTAAATCTAGTTTTCCTATTATGAAATCGGGATTTTTGCACATTTTTTGAAAAACGATCGTGAGATCGTGATTTGATATTAAAATCGTGATATCACGCCTAAATCGTGAAAC
The DNA here is from genome assembly GCA_963680895.1 of Fragum sueziense. Classification (NCBI taxonomy): domain Eukaryota; kingdom Metazoa; phylum Mollusca; class Bivalvia; order Cardiida; family Cardiidae; genus Fragum; species Fragum sueziense. The sequence continues at coordinate 5,614,263 of OY804604.1, forward strand.
TTGGCAGGTATGCTAAACACTGTAACAAGCATAAATTCCTCATTTCCTCTTGATTATAATCAGCTATAGTTTTACCTTAGTTAACCCACGATTACGTAGACCATCAACTAAAACTCGTTGTCTGTTCAAAGAAGAAAGGAACATTCCACGGTATATTTCATAGAAAGTAAAGGGCGACTTTTCAAACAAGGGAGGTAACTTTTTTAAAACAAATTTCGTATAGATGAAATTTTGTAGACTGGCGCACCTGCCAGAATCATTTTTAATCGTTTACCAAACATGATAGACAATAGATCTATTAGATCTAGATCTAAACGGGGAAAAGAAAAAAGAAAAAAAAGAAAGCGAAGAAAAATAAGGCTTGGGAAAATAACGAAGAAAATGTGGATAATCATCATTTCATCCTTTTAGATCTACTTCAATGTTTTCTAAGTTTCTTGATCAGGGATGTCAAGACACTGTCTTGTTATGGAACGTGTTAATCCTTTTCCAAACTAAACCTGTTTTGAATCATTTAGTAGAAAAGACTTGGAAAAACATTATTAAACAGAAGAAGAAAATGCCGATAATAAGCATTTTCTCCTTTTGCCTCAATATTTTCTCTAAACTTTATTAAAGAGGTCTATACAATTTCGATCTATTTTTACATAATTTTTGTCACCTGTAGCCGGTTTCAAATTCAACCACTCTAAAATTGTGTTGTTGGAGAAAGTATCAAATCATAGGCTATCAATTTTGTCGCCTGAGAACTCGTAACACCTCTGAAACTGAAAGCCTGACAGAAAGGGTTTTCAGCGGACAATGCAGCTCGCCTATACGACAACTTGTCGCAAGGAAGGAGTCCAAGGTAAAAGGTCAAAGGTCATGGTCTCAAGATCAAGGCATCAGGTATTCCATATGTGAAATATCAAGGCTCTATCTGTAACGGTGCATGAGATATACATGTATGCTAGGTTAGAGTTTTTTAAAATTAGGTAAAACTCCAAGGTCACTAGGTCAAAGGTCATGGTCCCAAAGGTCTTGGCAGGAGGTATCCATGTGTGAAGTATCAAGGTTGTAGGCCTATCTCTAATTGTGCCTGAGATATAGACCAGGTTTAAGTTTTTGAAAATGCGATGCCAATGCGACGCAACGCTGACACTAGGGCTGTGACATAGGCTCTCCAGACATAAAGTACCGGCTGGCTAATAAAAATGTTCCAATTTGAAACATGTTCTGATGACATAAAAGATGTCAATGGAAATTTGATTTATCCCTTTCCCAAACAAGACCTGGTTTTGACGTCCTTAATAGAAAAGGCTTAGGAAAACATTGAAACAAAAGAAGAAACTGCTGATAAACAGCAATTTCTCCTTTTGCCTCAATGTTTTCTGTGCCATAATTACACACAATTCCTATCTTTAATAACATCCATTTTGTCGTCTGTAACCTCTTTCAATTTGGAGCACCCTAAATTTTGTCGTTTGGGAAAGGGTTAAATAGACCTACAGAAAAGCACAAGTTTTTTATCAGATGGCAAAATGCAAGACAGGTCCAAATTCAAAGATTTTGCAGAGGACAATTTCAATTGTGTGAATGTAATTGTACATTCTTTGGTCTTCCTTGTCACAAGCAATTTCTTCATTTTCTATGATGTTTTCCAAAGCATCTCTCTTATGGGGCCGTCAAAATGTGCCATTGTGCAGGAATGGGTTTTTAATACTAAAGCAAAAGTAGAAAATGCTGGTTATAAGAATTCTTTTGCTTCAATACACATCCAATTTATGGGACTTTAACCCATTACCAGACCGCAAAATTTTGGACTGTTCGAAATTCAAAGATGTTACAGACGACAATTTTGAGTGAAAGAAATTTTACAACTTTTGGTCTTTCTTGGTAGAAAACATTGTGGGAAATGAAGAAATTGCTTGTCACAAGCAGTTTCTTCATTTTCCACAATGTTTTCCAAAGGCATTATCTTGTAGGCCTGCAAAAGGGTCAATGTGTGGCAATTGGTTAAAATCAGAGGCCCGTATTATCAACGATCCTAAGACCACTTTTTTGTGTGGAAACTGTTGTAACAAAACATCTGATTCCAGATTGGGCCAATCCGGTTTGTTGTTACAAGTAAATACGCAAACAAGAGGACCAAGATGGCCCTAGATCGTTCACCTGAATTCATAGTTGAGATACTAGTAAGAACTTGAAATCAAACTTCAATTCTGACACTAGAAGTATACAACTTACAAGACAAATGTTACTAATATTATTGATCAAAGACTATTCTAATAAAGTGCTTTCTTTTAAACACCCCAAAGATTTTAGCCAAAAACGGCACTTCCAGACTAAACAGAGGGATTTTTGTCATTTCACCTTGTGACCTAGTTTTTGACCTTGCAAGACCCACTTTTTTCATGACCAATATATCATCAAAAACATTTCGAGCAATATTCTCAACAATCTAGCCAAAATGGGCACTTCCAGAGCAAAAGGAATGATTTTATAACATTTGACCTTGTGACCTAGTTTTTGATCTTACCTGACCAACTTTTTGTCTTGGACCTAAATATCCACAAGAAAAAACATTCTGAACCATTTTAATAAAATTTGGGCCGATATTTGCATTTCTTTACTAAAAATAGGGGTTTTTGACATTTGACATAGTGACTTAGTTTTTGACTTTTCATGACCTAGTTTTAACATGACCTTTATATCATTGAAAAAATACATTCTGAGCAATTTTCACGACAATTTAGCCAAAATGGGCACTTCCAGAGCAAAAAGAAGGATTTCATAAAATTCGACCTAGTGACCTAGGTTTTGACCTCACATGACCGGTTTTCTAAGCGGACCTAGATATCCACAAGAAAAATATTCTAAGCAATTTTCACAAGATTTGAGCCAAAACTATTTTAATTGAAACTTCTAGAGCAATAACAAGGAGTTCAAATAATTTGACCTAGTGACCTAATTTTTGACCTGGCATGCCCTACTTTTTATCATGACCTAGATATCACCAAGACTATGATTCTGGTCAATTTTCACAATAATTGAGCATTTACTGACTCCCAGAGCAAAAATAAGATTTGACCTAGTGACCTATTTTTTTACCCCATTCTGACCCGATCCAAATTCTTTGTAGTATTTTGAAAAAGGTTGACCCAAGGATCATATCTTTGAAATTTCATCCAATTATTCTGCTCAGTACTTTAGGAGAAGACGATTTTTTTTATAATTGTGAACAGACGGACAGACAGACAGACAGATGCCGAACAACAGACTGATCACAATACCTCATCTCGAGCACTTCGTGCTCAGGTGAGGCCGCGGCCTTAACGCAGTTGGTAGCGCATCTGACCCGCATACGAGAGGTCCCGGGTTCGATACCCGGCCGCGGCTAATACCCTTTCTGACAAAATTGTCACTCACCAATGGGTTTGAAATCGTTAACCTAAGTGGGCGAGCAGCTGGAGGCTCGGTAAGGGTGTTGTGGTAGTACTGGTTTGAGAAACGCCAGGAATCCATGGGTAGGTGCTCCAGCCGCCGCGATATGACCCTGGTAGTTGAAAACGGCGTAAAACCCCAATAAACTCAAACTCGTGCACAGGTGAGCTAAAATAATCATATGATGGATGATAATACAAGCCACAGGTCTTTCTTGGGAAAGAGTTAAATGAACACCCATAAATATGAAAGCAGAGTGTACTGGCAATAACGAACAAAGAATGAAGTATTTTTTATGATGGATCTTTATTTTCAACAATACAATACCAACAACTATAAAACAAAACAAAATTATAACTTTTTAAAAACTGTAATTATCTATATTAGATCTATCAAAATATATGTGCAATAAATAAAGCTTAAACAAGAGCTGTCCGAAGACAGCGCTCTCGACTTTAAAGGGAGCATAACTCCTAATATAGTGGAGCCAGGGTCATGGGCCCTAGTAGTAAGGTAGAGGGTGTGATGGTGGATAAGTACTCCAAGTTTGGGTTGAATCCCTTTGATAGTATGGAAGTCATTGATGTTTGAAAAAACTTTAACCTTTGTTGCAACGCCAACACTGACGCCAACGCCGACGCCAACGCCCGGGTGACAGTATAAGCTCTCATTTTCTTCAAAAAGTCGAGCTAAAAATACAATGTGACTATTGTCCACCCAAATTAACCCGGGACAACTTAATTTTCATGTGCAAAGTCTGTTAGTTGAGCGTCTTAACAAAATATTGCTGAAGCAGGGTCATTACATATGCAGATGTCCCGGTTAATCTTGCTGGACAATAACAAAGTACAATTGAAGATAAGATTTATGTGCAATATGACACAGAAATTGTGATGTAAATAAAGTCTAAACATATTGTAGAATGATAAACTATACTTAGTACATTTAAAAACGCAGAGTTTTCAAAGCCTTAAATCAAGATAAGATGTTATAAGAAATAAAAATAATTGTTATGAATCTCCCACAAGTTTTTAAACGTGAATAGAAAAGATAAGAGTTAGTAATTTTGGATCATTTTACGGTGCCATAGCCAAAGCGTTAAACACGTTGGCGCTGCGCAAATTTGATTTACTTGAAACTCGAGTTAAATTGCAGCATGTTTATAAAGTTTATCTATAGGGACACAATAAAAACACTTTTCATCGAAATATTCTCAATTCTATCAGTTTGTCTTGTCTTCTTGAAAATGTGAGGAACCAAGGTGTTGGAACGCGTATGCTTGTTTTTTTCAAACTTGGACATTTCACAGCACGTAGGATGCCGTAACTTATTAATATCACGACTAACGACGCGATGGCTAGGCCACATACTGTGGTTACACACTACTGGCCTGTTATCTATCCTATAGAACATTATTGGAATGACCCGAGGAGATGCTTGTATTCATGTACCCCACAACCCAAAACGTTGCAAAAACTTCGTATTCCTGTAATTCAAGAGCGGAACAAAATGCAACAAGAGGTTTCATTGGGAGAGAAGTCCTTACTATGCGACGACGATGTAAGGCTTTAATCCAAGCTTTAGGTGGGCTCACTTGTTATTAATTGATTAGACCTATCTCAATTAAAAACAATTTTATTCCGACGTGTATTTAAAGCATCTTCTACCTTTAGAGTTTATGGAATTAAATAAATCAACGAAAAAAAAAAATGCATTACGTAGCCTTTGCTTGTCATTTCCATCCTATAAGAGAACGAAGTATCTCTGCGGAATTAAATGTACTCAGTATATATAATAATAAACAGTTCAAACTATGTAAAATAATATGGCAGAAAGAAAAATTTTGATTGACAACATTTTCATACTCAATTTAATGCATTTTATAACAGCATAAGCACTTATCATATTCAGCCTTTGAAAATTCAAACTTGATTTAACTTGGCTTACTGCGGCAGATCAAGGATATCTAGGAAGTGGGGTTCCAGCATACAAATGGGGCAAGGGGAGTTTATTTTCCTACTATTACACAATTTTGACAGATTTTCTATGAAATGAAATAATCCAGCAACAGAGACGGGGGGGGGGGGGGGGTCTGGGGGGTGTTTGGGGGGGGTAGTTTGAACCCCCAAACTAACATGTTCAACAATTTTCTCAATAAAAAATTAATTATTAGTAAACTAATGGTCACACACAACTAGAATACACTATTTCGTAATTAGCAATTGTATCCCTTTCCCAAACGAGGCCTGCTTTTGATGTCACAAAGAAAATAGGCTTGGGAAAACACTGAGACAAAAGAAGAAAATGCTGATATACAGAATTTTCCCATTACACATACACAAATCATTTCTTCAGCAATATACAATAATGTCATCTGCATCAGCTATCAAATAAAATCAGTTGAAATTGTCACTGTTTGGGAAAGGTTTAATACATACACTGTTAACAAAAGTTAAATTAAAATATTAAATTATGCATTTTCAGATTGATACTTATATCAAAGCTTGGATATGGAAAAAGTGCACTTCAACCCTTTTCCAAACTGCAAGAATTTAGATGTAATATAAGTGCAATTTATTGTATGGAAAGGAAAGCAAAGAAGGAAAGGGAGAAAATGCTGATTATCAGTATTTCTGTCTTTTCTCTCATTGTTTTCACATTCACAAGCTCTATCTTTTCGTCACTTAAATAGCAAGGATCATTTAGAAAAGGGTAAAATGCCCTTTTTCCTTATCACAGCGCAACTTTTATGACACATCAGTTCCAAACATCGTTGTAAATATGGAATTTTTATATGACTGTATGATGTGTACTGTGTACAGTAATGACATACACAGTGTCCTCCCCAGCCCAGTAAGCTGTATCGGACGAACTACAGCTTCATGTAAATCAGTGAAATGCCACTACAGCTTCAAAAGTACCCCTACAGCTCAATTCCTTAAAGATCACCAAATAGGGGGATTTCTGAGCATTTCATGTCAAAAAGTGATGATTAATGTATTCTTATAATACAAAATGTAATAAATCTGTATAAAACCATAACGAGAAAAGAAGAAATTGCTCAAATTGAGCAATTTCTTCTTTTCCCATTATGGTTTTATTCACAATTATTTGCATGAATACAATGCATTTCAAGGTTTACCAAAACTAATAATTTGCCACTACGGCTTCACATTATTCTGGGGAGAACCCTGGTATGAGAATGAATACAATCAAGTTTGCATTTAGCAACCATCATTTGGGCTCACAACAAAGGAATGTAAATGGACATTGATTATTATGTCTAACTCATAGTTTTCTAAACAAGCTCTGGTTTTGACTTTTGAGGTATAGAAGAAGAAGAAGAAAATATTTTATTATAGTGACATGTGTGAAATTACAATGGTACATATTTTACAATATATTTGAATGCTATAATGCACACCCGGCCCATTGGGCCTATAAGTCACCTTTTGCCAAATTACAAAATTTTGTCTCTTCCAGTCGAGGTATTCCTTATCCACATATATATAAGTCAAATTCATTGGGAATAATTTAAATTGGAAGATGTTTTGAAGGTCAGCTAGCACGTATATGCTAGCTGATTTTCAAACATCAACCAATTTTTTATCGTTAAATTTTGATAAGGTTTCAATTAGTTAGCTTTCTTTTCTATTGTCTGGTATTTGAAACAATTAAGGATGAGAGATGATGAATTGATAAAATATATAAGAATAAGAAGAAAATGCTTATATATTGCTTGTACTTACATTTTCAACTTTTTCCTCATGGATACATATGCTATAAATTGTAGACTTTAACCCATTACCAGACGGCAAAATTTTAGACTGGTCCAAATTCAAAGTTTAGACTGGTCCAAATTCAAAGATGTTGCAGACGACAATTTCAAGTTGACGAAACTTTCAAAAAATAACCCTTTTAGATTAGAAAACATTGTGGAAAATAAAGAAATTGCTTGTCACAAGCAATTTCTTAATTTCCACAATGTTTTCCCAAGTCTGTTCTCTTGAGGGATTCAAAAGACGTCACTGTGCAGTAATGGCTTTAGTACCCTTTTTCTTCCTCTTCTGTAGAATCTTTAAATTTGGAACAGGCTCAAAGATTCATATCCCAGTCCTAAACAGTGGCTCTTTTTTATGCTTTTAATAGAAAATGCTATGGGAAAAATTGAGGCAAAAGAAGACAGACAGACAGGCTGATTCCAGTATACCCCCTAAATTATTCGTTTTGCGGTGGTATAACATTTTGCTATCTGATAATTGTCTGTGATATGTTTAACCCATTACAAAACAACATAATTTTAGACAGAACAAAATTCACAAAAGTTGCTAACAGCAATTTCAAGTGAACAAAATTTTACACATTTCAGTGTTTCTTGCTGGAAAACATTGTGGGAAATAAAGAAACTGCTTGTCACATGCAATTTCTTCATTTTACACAATGCTTTCCATTGGAAAGTTTCCAAAGCCATGATCTTGTACGGAGTCAAAAAGAGTCAATGTATGGGAATGAATTAAAGCCTTATTTCTTGTTATGAAAGTGATAATGATACAAGGTGGTGATTAACCCATTACCAAATAACAAAAATTCAGCTTAGTCCGAACTCATAGGTGTTGCAGACGACAATTTCCATTGAACAAAATTTAACATTTTTTGGTCTTTCTTGGTAGAAAACATTGTTGGAAATGAAGAAATTGTTTTTCACAAGCAATTTCTTCATTTTCCACAATGTTTTCTAAAGCCTTTATTTTGTGGGGCGTCCAAAAGCGTCAATGTGTGGGAAAGGGTTAAAACAAGATAAACTGTATGACTTAGAGCATAAATCATGAGATCTGCATAAACAATATAACAGACAATACCAACAACATAGCTATCTGTACAAGGATGGCTGCTAGGGGGCGCTGTGATGTGTCGAATACTGTAGGGTCGTACTTGAAACAATACTTGCTGTTCACAACTTTGAAGTTTTGGGCCTCGCAGAATGCAGTCCCGTTTAAATATTTGTCACCTGAAAGAGATAGACAAGATTTCAAACACCAATCTTATTCAGGGCTCTCAGAAACGACAGTATTGTCTGAGAAGACAGTTTTTCTAAGCAGATCCTAACAATGGAATCAAACGGAAGACAATACATTCAAAGGGGGAATAACACTTAACATCTTGCAAATTTTCAGAGAACTTCATACAAAAAAATAAATATATATTATTAAAATATGGTCTTTAAATTGCATTTATGCCAAATCTTAGCTTTCTACCTTGTGTATTGGCTTAGATGTCGACGGATTTAAAACCCCATGATTTGTTGTCCCGGGGATAATATTTACAATAATGGAACATATGGGGTTTTAAACCTGTTGACATCCTAGCCAATACACAAGATAGAAAGCTAAGATTTGGCATAGATGCAATTCAAAGGCCATTTTTTCATAATACATATTTATTTTGTACGAAGTTCTCGGAAAATTTGCATGATTTTAAGTGCCATTCCCCTTTAAAGGCATCATGTATCTTGAATCATAACCCATCGGCTGTCTATAACATATACTTGATTGTCTGCAATAACTTAGTTCTCAGCTTCAATCAGCAATAATTAACTGTCAGAGTTGTAGCAAAAACATACAATGACAAGTGGCAGTCTTTTTCTTGTATTTATCATACATTTTGAGTATTTTCTACAAAATGAAGCATAACTTATAAATAAGTCAGGATCTGTAAAAAGGACCCTTACAGCATTTGAGACCAACATGATTCCAGATCAGCCTGTGTATACATGCAGTCTGATAAAGATCCATGTTGGTCTCTTTTTACTATTTCATAACCTTTTTCAACTTTAAGAGTTAAGACAAGGGTTAAGATCCTGGTCAGATGTATTGTATATAAAATCCTACCTTTATCAACATCCATTTTGTCGTCAGCAGCAGCTTCCAAACTGGACCGCCCTAACATTTTGTTGTTTGGGAATGGGTTAATAACAGGCACAAATTTCTATGGTTCATAAATATAATAAATTTAAGCCAGGATCTGGAAAAACTTAAGGCCTTAAGGCTTTTGAACCCAACATAGATCCAGATCAGCCTGTGCATACGCACAGTCTGATCAGGATCCACGTTGTTCTCTAATAGCTTCTTTTTGACCTTAAGTAACTTAAAGAGAGTAGCATGGATGCATATTGGACTGCATTTGACAACAGGCTGATCTTCAAACTCAATTTTTAAAAATGCTATAAAGATCGTTTTTCCAGATCCCGCCTCATTTGTATTCTTACCTAGCCTAGTTCCATTATAGAATGCATCTTGACAGACTTGATGTACGGACAAACAGAATGTTTCACATACATGTACCTGGCCACTGGAAAACACATTTGTCATTCTAATTAGTATTTACATGTGCAAATATACTAGTAGTTTTAATATCTTTAATCCATTCACACTTAAGGACATTTGTGATACCCTATAGCATGAAGGTTTTGGAAAACATATTGGGAAATGAAGAAATTACTTGTCACAAACAATTTCTTCAGTTACAACAATTAAATGTTTTCCTTCTAACAAAGACCAAAATGTGTGAAATTCATTGACTTGAAATTATTGTATACAAAAAATAAATGAATCTCTTCTACTGAATGGTATTCTTTCAGAAATAACAAGGTTAAACACTCATTGGAAATATAGAATCTTTTATATTATAATTTATCATCTTAATGCAAGGAAAAATGACCCCAATCCACTTAGAATTTTTTCACCCTTGGAATCAATGTTACATTTAAGAAAATTACATTTATATAAATATTGTACATGTAAACAGCAAATTTCCTTACTCTTTATACCATCTATACTGATCGGGACTACAAAAGTAACACATCATATAGTTAATTCTGTTACGACAGTCGACGCTCGCCATGTACAGGGGAAGTAGGTTGGACGAAAACACGGACGTCACCTCCGTTCTCTTACAGCATGAGTGACTGACATACCAGGAACAGTTTACCAGACCCTGTTCAAAGTTGGGTGATCTTTTCTTATCTGTAATAAAGATATTTTCTTATCTGTTATAAAGATAGTTCAGTGTTCTCCCCAGTCCAATAAGCTGTATCGGCCCCAGTACAGCTTCATGTATATCAGTGAAATGCCCCTACAGCTTCAAAAGTACCCCACAGCTTAATTTCATCAAAATAGTCACCAAGACGAGAGATTTTTAGGTACTTCATGGCAAAAACTGATAAATATTGCACTTTTACAATTATGAGTGTAATAATTATCTATAAAACATTATGGGAAAAGAAGAAATTGCTCAAAATGAGCAATTTCTTCTTTTCCTATTATGCTTTATTCACAATAATGTTTTTAAACGCTATATGCATTTCAATGTTTACTTATTACCCGCTACAGCTTAAAATGATTCTATGGAGAACTCTGTAGTTATAATGTAACTTCTAGGCTTATGATAAGAGTTCATCTTCAATGACCCATAAGATCCAAAATCACTATGATCTTCTTATCCTCTCTATTGTAAATTTAGCTAAATTCTACTTAATGAAGTTATGGAAAAGCAGATTTAATATTATACTGTATATCAAGATTTTCCTTTCTTTTTTTTTCAAATTCAAAATAACTTTTTTTCTTTAATGCTTTCAGGTGGATTATCGAGAAATAACTGTAGATAATTATTTGATAAACTCACTGCCTATCCAGTGAAATTATCAAAAACTTGTCTTATGCCCGTTTTCATTCATTTCACCCTATCTGACGTTATCTAAGCAGGGCCAAATAAGTGATGTCATCATAAGCGTAGCTGCGATATCTAGCCAAAAACTTGATAATGGGTATTGGTTTGAAACCCAGATCAATATTCAAAAAGGTTTCAGTTACATCATTGCAACTATCATATAGCGTTGCATAGCAGTCACGCGCTGTAGTATAATCATGCTTGATTGTGAAGCAGTATAAAGTAGAAGTAGAAGAATATTTGTCATAAATTTTCGCATTTGGCCTAATTTTTGCATTAAAGAAATAGAACAATTGTTTGTTTTTCGAGTAAGATCTTGAAAATAAAGCTTTTGTTGTTCACTCCATGAAATATAAATCGATCTTACACTGAAACAGACGGTTATCGTCTATATCCAAAGCAATCAATAAGTTTCAGTTAGGAGCAAGAGCCACAGTGAAATAGAAAATCAATCACGTTGCGCATGCGTCAAGTGTCGCCACGAAAATTTTAACAAGGAGAAATTTTTAACAAATAAATTATTTTACAAGTGTTCTACAAACTGAAACTAATCGTGATAAGCGTAAATGAAAGCCAGAAGTGATATATTTTAACATTTTAAACATTATTTTACCGGACAACAGAGATAAAACGTGAAATAGTGACTTTTTCATCGTGCCACATGAACATTTTTCCCGCCATTTTGGAAATTTTAGAGTTTCTATCAACATTCATTCACAACTGTAACCATGAACTGTGCCAACTTTTTAACTATCTTTTTAACTGTTTTAAGTGTGCAGAACAATTTTAAAAATGTTGAATTCAAAAACGAAAGTGACAGGTTTTACACAGCTGGTAACCTTGCCAGTACCCCACCCACCGTTAATGCCTACAGTACAAATATGTTTCTTCAACTGACTAACTATGGAACCAAGAAATACTGGAACCTACCAATCCCAATTAGGGCATCACCGCATTATTTTAAAATTATTTTATTAATTGCTGGAGATATTGAACTCAATCCTGGCCCGGAAAATTCTCGCTGTTTATCGTGTGACAGAGTGGTCAAAAGGCTCGATCACGCCATACAATGTGATGATTGCGACAAGTGGACTCATACTCAGTGTGCCGGAATCAATGAAGAGGAATATAGGAAATTACAGAAAACTACAGATAAGTGGTATTGTAAAAATTGTGTCTCGCCCTGCGGAATATGTAAGTTAGGTGTATATAATACCGACCCTGCAATAGAGTGCGATCATTGTCAAACATGGTTTCACAACGACTGTGCTGTTGTCTCAGAAGAAGAATATATGATAATCCAAGCCACAAACTGTGCATGGTCCTGCCCTAAGTGTGACTCGACAAACATTTCTTCATCTTTCTCAAGTTTTGCTTCAAGTATTGAAACAAGGAACCAATTTGAAACACTTTCACCAGATTATTGTGATACCCAAAGCAATTACAAGTCTGAAACAACCAAACTTCATTCGTTCAAACTTATGTCTATCAACATCAACGGACTAAGAGGTAAAAAGTTAGAATTACAATCATTCTTATCGGTGGAAAACCCGGACATTGTAGCCTTACAAGAAACCAAAATCGACTCGTCTATTACCACAAGTGAACTCTTCCCTGAAAACTTAGGTTATGATATTTATAGAAATGATAGAACATTACACGGAGGTGGTACTATTCTACTCATCAAATCATACCTCAACTCAGCCCCTCTGAAGGAGTTAGAGAATACATCAGAATCAGTCTGGAGTAAAATATCAGTAAACGGAAAAGAACATTACATAGGAAGTTGGTATAGAGAACCAAACGCACCTTCAGACCATATGAACCTACTGAGGGACCAATTTAACATCATTAACTCACGTCATAAAAAGACTCGACCAAACATTCATGTGTTAGGAGATTTTAACTACCGACTCATAGATTGGACAACAAAACGAAATAAAACAACAGGCCAAAGTCTCTCCGATAGTGATGGGCAAATACTTATAGACATTTTAAATGAAAACAGTGCAGATCAGTTAATAAACTTCCCAACAAGGAATGAAAACACATTAGACCTATTCATCACAACCAACCCGGATAATATTAAAGACATAAATTCACCAGATAAATTTAGTGATCATGACATAATCGCTGGAAGCTTCACAACATACAAACCATATAAAAAACAAAACAAAAGATCATTTTTAGTGTACTCCAAAGGTGACTATGATGCAATGAGAACAGATATTCTTAACTTCAGTACCAACCAATATTTTAATGGACACCAGAATAGCAGAAGTTTAGAGAAAAACTGGAATATGTTCAAAACGGCAATCCTAGAATCCACCAAACGATATATACCTACCAAAACAACAAAAGGCGACAAAACACTCCCCTGGATCTCAAACAAAATAAAACTTTTAGTGAAACGCAGAAACAAAACCCATTCATTATTTAAAAAGACTGGTAATAACAGACTTAAAAAGAAATGGCAAATTCTCAGACAAACAATAAAGAAAGAAGCTAAGGAAGCACATGACATGTACGTGAACAATTTAATTGGTGACATCAAAAGTGACTGCAAACCTTTCTGGAAATATATCAACAGTAGAAAATCTGAAAAATCAGGAATCCCCCCTTTGAAGACAAACAACGGTTTAACAGTGGACTCTGATAAAGACAAAGCGGAAGCCCTAAATATACAATTCACTAGCGTATTTACAAAAACAGAATTCACATCAGTGCCAATTTCTACTGAAAACAGAACACCTTTAATGGGCGACATCATAGTTACTCCCCAAGGAATTGAATCATTACTGAAAGGTCTAAACCCGTCTAAAGCAATGGGACCAGATTCACTACACCCTAGAGTTCTCAAAGAATTAGGCCCCAGCATAGGAAAAATATTAGCTCACATATTTCAACAATCCATCGACCTGGGAAGTGTACCAGAAGATTGGAAAACAGCCAACATATGTCCATTATTCAAGAAAAACGACAAATCCATACCTAGTAATTATCGACCGGTGTCTTTAACGTGTATATGCTGTAAACTTCTCGAACACATAATATGCTCAAATTTAATGAAGCACTTCGATATGTATAACGTAATCAACAACAGACAACACGCATTCAGAAAAAACCACAGCTGTGAAACTCAACTTACAACCGTCATAAATGATTGGGCTTACTCACTGGATTGTAAAAAACAAGTTGACATTTTCATTCTGGACTTTGAGAAGGCGTTCGATACAGTGCCGCATGAACTTTTGAAAACAAAGCTACACAAATATGGTGTTCGAACTAACATTCTAAACTGGATCGACTCATTCTTAGTAAACAGAAGTCAGTGTGTAGTCGTAAACGGTGAAAAATCCAACACATCAATAGTTCAATCAGGTGTACCCCAAGGGACAGTTCTTGGACCAATACTATTTTTAGTCCATATTAATGACATCTCTCAGGATATTTCTTCAGACATTAGACTTTTCGCGGATGATTGTGTGTGCTATCGTGAAATCAACAACTTAGATGACTGTCACGAACTCCAAAAGGACATTGACAAACTTGGAAACTGGGCAGATAAGTGGGGAATGCGCTTCCAGCCTGTGAAATGCAACATCATGACCTTATCCAGAAAAAAGAACAACCTAATCTACAAGTATACCTTAAAGAATACACCGCTCATCGTACTTAATTCCATTAAATATCTAGGAGTCCATATAACAAACAACCTTAACTGGAATAAACATATTGACGAAACCTGTAAAAAAGCATATAAAACCCTAGGCCTACTGAAAAGAAATCTACATCAATGTCCACAAGACGTCAGACTACAAGCATACAAAGGCCTCATACGACCCGTTTTAGAATACGCCAGTGCAGTATGGGACCCATACCAAACTACTCTACAAGACAAACTAGAAAAAGTCCAAAAAAGATCAGCTCGTTTCATCACATCCAACTACAACTACACGGAAGGCAGCATGACCGAAATACTAAAAACACTTAAACTCGACAACCTAGCAAATAGAAGAAAACGTAACCGTCTGATACTGCTATGTAAAGGTCTAAACAACAAAGCATCACTGCCTCTGGAAAATCTACGCAGACCAAAACGATCTTCGAAAAACAACCATAAGGAACATTTTAACATTGTTTATGCAAGAACGGATACTTTCAAATCGAGCTTCATACCAAAAACTGTTCGTGATTGGAACTCATTACCTAGTGACATTATAAATATGTACACCAACTCCAGTGAGCCCGTTAAATCCTTTATTCACTTAATGAAACAACAATATTAAACCAACACTTGACACTGCGCGGTGAAGAAATGTCGCAAGATGTATCACCGTACCTAATCAAGATCAAGATCAATACATTTTGGGACCAGCGTTTACAGTGAGAAATAAGGTTAAATCCTTACCAAAATATGTGCAGGTTTTTCTATCTTCACTGCTGTATTCTATCACGTTTTCATCGGCCAATATAACTTGTAAAATGTAGAAAACCAGATAAAATAAGACATAGAATGTACAATTTTGACAGGTCGCCATGTTTGTTTATTTTGCATATAAGGGAAGTAACCGAAGTATAAATGAAAGATCAAATGGATTACCTCCCTTACCATGTTCACCTTTGGGTGCAGACAGCTGGTCAGACACCGGCTTGAATTTGCCCTTCTTTAGCCTATGTTAAAATGGTCAACTTACCGCTGTCACAGCACCTTCCACAACATTCGCGGACACTCGTGACTTGGGTCGCTTCATCTACTGCCTCTATACTCTCTTTTTATGGTGGTTTCAATATAGGTTGAGAAGGAAAATCTGAAAATATCCAACAAAGAACATGACCACTACTTACTTTCACTTTAGAATAGCTGTTGTCCGCCCAACTACATGTACATTTTTGGGAAGTATCCGCAGAAAGTAGTCCTGCAAATAATGCAAAAAATATGCTATAAAGCAAAAGATCAGATGCAAAAATACTAATTTATCAAAGAAAACAGCACTTAAACCATTGTTTAACACTCCAAACAGCCCTCTGCATGCAGAGACAAAAATTTCTAGAACTATTTTCTATTGTACAACGACCCGGAAGCAAAAGGTAAACTGGGGTCACTCCAGCTATTTTTTTTTTCTCACTTTTCCTAAAAACTCCGCACCGAATGAATATTTCAGTTTAACCCTTTCCAAAACGAGCATGGTTTTGGAAACATTGAGGTTAAACGAGAGAGAAAAATGTTGGTAATCAGCATTTTCTCCCATTGCAACATTATTTTGTCATTAGATCTATTGTATTATAGATCTACAGAATTTACATTCTATTTTCATCTCTACAAACGTTTCCAGTTATAATGTCCAATTATTCAGTTGGAATCTCTCATGCATGTGCCAAAATGACCCAACATTTTCTCCTTTTCTCTGGATGATTTCCATGATTAACCCAATTTCCAAATTACAAAATTTCAGACCAATCCAATTTGAGAGATGCAGAAAACAAAATGATTGATGTCAAAATTTCCAAAGAGTCTTCGATAAGAAATGTTGAAACAACGTCTTGTTTAGGAAAGAGTTAAATTTATAGATCTATAGTCTACATATTTCATGCATAAATTCACACAAATTTTGTCATTAGCAAAGATGAATTGATACCAAAAATAAAAATTTGCTTTTTGGGAAGAGCTAAGAGACCAATCCTTGAATGTGTATCCAACTATCCATACTATCCAATTCCAACACAGTGACTTTTTTTGACTCCTCAAAATATAAATATTTTGGTCAACATTGTGGAAAATGAAGAAATTGCTTGTGACAAGCAATTTCTTCATTTCCCACAATGTTTTCTACCCCAAAAGACCAAAAAAAAATTAAATTTCACTCACTTGAAATTGTTGTCTGCAACATCTTTGAATTTGGATAGATCTAAATTATTGCTGTTTGGTAATGGGGTATTGGTTCAGGTAAAGGGATGTGAAAAGAAAATACAAAATTCTGTCACCAGTGAAATTGATTTTATTAACCCAATAAGTGATTCAAAATAGACAATACAAAACAAATTAACAATACATAAAAATCACAGAGATGAATTGTTGTAATAGTTATAAAATCCCAGAAAAAAATATTCAGCAGGATCACATGATTACAATGTCAACCCATTACCACACAATGACGCTTTTTGATGCCCAACAAGATTAAAATATTGGAAAACATTGTGGGAAATGAAGAAATTGCTTGTCACAAGCAATTTCTTCATTTCCCACAATGTTTTCATCCAAGAAAGACTGAAACATATAAAATTTCATTCACAAGAATTTCTCGTCTGGATAATCTTACAATTAGGACAAGCTTAAAATTTTGTCATCTGGTAAAGGATAACACATGATCACTTATTTCAAACATGGATATTGTCGTTTTTCAACAAAAAACTCATAACTGCAGCTTAAAACAAGCTGCAATTATGAGGTTCTCGATGAAAAGCGAAGATAATTATGTAAACAATTTTTGATATGTCATAAAAATACTACATTGAAATACAACAGACTTGGAAAATGTTGAAGGAAGAGGAGAAATTTTCTTCTTTCTCCTCAATGTTTCCCAAATTGTTCCTGTTGCTAACATCACACTTGGATTATTTAGAATCAATGCCATGTGAATCAATGCCGTGTGAATAGATTTTTTTCTACCCCATTGGACAAAAATTTTCAGATTTTATCTATTTACTTTGCTGTCTGCAAAATTTCTTAATTTCATTCAGATGGCAAAAAAGTACAGACGACACTCGTTGTGTCGAAGGCGGAGGGGCTGTCAAAATACCTCGACATATCCGGAGTTCAACTCATGCGATTTTGTTCGCCTTCGGTAAAGTTGATATTTGACCGTTTTTGAAACTAACCAGGTACGATTATTATTGAAATAAAGCAGGAAAAGGAAAGAAATTGCTCGTGTTGAGCAATTTCTATCCTTTTCCTACTATATTTCAATGGCTATATTCAGTTCGAAATTATTTTATTTAAAAATTAAATATGTCCATTGATGAGGATGGGACCAGATTTGAACTTCGACCTACGCGAAAATTGACTTATCCGATGTCGACATAACGAGTGTCCACTGTACATTTAAATTATTTAATCATAAACAACAAAATTTTACAATAACTTGACCAGCAATTCCAATTATATGATATGTGTACAATAATGAATAGTATATCAAAATTAAAAATAAAAATACAGTTGTTTTGAGCAAGTGAATGTATTGTAGTTTAAACAAATATTCAAAAATAAAAGAATAAGTCCACCATTCTGACAAATGGCGACTTAAAAATGAGACAAAATCAAAGAAATCAATCCATTACAAAATATAAATAACAAACTGGTATATGTATATAAATTCTCAAGAAAAGAAATCATTAACAGTTTCCAAAACAGCCCAAACTCTTGACTGTTCCAATCTGAAAGCCACTACAGACAAGAATATGCATGTTGAAGTAGGTAGAATTTGCGTATCATATAGCACATAACATATAGAGGCAAAAGAAGAAAATGTGAGCTATCAACAGTTTCTTCATTTGCCCCAATGTTTTCCGAAGCTATTTCTACTAAAGACATCAAAATCTGGTCTTGTAAAGAGAATAAATGTTTCCCAATTTTTTTTTAATTGATTCAAGAAAAATGTTAACATATTGCACAGAGCAAGATAGACAGAATCAAGTTTTGAGATACAATAATATACAAAACAAGGTGTCAAATTGTCACAAGATACGCCTGTTACACTGCTTATGAAAACAACAAAGGACAAAAACTAAAAAATAAGCCAGGTAGAGTTATGGTTCGTGTACACTGCACTCCATAATGATGAAAAGAATATAATTGCCAAGTTTAAAGTCAATCGGACTAAAGGTAACAGAGTTATGCTCCAGACAAAAAAGTGGAAACCACCCAAACGCCCGGACGCCACGGGTGATCCCATAGTACGCCCGTCGAAGGCGTCTTCGACGGGCGTATAAAAATGACAAATAAGCCAATATACACTATATATATGGACGGAACCGTTGAATTATGAGCATTATACATCACATTGGTCCCAACAGGAGCAATAAAGAAGATTTCATGATATAAAATGGACGGCAATAATGTAAATATCAATGGCTTAGATTGTCTGAGAAAAAAATGAGGTACATTGTACTTTAACGATCAACAATTAAATAAAAAAGTAGAAATAAATGTGTTGTTCTCTCCTAGCTTCTTTCAATATTTGTAGAACTGCAAGGAAACATCATGGATTCTAATAAAACTGGATTATGGTCAGTATTCTCCCCAGGTTAACAACCTGTAGGAGCCCCACTATGCCTTCAAGTAAATCAGTATAATGCCCCTACTCCTTCAAAAGTACCCCACAGCTTAATTTCTCCTAATTGGTCAACAAATAGGGGAATTGAGAAATTTGATTTTCCCTAAATTTTCAGAGTAAAATAAGGAAAATTTTTGGCCAACATGGGGGGGGGGTGTTAAGCTTACCCCCCCCCCCCCCCCCCCCGCATCCCTACGGGCCTGTAAAGTAAAGCCTGCACATGTATGCAGTCTCATCTTGTACTACATTATGAGCTTATAATAATTCAGCAAAAGCAGTTGCAAGTATGCAAACTACATGCATGAAAAATCTTGAATAATCTGACATTGTAAGGGTTTGTTGCTCGTAGTCCTTCTGTTATTGGAACCTTTTGTTGAGGAAAAGTCACATGCATACAGTCTGATCTTATACTACACTACCTGCTAATTATGATTCAGCATTAACAGTGGCATATACACAAACTGCATGCAAGAACAAGTTTGACTAGTCTGTCGTTGTAGAGGTTTGTTGCCCTTGCTCTCTGCCCTTCTGTTGAAAATTTTCGGGATATTTGTTTGTCTCTTGTAATTTTTGAAGGCAGTATAGAATAAGATCAGACTGCATATGCATGCAGTCTGATCTTCTTCTACAATGCCTGCTCATTGTATCTCAGATTTAAACTAAATTACATGCATGAGCAAGCTTGACTAGTCTGTCGCTGTAGTGGTTTGTTGCCCTTGATCTCTGCCCTTCCATTAAAAATTTTGGGGATGTTTGTTGAGCTAGTCTCTAGTCATTTTTGCAGGAAGTATAGAATAGGATCAAACTGCACATGTGTGCAGGCTGATCTTCTTCTACACTGCCTGCTTATTGTTTCTCAGATTTAAACTAAATCACATGCATGAACAAGCTTGACTAGTCTGTTGTTGTAGAGGTTTGTTACCCTTTCTCTCTGCCCTTCTGTTAAAAAATTTTGGGAAGATTTTTGGGATGTCATTCAATCTAGTCTCTGGTCATTTTTGTAGGTAGTGTAGAATAAGATCAGACTGCACATGCATGCAGGCTGATCTTCTTCTACACTGCCTGCTTATTGTATCTCAGTTTGAAACTTATTAAGTACACAAACTACATGCATGAACAAGCTTGACTAGTCTGTCGCTGTAGAGGTTTGTTGCCCTTGCTCTCAGCCCGTCTGTTGAAGATTTTCGGGACCTTTTTCTCTGCCTTCTCGATTGGTTTACGTTCAGGCTCCATCTCTGGTGGAACATAATCTTCCGGCAAGTCTGTAATATAAGGTATATGAGAAATGGTGTTTGTGATTGATAAATTAACAAGAGGACCATGATGGTCCTATATCGCTCACCTGAACCAAAATGATATTAGGCGCAGTTTTATTCAATTCAATTAATATTTATGACTTTAAGACTGAAAACAAACTTATGGTCAATAACATTGTGTCAAGTTTTGTTCTGATGAATAACTATTTGTGATTGTACGGGTAAAATTTGAAGGGCAGATCATCCGAGATCTTATGGTCTCCAACATTGTGTCCAAGTTTTGTCTTGATTGATAAAAAAATTGTAGATTCTGGAGTGTAAACAAGGTCGAAAACAGTTGAAAACAGCAATTTTGTAAAATTAAAGGGCACATAACTCTCAACTTTCTGATTCCATCAGGCCAAATATCAAACTAATACAAGTTCTAACAGTCTTCAACATTGTGTTTAAGTTTTGTCTTGATTGGTCAACAATTGTAGATTCTAGAGTGTAAACAAAGTCGAAAACAGTCAAAAATGGCAATTTTGTAAAATTCATGGGCACAAAACTCTCGCCTTTCTGGCCGGATCAGACTGAAAAGTAACTCATCTAACCTTATGGTCCCCAACACTGTATCCAAGTTTTGTCTTGATTGGCCAATAATTGTAGATTCTAGAGTGTAAACAAGGTTGAAAACAGACAAAAACAACAATTTTGTTAGATTCAAGGGCAGATAACTAAGGACTTTCTGGTCTGATCAGACCAAAAATCAACTCATCCAAGATCTTACGGTCACCAACATTGTGCCCAACTTTTGTATTGATTGGTCAATATTTTGTAGATGCTAGAGTGTAAACAATGTCAAAAGTAGCTATTTTTTACATTCAAGGGCAGATAACTCCAGACTTTACAGCCCGATCTGACCCAAAATCAAACTCATCCAAGATATTATGGTAACTTATATTGTGTCCAAGTTTTGTCTAGATTGGTCAATAATTGTAGATGCTATAGTGTAACCAATGTCGAAAAAAGTGAAAAAATTTCAATTTTGTCAAATTCAAGGGCAGATAACTCAGGATTTTCTGATGCGATCAAACCAAAAATCAAACTCATCTGCGATCTTACTATCACCAACATTTTGTCCAACTTTTGTAATAATTGGTCAATATTTGTAAATGCTAGAGTGTAAACAATGTCAAAAGTAGCTATTTTTTACATTCAAGGGCAGATAACTCCAGACTTTACAGTCCGATCTGACCCGAAATCACACTCATCCAAGATCTTATGGTCACTAACATTGTGTCCAAGTTTTGTCTTGATTGGTCAATAATTGTAGATGCTATAGTGTAAACAAAGTCGAAAACAGTGAAAAACGGCAATTTTGTCAAATTCAAGGGCAGATAACTCAGGATTTTCTGATGCGATCACACCAAAAATCGACTCATTCGAGATCTTATGGTCACCAACATTTTGTCCAACTTTTGTATTGATTAGTCAATATTTGTAGATGCTAGAGTGTAAACAAGGTCAAAAGTAGCTATTTTTTACATTCAGGGGCAGATAACTTCCGGCTTTAAACACCAAATTGTTGACAGACGGACGGACGGACGTACACACGGACGGACGGACGACGGACAAAAAGCGATCACAATAGCTCACCTTGAGCACTTTGTGCTCAGGTGAGCTAAAAAGAGATTAACCCTTTAAAAATAAAAATATTTAAGCCTGGTCTAAATTTAAAGAAGTTACAGACAGCATTTTCTTGTTGATGAAATTCAAAGTTTTACAACTTTCTTTGTAGGAAAAATTATTGAAAATGAAGAAATTCCTTGTAACATCCAATTTCTTAATTTTCCACATTTTCTCCAACATATTTCATCAAAGGCACTTAAAGCATCAATATGAAGGAATTAAATCAACACCTTACTGAATTCATCCAACATCATGTGCCAATTGAAACTGAATTGTCATTAATATCAGTTATAACAATTTGCCAGAAAATGTAAGCCTACATGTTATGAATTCTAAATGTAGAAACTTGTGTTTTAATCTTATTTGATTACAGTTTTTGTTTTTATATGCCCAAAG
Source organism: Fragum sueziense (assembly GCA_963680895.1). Lineage (NCBI taxonomy): Eukaryota > Metazoa > Mollusca > Bivalvia > Cardiida > Cardiidae > Fragum > Fragum sueziense. The sequence goes on from OY804604.1 coordinate 5,637,067, forward strand.
GGTCGTATTACGTTATGGTCCTGGTCGTCATCCTGTTCGTCCGTTAGCAATTTCTTGTGTGCGCAACTTCTACAGTTTCAATAGGAATTTGATCAAACTTCCCACAATGAAACTCATTGGTATCTAGTTGAGCACACCTCTTACGGAATTCAGATATATGTAACTCTATTCATTCTTGAATTATCTGCCCTTGAATATAAAAAAGGCCCATTTCCTTGTGTGCCAAACTCCTCCTACAGTTTTAATCAGAATTCAAAGTTTCCACAGTGAATCTCCATGGTGTCTACTTGCGCATGCCACTATTTAAATTCAGATTACTCTTTTCATTCTTGAATTATCTGCCCTTGAATTGAAAAAAAATTTCAATTTTACTGACAAGCCCCTTTCGGGCGTATATGCGCCGCTCTGCAAAGCTCTTGTTTAAATTAGAGACATATTTGAATCAACAAAGTATCTCACCATCTTTAGGTATAGGAATATCAATGTTGTATCGTTCCTCTGTTTTACTTCTAGCAGCTTTCTTGTGGTCATCACATAACCAAACCATCTTTCCATTCACCTGACATCTGTAAAAAGATAAACAATAGGTATAATATCCTTGTCTTTTCAACAAAAAGCTTGTAACTGCAGCTTGCTTTAAGCTGCAGTTACAAGATTTTTGTTGAAAAGCGAAGATATCCTTGTTTTTATGAATTAATAATGCACCAGGTATAGGAATATCAATGTTGTATCGTTCCTCTGTTTTACTTCTAGCTGCCTTTTTGTGGTCATCACATAACCAAACCATCTTTCCATTCACCTGGCATCTGTGAATAAGATAATGCTATAGGTAGATCTATTATGTTTTTGTTTTTATTTTACATTCAAAGAAGCCAAAGGAAAGTATAATCACCTTTATCTTACAACATATATCAAGCCTCTGTCTTTTAATGGTAACAAATATAAAAGAGTGCTTGAATCACAATGTCTGCTGCTTTATGCAATATATCACAGCTTTTCAGCAAAAACCTTGTATCTGCAGCTTAAAACAAGCTGCAGTTATTTTTGCTGAAAAGCAATGATATCATCTTTTTCCTTGATGCACCATACAAAAAACCAAAAGATGCTGCATTGACAAGATATGGGTTTACATATGTGACCCATCACGCTAAAAGGGACCTTATCGGATGTGTGAAAAATATCGACCCTAGTCAGTCTGCGCAGTTTTCACTTGTATGTAATTTTCTAAATCTAGAACGTTTTCCCTATCTTACTATACATTCATTTTTCACATACGGGAGCTGGTTGACCTGTGCTGGGTCTTACAAGTTTGTCAAAATTTGGATTTTTGGAGTTCGGATAAGGTCCCTTTTAGCGTGACGGGTCACATATGTAGGGAGGGGTGGATAGCAGATGATACAAACAATTTTCTGCATATAAATACTTGAACTGGCATTATAAACAGATATAAAATCACATTATTGGATAACAACAGACTACATAAATCACATGCTGAGGTGACCAACAAGAATACACAGTTTATAATCATGTGACTCAGAATTTCCGATAATCTTCCATATCTTTTTTAATACTTGACCAATTTGAATTCTGTTTGAAGCAGAGAATGTGGAAAAATGCCAGGAATAAGCTGAACGTGTTGGATTTTTGAAAAAATCAACTGATAAAAAAGTTATTGAAGATAAACCAAAATTTTGGTTTATCTTCATAACTTTTTTATCAGTTGATTTTTCAAAAATCCATCACGTTCATCTAATATGTGACGTCTGTCCACATTCTCTGCTTCAAATCGAATTCAAATCGGTCAAGTATTAACAAAATTATTGAACATTTTCTAAAATTATTGCATCACGTGATTATCCACCGTGAAGAATAGCTAAATATTTTTGTTCAAAACAGGCAGATGAAAAACAATAATCTCTAACATGGAAAACAATCAATCAGGCAGAACTAACCTTGCAAGATGACTGAATATTTTATGTTTATCTTCCTGCATAACAATCTCCCTAAGTTGTAGGTACTCCTCTTTAAAATCACTTGCACTCTTAACTCCAATCTGAAATACAAAACAACAATGTCACAATCTAGTGGTTTTAATCATATTAGAGACTAGAGTGTTTCATGGTAAATGAAAATTCTAATTTGAAAAGAAAAGCGTTTTAGTAAAACCAATGCGACAAGAGCTGTCACTGTAAGATGACAATGCCCCCGACACCGCTTTGATTTTAAATTATGGCCAATCTATGTTTAAGGTCAAGGTCATCCAGGGGTCAAGGTCACCAAAGTATGTGCCTACAGAAAGGTAATGTACCAAGGAATGTTGTGGTAAAGTATGAAGCGAATATGTTAAGTAATAAGGAAGTTATGGCCAGTGTTAAAGTTTTTGGACGGAATGACGGACAGACAGACAGACAGACGGACGGACAAGTCAAATTTATGATGCCTCCCTATCGGGGGCATAAAAAATAGCTACTTTTAAACAAGAATTGTCCGCGGACAATAAAGCTCGCCCTAATGAGAGCTTGTCACAAACAAAAGTCATTTCCTAGGTCAAGGTAAAAAAGTCATGGTCCAAAATGATTTTTTTTAAAAGTAGGTCAAGCTCCAAGGTCAAGATCACAAGGTCAAAGGTCATGGACAAATGTGAACCATGTTGGTAGGAGGTGTCCATGTGTGAAATTTATATCAAGGCTGTATGGGTAAAACGACATGAGATATAGGCCAGGTTAAAGTTTTTTTAAAAGTAGGTCAAGCTACAAGGTCAAGGTCACAAGGTCCAAGGTCAAATGTGAACCATTTTAGTAGGAGGTGTCATTGTGTAAAATAGAGAGGCTGTATGGATAAAAAGACATGTGATATAGGCCAGGTTAAAGTTTTTTAAAAGTAGGTCAAACTCCAAGGTCACAAGGTCCAAGGTCATGGTCAAATGTGAACAGTGTTGGTAGGAGGTGTCCATATGTGAAATATCAAGGCTGTAGGTGTAAAAAGACATGGGATATAGGCAAGGTTAAAGTTTTTTAAAAGTAGGTCAAACTCAAAGGTCAAGGTCACAAGGTCAAGGTCATGGTCAAATGTGAACAGTGTTGGTAGGAGGTGTCATTGTGTAAAATATAGAGGCTGTATGGGTAAAAGGACATGTGATATAGGCCAGGTTAAAAGGACATTTCATTCCAATATCATTTTTTTAAAGTATGTCTTGATGCCAAGATTGGTTATTCTAATGAGTATAAATACTATTAGTTTTTTTAAGTTGTTGCCAATAAGCGAGAAACACGCATTTAAAGTTGAGACATAATCGATAAATTGCATATAAATCCGAACTGTTGTCCACAACAATTTGTTCAATTTTAACACATAAATATAAATTTCTCATAAACGACGCAATATTTTGGCTTGAAATTTTCAGAATTTTCATAAGGAAATATGCTCTTTCAGATGAAAACAAAAGTAAAATTTTCGACAAAAAATTCTGAAATGTCACTTAATGTTTTTTGAACGTAGGTCAAACTCAGCGGTCACAGTCACAAGGTCCAAGGTCATGGTCAAATGTGAACTGTGTTTGTAGGAGGTGTCCATGTGTGAAATATACAGGCTGTAGGTGTAAAAGGACATGAGATATAGGCCAGATTAAAGTTTTTTAAAAGTAGGTCAAACTCCAAGGTCAAGGTCACAAGGTCCAAGTCAAACGTGAATGATGTTGGAATGAGGTGTCCATATGTGAAATATCAAGGCTGTATGTGTAGTAGGGCATAAGATATAGGCCAGGTTAAAGTTTTTTTAGGCCAGGTTAAACTTTATTAAAAGTAGGTCAAACTCCAAGGTCACAAGGTCAAAGGTCATGGTCCCATGCTTGTGACAAGCAATTTCTTCATTTCCCAAAACGTTTTCCAGAGCTTTTTTCTTGTGGGGTGTCAAAAGGCGTCATTGTGTGGTAATGGGTTAATGCCAAAGACACATAATGATATGATGTAACTGCATATCAACCCAATAATGCAACTTAAAGAGCAAGCAGGTTTTCGTAAAAGCTATGGAACAACTGATCATATTTTTAACTTAAAATGCCTGATAGATTTATATCTCTTTAGAGGTAAAAAACTTTTTTGTGCATTTATCGATTACAAAAAAGCCTTTGATTCTGTTAATAGAAGTCATCTTTGGGGAAAACTATTAAGTCATCATATAGACGGTAAAATGTGCAAAATTATTCACAATCTCTATAAAAATGCAAAGTCTTGCGTTACAGTGAATAATCTAAAATCAGAGTCATTTGTTAGTAATGTCGGGGTTCGTCAAGGCAAGAATTTGTCTCCGATATTATTTTCTTTGTTCTTAAATGATCTTTCTGAGTTTGTTTCACATGCTTATGATGGTCTAGTAGATGTGTCTGAAATGTCTAGACTTTTACTAGGGAATGATGACATCAAAGTATTTTTTAAATTGTATCTTTTATTATATGCTGATGACACTGTTATCTTAGCTGAATCTAACCATCAACTACAAGCAGCATTAAATGCTATGTACCTTTACTGTAACTCATGGGATCTTAACCCTTCTAAAACTAAAATAACAATATTTAGTAACAGAAGATTTGAACACAATTACATATTCACATACAATGGTCAGATCCTCGAAATAGACAATAATTTTATTTATTTGGGTACAATGTTCTCGTTCAATGGTCGATTTTTAAAGAATAATCAACGACTTGTCGAACAAGCACGTAAAGCAATGTTTTCAATCCTCAAAAAATCTCGCAAACTACATCTTCTAATAGACTTACAATTGCAACTTTTTGATAGTATGGTTGCACCAATTTTATTATATGGTTCTGAAGTAACTGCATGGTTTTGAAAAACCTGATTGCCTTGAAAGGCTTTGTTCTCAGTTTTATAAACTGATTTTAAATCTTAAAAAATCAACACCCAATATCATCTTACAAGGTGAATTGGGTAGATACCCAAGTGATATTTTAGTCAAATCAAGAATGATAGGGTTCTGGCAGGGTATTTTAAATGGTAAACAGGATAAAATTGCATATAAATTGTACAGTATTATACCGTCAATGCATGAAAGAGACCTATTTCATTCAAAGTGGCTATCAGCCATTGAGAGCTGTCTTGATATAACAGGCTTTCAAGATTTATGGCAGAATCAAGAGAGTATCCCTAAAGGTATTGCTAAATTGGTCAAAGCAAGAATCATTGACAATTACAAAAACGAATGGGCCCTAGCGGTCTTTCAATCCCCTAAATGTCTAAATTATAGAATTTTTAAGTCTCAATTAGTATTTGAGCAGTATTTCAATCTGCTTCCACATGATTTAGCTTCTGCTATGTGCCAATTTAGAACGTTAAACCATAAATTGCCTATTGAATTAGGCAGATTTTGGGGTATTGAGAGAGATGATAGAGTGTGTCATTTATGCTTATCAGACAGATTTGGTGATGAGTTCCATTATCTTTTTGAGTGTAGCTACTTTGCTGTTCAACAACAAGAATTGTCCGCGGACAATAAAGCTCGCCCTAACGAGAGCTTGTCACAAAGAAAAGTCATTTCCTAAGTCAAGGTAAAAAGGTCATGGCCCAAAATGAATTTTTTTAAAAGTAGGTCAAACTCCAAGGTCAAGGCCACAAGGTCCAAGGTCATGGTCAAATGTGAACTGTGTTGGAAGGAGGTGTCAATGTGTGAAATATCAAGGCTGTAGGTGTATAAGGACATGAGATATAGGCCAGGTTAAAAAAAATCAAAAGTAGGTCAAACTCCAAGGTCAAAGTCACAAGGTCCAAGGTCATGGTCAAATGTGAACGGTGTTGGAAGGAGGTGTCCATATGTGAAATATCAAGACTGTAGGTGTAAAAGGACATAAGATATAGGCCAGGTTAAAGTTTTTTGAAAGTAGGTCAAACTCCAAGGTCACAAGGTCCATGGTCATGGTCAAATGTGAATGGTGTTGGCAGGAGGTGTCCATATGTGAAATATCAAGGCTGTAGGTGTAAAAGGACACGAGATATAGGCCAGGTTTAAGTTTTTCAAAAGTAGGTCAAACTCCAAGGTCAAGGTCACAAGGTCCAAGGTCATGGTCAAATGTGAACGGTGTTGGAAGGAGGTGTCCATATGTGAAATATCAAGACTGTAGGTATAAAAAGACATGAGATATAGGCCTGGTTAAAGTTTTTTAAAAGTAGGTCAAACTCCAAGGTCAAGGTCACAAGGTCCAAGGTCATGGTCAAATGTAAATGGTGTTGGTAGGTGTCCATATGTGAAATATCAAGGCTGTAGATGTAAAAGGACATGAGATATATAGGCCAGGTTAAAGTTTTTTAAAAGTAGGTCAAACTCCAAGGTCAAGGTCACAAGGTCCAAGGTCATGGTCAAATGTGAATGGTGTTGGAAGGAGGTGTCCATATGTGAAATATCAAGACTGTAGGTGTAAAAAGACATGAGATGTAGGCCAGGTTAAAGTTTTTTAAAAGTAGGTCAAACTGCAAGGTCAAGGTCACCAGGTCCAAGGTCATGGTAAAATGTGAATAGTGTTGGAAGGAGGTGTCCATATGTGAAATATCAAGACTGTGGGTGTAAAAAGACATGAGATATAGGCCAGGTTAAAGTTTTTTTAAAAGTAGGTCAAACTCCAAGGTCAAGGTTACGAGGTTCAAGGTCATGGTCAAATGTGAAAGGTGTTGGTAGGAGGTGTCCATATGTGAAATATCAAGGCTGTATGTCCAATAGGGCATAAGATATAGACCAGGTTAAAGTTTTTTTTAGGCCAGGTTAAAGTTTTTTAAAAGTAGGTCAAACTCCAAGGTCAAGGTCACAAGGTCAAAGGTCATGGTCTCAAATGAAAGGTCTTGGTGAGAGGTATCCACAGGTGAAATATGAAGGCTGTAGGTGTAATAGGGCATTAGATATAGGCCAGGTTAAAGTTTTTTAAAACGGTCAAAAAGTGGGTCAAACTCCAAGGTCAAGGTCACAAGGTCAAAGCCTCAAATCAAAGGTCTTAGTTAGAGGTACCCACAGGTGAAATATGAAGGCTGTATCTCTAACAGGGCATGAGATATGGGCCAGGTTAAAGTTTTTGCGGACGCTGACGCCGACGCTGACGCCGACGCTGACGCCGACATCCGGGGGTATGACAATAGCTCTTCCGAGACTATCGTCCCGGGCGAGCTAAAAAGCTTACATTCCTAGGGATTTGTTGAGGTGTCCAAATGCAGTTGGCTTTGAGAATCTCATGAATGTTAAGGATTTAAATTCCCTGTTCAAACTTGCTAAATTTTGTAAAGAAATTCTAAATACTTTTAAAGTTATATAATTATTATAGTCATATATCATAAACCATGAATCATGAATGATCTGTCAGGGTGAACCAGAACAACACTCCAGGTATTACTAAGTGTTTTATCAGTGTTGCCCATCTTTTGATGAACAAACAAAATTCATTGAATGTGTCAGCTTACATCAGCTGAACTTTTCATATATTAGTGTGGACCAAGCAGCTTATTGTTTTGCGGGCGAAATTAGTGTTTAGGTGACTTTGCCTTTCCTGGGTGGAGCCTGGTTATGATGTTGCTTTCTGAGGGGGCTCTGAACACTGATGCAGAGGAGCAATGTGCTGTTAACAGGCATATCCCTCTTTTGCGTCTGTGTTTGCCAAAGTTGCTGTATTGTTCTATAATGTCAGTGGATATTATCCCTGTCAAATACAATCATGCCATATACAGTGGCTCCCAAACTGATTCAGTTTAAAATTTTGGTCTTCTGAGGATGAGTGTTAATGTATTCTTGATTTCCCATTTACCAATCAAGACCTGGTCTTTTTAAAATGTTTGGGAGAGCACTGGGGTGGTGGAGAGGATGCTGAATACCAGCATTTTCTCCCATTATCTCAGTGTTCTCTGTGCTATACTCAATACAAAGTCTACCTCTATATATGTACTTGGATTTGTCGGCCACAACAGCTTTCTAATTGGAACAATTTAGAATTTTGCCGTGTCGGGATGGGTTGGACCGGGTTACAAATTTGAGGAACTTAGAGATGAGAACACTGTGGGAGGAGGGGGGAGTACTGACCACCAGTACTTCCCTCTTTTCTCTCAGGGTTTTCTAGCCTTAAATATGCCGAATTTCTACTGTAATCTCCAACACTAAGCAATTCTGTCTTTGCTTGGGAATGGTTGAGATTGGAACACTTAATATCTGGAAACTCGATCATCATTGACAAATAATCATTGTGATGCCCTATGTTTGTCGTCAATCTGATTCTAGTCACTTATGAAGCTTTCTTCTTCACGTTTTTTGCATTTTAATTGTTATTTGTTGTAATAGTTTGTGGACATATACCCTGGTTAAGGGTCTTGTCTGAATTAAAACCTTGAAACCTTGAAACCTTGAAGATTCAAATTTAAAGATTTAAACAAAGTTGTCTCTTAAGTTAACAAGAGTTTTCCCCGGACAACGTAGCTCGCCTATACAAGATCTTGTCGCCAAAAAAGGAGTCCAAGATCAGAGGTCAAGGGCAATAGCTCAAAGGTCATGGTCTCAAGGTCAAGGTCATAGCATGAGTTGTCCATGTGTGAAATATCAAGGCTCTATCAATGATAGTGCATGAGATACTGGCCAGGTTAAAAGGTTTTTAAAAGTAGGTCAAACTCCAAGGTCAAAGGTCATGGTCCTGAATGAAAAGTCTTGGCAGGAAGTATCCATGGGTGTATCAAGGCTGTATCTCAAATAGTGCCCGAGATATAGACCAGGTTTAAAGTGTCTGTTGATAGGCAAAATTAAACTCTGGTGTCGAAAGCAACGCAACGCGACAAGACGCGAATAGATGCCAACCCTAGGGCTGTGACATTAGCTCCACGGACTTAAAGTCCCAGCTCCCTAAAAAGAGGTTATTGATGAAGTCATATAGCATAAAACAAAAATTAATTAATTGAAGGATTTTACCTCTTCAATTCTCTGTTGAAATATCTGCCCATCTGGGGTAGTAAGACACTATAGAGCTATATTACTATGTTTAGCTATAGCAAGTAGTCAAGACATATAGGGGGCGGCTGGTTCTATCAGTTGTCTTTTATTCATACTTTACCATAAAAGTAAATTTTACCTCTTCAATTCTCTGTTGAAATATCTGTCCATCTGGGGTAGTAAGACACTATAGAGCTATGTTACTATGTTTAGCTATAGCAAGTAGTCAAGACATATAGGGGGTGGCTGATTCTATCAGTTGTCTTTTATTCATACTTTAGTATAAAAGTAAATTCTACCTCTTCAATTCTCTGTTGAAATATCTGCCCATCTGGGGTAGTAAGACACTATAGAGCTATATTACTATGTTTAGCTATAGCAAGTAGTCAAGACATATAGGGGGTGGCTGATTCTATCAGTTGTCTTTTATTCATACTTTAGTATAAAAGTAAATTCTACCTCTTCAATTCTTTGTTGAAATATCTGCCCATCTGGGGTAGTAAGACACTATAGAGCTACTTTACTATGTTTAGCTATAGCAAATAGTCAAGAAAGATAGGGGGCGCATGATTCTAACAGTTGTCTTTTATTGATACTTTAGTATAAAAGTAAATTCTACCTCTTCAATTCTCTGTTGAAATATCTGCCCATCTGGGGTAGTAAGACACTATAGAGCTATATTACTATGTTTAGCTATAGCAAGTAGTCAAGACATATAGGGGGTGGCTGATTCTATCAGTTGTCTTTTATTCATACTTTAGTATAAAAGTAAATTCTACCTCTTCAATTCTTTGTTGAAATATCTGTCCATCTGGGGTAGTAAGACACTATAGAGCTACTTTACTATGTTTAGCTATAGCAAGTAGTCGGGACAGATAGGGGATAGCTGATTCTATAAGCTGTTGTTCATCAATACATTAATTTAAGCCATTCCCACATATTGACGCTTTTTGATGCCCTTTTAGAAATTGTTGGAGAAAACACTGTGGAAATTGAAGAAATTGCTTGTTACAAGCAATTTCTTCGTTTTCCACAATGTTTTCTTCTCAAAAAATCATGCATTTTAAAAATCATTTTAACTTGAAAATGCCATCTGCAGCCTTTTTCAGTTTGGACTGCCTTAAAATGTTGCTGTCTGGGGTTGATTTAAAAGTAAATTTTACCTCTTCAATTCTCTGTTGAAATATCTGTCCATCTGGGGTTGTGAGACACTGTAGAGCAATGTTACTGTGTTTAGCTGATTCTAATGAAACTAATAAAGTTACCTCTTCAATTCTCTGTTGAAATATCTGTCCATCTGGGGTTGTGAGACACTGTAGAGCAATGTTACTGTGTTTAGCTGATTCTAATGAAACTAATAAAGTTACCTCTTCAATTCTCTGTTGAAATATCTGTCCATCTGGGGTTGTGAGACACTGTAGAGCAATGTTACTGTGTTTAGCTGATTCTAATGAAACTAATAAAGTTACCTCTTCAATTCTTTGTTGAAATATCTGTCCATCAGGAGTAGTAAGACACTGTAGAGCTATGTTACTATGTTTAGCTATAGCTAGTAGTCGAGACAGATAGGGGGCGGCTGGTTCTATCAGCTGTCTTTTATTTATAAATACTTTAGTATAAAAGTAAGTTTTACCTCTTCAATTCTTTGTTGAAATATCTGCCCATCTGGAGTTGTGAGACACTGTAGAGCTATGTTACTATGTTTAGCTATAGCGAGTAGTCGAGACAGATAGGGAGCCGCTGATTCTATAAGCTGTTGTTCATCAGTACCTTCTAGCTCCGGGAATGGGATTATCCCAGGAATCACATGCCAACCCTGTATATATATAATATGAACTTTATTATATTCAACATCAAGCAGCCATCAAATAATATTACTCAAATGTGCATAGATAAACAAAATTTATGTGCAATTTCATTGCAAAAATTGTGATTTATTCAACTGTCTGAAGAGCAATGCAAAATATATAAAGTTTTGAATTTAAAAAATGCTGAAAGATCAAATAAATTTTGTCTCATTTGTCTCCAATATTGATTTTGCTCCTAACTTTCTAGTTAGTCTGATTACCAGCATTTTCTTTCTTTGCCTCAATGTTTTTCAAAGCCTTTTCCATTTGGGACGTCAAAACCAAGATTTGATCTGGAAGGGGTCAAATTAATCAGGTTGTAAACATTACCTGTGGATTTTCACACATCAACCTGAAGCAGTATTGAGAATGGTATGCCTTCCCTTCAATAATGGGTTCTGCTAGTTCCTAAAAATAGAAGAGATGTATGTGAAACATAATATGTAAAAGGAGAAATGTGAAACACAATATGTGAAGTATACGAAATGTGAAACATCATTTTTACATCAGATTAAAGCAGCCTTGTCATCCTCATTATCTCTTTTAGCCTCAATGTTTTCCATAGACATTTCTATAAGTGACTTCAGCACAAGAGCTGGTTTGGGAACAGGTTAAAGTTAAATGAATTCTGTCTATCCTTTTCCCAATTCATAAAAATTTAGGGTGTTTCAATTTGAAAGCTGCTGCAAACCACAGAATGGATATTGATAAAGAATATACTTGTGTACAATTGAACAAAGAAAATATTGAGGCAAAAGGAGAAAATGCTGATTATCAACATTTTTATCTTTTGTCTCAATGTTTTCCCAAGTCTTTTCTGCCAGGGACATCAAAACCAGGTCTTGTTTGGGAAAGGGTTAAAGAAACCTGGACATCAGTATTTTCTTCTTTTGCCTCAATGTTTTCGAAAGAAATTTTTATAAGTGACTTCATAACCAGAGCTTGTTTGGGAAATGGTTATAGTTAACCCATTACCATACATTGATGCTTATTGATGCCCCATAAGAAATGGACTTTGGGAAACATAATTGTCACAAGCAATTTCATCATTTTCCACTATGTTTTCTACTCATATGGGCCAAAAAATGTAAAAATCCATTCATTTTAAATTACCGTCTGCAACATATTTAAATTTGGAATGATCCAAAACTTTGCGGTCTGGTAATGAGTTAAATGAATGGTGTCTATGACAAAATAAAGGACAAATATAATCTCCTTACTTCATTTCCGCTCTCCTTTTCCTTCGCATTCTGCTCATCTTCCACTTTGTCGTCTCTATGTGTTCTTGCCGTCTGTGGACGGGTTCTCTTCTGCCTCTCCGCGTCCGATTTCTGCCAGTCTTCCTTTTCCTTATCAGAGATAAAGTCGACGACAAACAGACATGGGTAGGGTTGAAGGTCATTACTAATTATAGATGTGGTGATGTGACGCAGGAACTTTCTCTGTGTCAGCTCAAGTACCTCCTGTAATTGCAATAAAACTGTGTGTAAGTACTTGCCTTTTATGAAAGGACAGAAAACAAGAGGTGTCAAAGGACAGTATACCATTACTATCAAGAATTAGATTGTGGAAAAATTCCAAGTCCGAATAGGGTTAAAACTCCACTAGAGATATGACATTTGCATGTGAAATCTTATCCAAAGTATTACACCAATGTTAACACCAACCCCAAACAAATAATTTTTACCTGGAATGCCACATTCCTCTGATTATCAGAGCTAGTAGCATCAGTCCCATGTTCTTTATTCATTAATCTCTCTTGTACAAGACTGAGTATTTCAAGGTAGCTAACAAAAAGTTTAAAACCTGTAGGTCAAACTGCACGAAATGTACAGGTTGACCAGGTTTCAACTTTTTACACATGGAATAAGCTCCTTTTAAAATCAGATTTATAATACGAACAGTCAATTTTAGCTTTCTAAATTTTACCTGGAATGCCACATTTCTCTGATTGTCGGAGCTGGCTGCTTCAGCCTCATGTTCTGTATTCTTTAATCTTTCTTATACAAGACTGAGAATTTCAAGGTAGCTAACAAAAAGTTTACACCTGGTAAAACTGCACGAAATGTACAGGTTGACCAGGTTTAAACTTTTTGCACATGGAATAAGCTCCTCTTAAAATGAGATTTATTAATACGAACAGTCAATTTTAGCTTTCTAAATTTTACCTGGAATGCCACATTTCTCTGATTATCAGAGCTGGCAGCTTCTGCCTCGTGTTCTGTATTCTTTAATCTCTCTTGAACAAGACTGAGTATTTCCAGGTAGCCGGTCTCATTGTGGTACTGAAGGTTGATCTTTGGACACTTGTGGCCAACAGCTAGCAGACCAATCTGGGAAGGTAGAATAATGAATAATTATTTACATGTTTAACCCATTCCACACATGAAGCTTTTTGACGCCCCTCAAGAAAAATGCTTTCGAAAAAAAATGTAGAAAATGAAGAAATTGCTTGTGACAAGCAATTTCTTCATTTTCCACAATATTTACAACCAAAAAAGACCAAAAATATAAACTTTAATTTAGTTTTAATTGTTGTCTGCAACATCTTTGAATTTGGAGCAGTCCAAAATTTTGCCGTCTGATAATGGATTACAAGACTGAGTATTTCCAGGTAGCCGGTCTCATTGTGGTACTAGAGGTTGATCTTCGGACACTTGTGGCCGACAGCTAGCAGACCAATCTGTGTAGGTAGAATAATGAATAATTATTTACATGTTTAACCCATTCCACACATGAAGCTTTTTGACGCCCCTCAAGAAAAATGCTTTCGAAAAAAATTGTAGACAAGAGCCGTCACAGACGGATTATGCTCCCCGAATAAGTGTTTGTCACAAAATAAAAACTATCATACATTAAGCCCCCTTTTCCCATGACAGCTTTTTTGTACACACATTATTTATAGAATATGGTCTAGAACATCCTATTTATTACATGAGCACAAAATTTCATTAAATTCTGCCCATTAGATGAAGAGAAATAAGAGAAAAACTAATTTTTACACTAAGGCCCCTTTTTCCATGACGCAGCCTTAAATTTACAAACGGAGAAAAAGGTCTCTAGGTATTGACCAAGGGAGTTCACATGTGAAGTTTCATTGAATTTGGTCCAAGGGTTGCTGAGATATGGCTGTGGACGGACGGACGGACGGACGGACACACGGACACACAGACGGACGGATGGACGGACAGCGTGGCGACTATATGCTCCCCCGAAATTTTTTCGGGGAGCATAAAAATGAAGAAATTGCTTGTGACAAGCAATTTCTTCATTTTCCACAATATTTACAACCAAAAAAGACCAAAAATATAAACTTTAATTTAGTTTTAATTGTCGTCTGCAACATCTTTGAATTTGGAGCAGTCCAAAATTTTGCCGTCTGATAATGGATTACAAGACTGAGTATTTCCAGGTAGCCGGTCTCATTGTGGTACTAGAGGTTGATCTTCGGACACTTGTGGCCGACAGCTAGCAGACCAATCTGTGTAGGTAGAATAATGACAAGTTACATAAAGGTACTTTACTATGAATATACAGTCGACACTCTTTGTGTCGAAGTCGGAGGGGGCCGTCAAAATACCTCGACATATCCAGAGTTCGACTCATCCCATTTCATTTTGTTTCGAATTAAATGACATTTGACCATTCTATTGTTCATCAAAAGCTTTCATAATTGAAATATAGTAGGAAAAGGAAAGAAATTGCTCGAGACGAGCAATTTCTATCCTTTTCCTACTAAATTTCAATGGCATATTTATTTCATAATTATTTTGTTTAAACTTTTTTAAATCCATTTGGGAGGACGGGACCAAACTTCCACTTGGACTTAAGCGGAAATTCGACTTATCCGATGTCGACATAACGAGTGTCGACTGTACTAGTCTTAAGCTTTAGAATTTAAGCAATGATCACAAGAGAAAATGATGTATCTTACAATGATGCTGTGGGGAATAATAATGAATTATTCTTCCAGGTTCAATCTTTTTACTTTGAGTGTAAGATTACAACTGACATAATCAAGTAAATAATTCAAAACAGAACATACATCACATTACGTTCTCAACGGCAGATGCGCGAAGATGCAACATAGTGTTTGACATTACATCATCTATATATGACAGATGCATTGTCATTCAATTAACAGAACAACAGAACAGACCCGGAAATTGACAAGGGTATCTCTCTTTAACTTCTTTTTGTCATGGATGATGCCCGAAGATGCACAAAGTGTTTAGTATCCAAAGATGGGTCGTAACCCTTTCCCAAACAAGACCTGGTTTTGATGTCCCAAATAGAAATGGCTTTGGAAAACATTGAAACAAAAGAAGAAACTGCTGATGACCAGCAGTTTCTCCTTTTGTCTCAATATTTTCTGTGCCATATTTTACACAAATCCTATCTTTAATAACATCCATTTTGTCATTTGTGGCAGTTTTTGAAGTGGATCACCCTAAAATTTTGTCGTTTGGGAAAGGGTTAAGTTGAACAATAACTCTGGCTTAAAACACAGAAACATTACAAGCTTTACCTCTGACCTCTCCCATTCATATCCTGTCCCCACAACAACCAATATTACAGGGATTCTCAGTGTGGTCAGGGCATATCTAAACTCCATCACACAATTCTTGGAATTCACATACTGAAATTATACAGAATAGAGGACCATGATGGTCCTTAATCGCTCACCTGAACCTGGTACTTTTTTCATTTTTGTGACAACTAGAAATCTATTACTGAAGGTAATAAAAATACCCCGTCAACCAGTTTGTTCAGACAAGTGTATTTGTCAAATCAGGGGTCATAACTAATTAATTGTCAACTGGATTTTCTTGTAATTTGCATCTTGCATATCTACCTGTCATAATGCACCCTTGTGCCAAGTATTTTTTATTCGGGTTGTAAGATCACAGACATATACAAAGACTCTTAACATATAAAATGTTGAATAAATAGGTAAAACAAAATTGATGATATTCAGTTCAAAGACATATAGCACTAGTTAAGATTATCACACAATATCAAATATCAAATCCAGACAAATATTAAAATTTTGAATGTGAACAAGTTATGTAGACTCTTTGCTTTGTATTCATGTTTTGTTCTTTTACCCCATGGATAACCCATAAAAGCTCGAGAGCAAATCAGACAATAACTGTATGAGGAGTTGTCCAGATAAGCATTTCAGGGGCCATAACTTAAAAAGTATTGGTCTGATTTTCGTGAAATTTGCGTATACAGGTCCTAATGCACACATGTGCCAAGTATGAAGCAAATCGGATAGTAACTGTAGGAAGAGTTGTCCGACAAGCATTTTTTCATAAAAGCAGGGGCCATAAGTTTAAAGTGACATTTCACAATTATTTTTACATAAATTTTACTTTTATTCTATCTGAAAGAGCATCTTTTCTCATGAAAATTCTGAAAATTTCAAGTAAAAATATTGAGCCATTTATGAGAAATTTATATTTTTGTGTTCAAATTAAACAAATTGTTGTGGAAAACAGTTCAGATTTATATAGAATTTGTCATTTCTGTCTCAACTTTCAAGGCGTATTTTTCGCTTATAAATAACAACTTCAAAAAACTGATAGCATTTCTACACATTAGAATAAACAATCTTTGCATCAAGACATACTTTTAGAAAATGAAATAAATGTGAAATGTCACTTTAAGAACAGTCGGAATCTCACCTCATTAGAAACAAAGGCCACCATGACTTCTGCTTCTCTCAATCCATCAGCAATTGATGTAAACAGTCCTGTCTGTAATACAGTAGTGATAGAGATACATAACGTCATACTCATTACATACATTTTACACCACAGTGTTTAATCACGTGACTCAGAATTTCCAATAATCTTCAATATCTTTTTTAATACTTGACCCATTTGAATTCGGTTTGAAGCAGAGAATGTGGGAAAATGCCAGGAATAAGCTGGATGTGTTAGATTTTTTTAAAAATCAACTGATAAAAAAGTTATGGAAGATAAACCAAAATTTTCAAAAATCAACCTCATCCATCTAATGCGTGACGTCTGTTCACATTCTCTGCTTTAAACCAAATTCAAATCGGTCCAGTATGTACAAAATTATTGAAGATTTTCTTATCCACCATGTTACACACTCATTAAACAAATTTTATATCAATGCACCACCTTATCACCTTATATAAGGCTAGTAAGGTTTTCCTTTAGACTTTTAGGTTTTCAAGCTTGATTCAATAGGGACTTCAAAACCAGGGCTTGCTAGGAAAAGAATTTATGAGCCCCTTGATACTTGACTTTGAGGTAAATGACTATCTTTTGTGTTTTTCTTACCCAAATATCTTTATTCTGTATTGATGAAACATTCAATTCTCTAAATGTGAAGAATAAAAATTTTGCGAAACTTGTATCATGCATCCAAAAATCCTGTCATTTTTCCCTAAAAACATCATAATCTACACTAAACAAATGTCTTCACAGAAAGCATCATGTCATAAATGGTCTACAGAATAAACATATGTCACTTACCCCACCCACTTTCTCGACATCAAGCCAACATTTGATATTTTTGGAGTCCAGGAAGGTCTTCACTTCTCGAGGATCAGATCCCTTCCAGGGCCCTAGAGCGCCCTCTACATTATGTGAACCTTTCTCTATAGCATTATGGGAGTTGGACCAACAGTAACTAATGAAACACTTGGTAGTGTTTTCTGCCGCAACCTGTAGGAGAAGTAAAATATTAATTTGATAACCAATAAAACTAGAAAATCACTGAAAGTGATCATACCCCCCCCCCCCCACAGTGCTGTTTTTGTGCATTTTAAGAACTGCATTTCATTTGAACTGTGAGATGATCAATTGAGAAATACAGCTAACAAAAACTCAACAGATATGAACATGCATTGAATACAATCACTCAAGGGACATTCGTGCCAAGTTTGATTCAAATTGGCCAAATAATTGATTTTTAAAGATTTTTCACATGATTTAGTCTGTTAAGCCCCACACAGCCACGCCAACAATTTTTAAGAAATCGAAAATTCACGAACAAGTTTTGAAAATGGTCACCCAAGGAACGTTCCTGCCATGTCTGGTAAGAATTGGCCTAGTGGTTAAGGAGAATATTTTTGAAGAATTGTCTAACGATTTCTCGAAGTCAGATAAGCCACACCCTGCCATGCCCACATTCCTGCCAAGTTAAATGGTTCAAATTGGCCAGATAATTGATTTTTAGAGATTTTTCACATGATTTTTTTTAAGTCCAATTAGCCCCGCCCAACAAAGCCCATAATTTTTTATGAATCAAAATTCACGAAATTCACGAACAATTTTGAAAAACAATTTTGAAAAAGATCACCCAAGGAACATTCCTGCCAAATTTGGTGTGCATTTGCCAAGTGGTTAAGGAGAAGATTTTTGAAGAATCATCTAAGTCTGGTAAGCCCCGCCCTTCCGCGCCCACATTTTTCACCCAATCAAAAATTCATGAACATGTGTTGAATACAGTCACTCAATGAACATTCTTGCCAAGTTTGATTTATATTGGCCAAACAATTGATTTTTAAAGATTTTTTGCATGATTTTTCTAAGTCTGATAAGCCTAGCCCTGCCACGGCCATAATTTTTGACGAATCAAAAATTCACGAATAAGTTTTGAAAAGGGTCACCCAAGAAACATTCCTGCCAAGTTTGGTAAGAATTGGCCCAGTGGTTGAGGAGGAGATGATTTTTGAAGAATTATTGAATGATTTTGCGAAGTCTGATAAACCCCGCCCTGTCACGCCCACATTTTTCACCCAATCAAAAAATCCATGACTATGTGTTGAATAAAGTCACTCAAGGGACATTCCTGCCAAGTTTGGTTCAAATTGGCCAGATAATTGATTTTTAAAGATTTTTACATGATTTCTCTAAGTCCGATAAATCCCAACCTGCCACGCCCACAATTTTTGACGAATCAAAAATTCACGAACAAGTTTTGAAAAAGGTCACCCAAGTCTGATAAGCCCCGCCCTGTCACGCCCACATTTTTCACCCAATCAAAAATTAATGAACATGTGTTGAATACAGTCACTCAAGGGATATTCCTGCCAAGTTTGCTTCAAATTGGCCATATAATTGATTTTTAAAGATTTTTCATATGATTTCTCTAAGTCTGATAAGCCCCGCGCTGCCACGCCCACAATTTTTGACGAATCAAAAATTCACAAACAAATTTTGAAAAGGGTCACCCAAGGAACATTCCTGCCAAGTTTGGTAAGAATCGGCTGAGTGGTTGAGGAGGAGAACATTTTTGAAGAATTATTGAATGATTTCGCAAAGTCTGATAAGCCCCGCCCTGTCACGCCCACATTTTTCACCTAATCAAAAATTCATGAACACGTGTTGAATACAGTCACTCAAGGGACATTCCTGCCAAGTTTGCTTCAAATTGGCCAGATAATTGATTTTTAAAGATTTTTCATATGATTTCTCTAAGTCTGATAAGCCCCGCCCTGCCACGCCCACAATTTTTGACGAATCAAAAATTCATGAACAAGTTTTGAAAAGGGTCACCCAAGGAACATTCCTGCCAAGTTTGGTAAGAATCGGCCGAGTGGTTGAGGAGGAGAAGATTTTTGAAGAATTATTGAATGATTTCACGAAGTCTGATAAGCCCCGCTCTGCCACACCCACATTTTTCACCCAATCAAAAATTCATGACCATGTGTTGAATAAAGTCACTCAAGGGACATTCCTGCCAAGTTTGATTCAAATTGGCCATATAATTGATTTTTAAAGATTTTTCATATGATTTCTCTAAGTCCGATATGCCCCGCCCTGCCACGCCCACAATTTTTGACGAATCAAAAATTCACGAACAAGTTTTGAAAAGGGTCACCCAAGAAACATTTCTGCCAAGTTTGGTAAGAATCGGCTGAGTGGTTGAGGAGGAGAAGATATTTAAAGAAAAAACCAACAGACGGACCAACAGACAGACCAACAGACGGACCAACAGACCGACAACCTGACTCCTATATACCCCCCAAATTGAATTTGGGGGTATAAAGACTTGTTGGCACAGTACAGCTAGAATGTTTTTTCCCCTTTGTCTTGCATCAACTCAATTTGATATTGAGTGGTTTTGGGTGGAAAATTGCGATGGCCGAAGTATAATAGGTATTTTTCCACACAAACCAGTGCAAATTTCCACCAGATTTAACACTTGTCTTCATTACCCTTCCTGTACCACCGTGAATCAGGGTAATTTGCACAGTATATTGCAGGGGTTGCGATGATCGCCCACTGCATCCCTTGGATATTATTACACAAATCAACTCAATTTGATTTCAAATGGTTTTCAGTGGAAAACTTCAATGGACTGTACCACCGTGAATCGCTGTGATTTGCGTCATATATCATTGGGGTCGTGATGGGCGATCACTGCAATTTTCTACCACGGTGGGAGAGTGTGTTAACCAAGAAACATGTAAGTTGTACTGTATCCTCTGTACCAACTAGAACAGAAATGATTAACCCACTAGTAGACTGCAGCATTTTTGACCATTTTGGTCCAAATTCAAAGATTTTGCAGATGACATTTACAAGTGAGTGAATTATCAAGTTTTGGTTCTTTCTGGGTAGAAAAAATTGTCGAAAATGAAGAAATTGCTTGTCACAAGCAATTTCTTCATTTTCTACAATGTTTTCTCAAATGTTATTCTTTAGGGGCGTCAAAAGGTGTCTATGTAAGGGAATGGGTTATATTTGATAAGAAAAACATGGTATCCAAGCTGCACCAACCTGGAACTGGTATGATAATTCCTTATGTATTTAGAGGTAGTTCACCTCTAATGACATTTACGCAACGTCTGAATTATTCGGGCGACGTCCAAAACAATCGGCAGTGGAACGTTCCATCGCCGAATGTTTTTGACGTCGCCCAAATAGGTTCAGATATGTAAAGAACCTTAATCGATGTCGTACGAATAATTCCGACGTACGTGAATCTCATTAGGGGTGGTGTACCTTAATACAGTTTTAATACAGCAGCACATATTGATCTATAATGGGCGCAATATCAAAACCTGTTCCACAAATTAATCATATCAGTGAATATATAAAATTGGACTAAATCCTGCTGATAATCTATAAGAAATGAAAATGAAGGATTTGTTCAGAAAAAATGGATGGATAAGTCAATGAAAAAATAAACATAGCAATGCAACTCTTTGAACTTTAGAAAAAAAATTGGCATCATGATTGCATGATATTCTGAATTGCCCTTGAATCATACAGGAAAACAATAGCTACCAAAGCATCTACCAACTAATATATAAATCAAACAAGAGCTTCGCAGAGCAGCGCATATACGCCCGAGAGGGGCTTGTCAGTAAAATTGGCCATTTTTTCAATTCCAGGGCAGATAATTCAAACATGAAAAGTTATCAAAATTTTGTTTGCACAACAAGACACCAGAGAGATTCATTGTGGCTAGTTTGATTAAATTCTAATAAAAACTGTAGGAGTTGCGCACAGAAGAAAATAGACATTTTTGAGAAAATGGGCATTTATTCTTAAATTCAAGGGCAGATAATTCAAGAACGAAAACAGTTATCTAAATTCCGTAAGCCGTGTGCACAACTAGACACCATGGAGATTCATTGTGGCAAGTTTGATCAAATTCTGATCAAAACTAGGAGGAGTTGCGCACACAAGAAAATGGGCATTTTTTTAAGTCAAGGGCAGATAATTCAAGAACGAAAAGAGTTAATTGAATTCCGTAAGCGGTATGCACAACTAGACACCATGGAGATTCATTGTGGCAGGTTTGATTGAATTCCGATGAAAAATGTAGGAGGAGTTGCGCACACAAGAAATTGCTAATGGACGGACAGATGGACGGAAGGACGAGCGGGGCCATAACATAAAACGACCCTTCGGGCGTATAACAAAAACACATAATATAACCCTCGCCTAAATGCCAAAATTTTAGACTAGTCCAATTGGAAAGCACTAGCAGATGACAAAACAATTGATAGGAAATTGGCATAGACTATCATAGCATAGTGAATATTGAGGGAAAAATTGCGGATTATCAACAATTTCTTCTTTTCTCTCAATATTCCCCAAACCATTTCTACCGGGTAAGTTAACCCTTTCTCCCAAACATGACCTTAATGGTTTTGACGTCCCTATTAGAAAAGGCTTGGGAAAACATTAGAACAAAAGAAGGAGTTTCTCCTTTTGTCTCAATATTTTCTTTGCCATATTTCACACAAACTTTATCTTTATTAACTTCCAGTTTGTCATTTGTGGCAGTTTTTGAAGTGGACCACCCTAAAATGTTGTCGTTTTGGGAAAGGGTTAAATGGAATTGGATTAAAGTATCGAAAAAACTAGTTTGCCTTCTACCAAACAATGTTAGTATGTTAATAATATACATTATGCAAAATGACCCAATAGAAGAAAGAAATAAAGCGTCACAACAACATAGAAGATTCAGCCGAGACAGCACAGTTTTAGACTGCTTCAAATTCAAAGACGTTGCAGACAGCAATACCAAGTGAACAATTTTACAATTTTCTACTTTTTCTGGCTAGAAAACATCATGGGAAATTAAGAAATCTCTTGTCCCAAACAATTTCTTTATTATTTACAAGGTTTTCTTAAGCCTTGATCTTTTGAAGGTGTCAAAAAGTATGTCCTGGTTCTGACGTCCCTAGACATAGAAAATGCTTTGTGAAATAGTGAAGCAAAAGGAGTAAATGCTGCTTTAACAACATATTCTCCCTTTGCTTCAACTCTTTGTGTGCTAAATTGTACATAAATCCTTTTTTTCCACAACAAATTTGTCATCTACAGCAGCTTTCTGATTGACAGTTTAAAGTCGGGATCTGAGACAGAGTAAAGTTTAGGTATGTGACCCGTCAGGCTAAAAGGGACCTTCTGGAAACGTGCCAAAAGTATCAACCCAAGTCAGTCTGTGCAGATGGCACAGACTGACTAGGATCGAAACGTTTCGCTTTTGGGTAGTTTTTTAAATCAAGAATTTTTTCGCTACATTACAGTATTTCCATTTTCCAAAGGCGTCATCTGACTTCACATACGGTCCCTTTTAGCATGACGGGTCACAGATATATATGGTGAACTATTCATAATCTACTTCTAAACAACAAACAAAACAAGGGTGCCATATTAAATAACTGGAACTGGAACAGAACTTATAAGAGATAGATTTATAAATATTCTACAATGGTGATCTATTTCTGTACCTTTGCACTTGTTTTATTCTGAAACAAAAAGTTATCTGATGATTTTCGTCTTGGTCCAAGGAATATGCTCATTAGAGAAGAAAGCACTTTCTCTTACAGTTTAACAAAAAAAGCAAATGTTGAAATAGTCTTTAGAAAAACAAGCATGGCAAAACTGCTTTTACAGAAGTTGGGAAATAATAGAGAATCTAAGCATATACCTTTTCATTACTGGACGGCTTTTTTCTTGACCACATCATACAGTTTATTTATCTTGTGTTCACATCTCATTCATACATACATATCCATTACCCCTTTCCCAAACAACACCTGGTTTTGATGTACCTAATAGAAAAGGCTTGGGAAAACATTGAGACAAAAGAAGAAACTGGTGTTTCTCCTTTTGTCTCAATATTTTCTGTGCCATATTTAACACAAATCCTATCTTTAATAACTCTCATTTTGTCATTTGTTGCAGTTGTTAAAGTGGAACACCCTAAAATTCGTTTGGGAAAGGGTTAAAGTCTGTTTTCCTTTATCGAGGAATGCAATCTGACAACATCCTAGACTTGAAAGCTAGAGTAAGGGCTTCTATGTTGGTTTGAGGTTTCAGTTTCAATCATGGCCAATGTTATGCTTTAGAATTTTAGACTTAGAAATACCCTCTCTACTTCAAAAGTCAAAACTTTGAAGCTATTCATATACAAGAGCTGTCCGAAGACAGCGCGCTTGACTTTCTAAGTTGCTTAGTATAAAGGAGGCATAACTCCAAATAGAGTGGTCCCAGGGTCATGGGCCCTAATAGTAAGGTAGAGGGTGTGATGGTGAATAAGTATTCCAAGTTTGGGTTGAATCCCTTTGATAGTATGGAAGTTATTGATGTTTGAAAAAACTTTAACCTTGGTTGCAACGCCAACGCCAAGGCCGACGCAGACGCCCGGGTGACAGTATAAGCTCTCATTTTCTTCGAAAAGTCGAGCTAAAAATGAATGGATGATAAAATACCTTTTTGTTACTGGAAGCCTTTTTCTTGATGGCATCATACAGCTCGTTGATTTTATGTTCATATCTCTTGATGTTCTGCATGTCTACATATACCTACAAATCAAATACAAATAATCATTTTACTGTACATTAAATGTGGAATATACTTAGCAAAAAAAAATATCAATTTAAAAGCAACATACACAAACTCAAAAAAACAATCCAAAAGTAATGTTTTGTAAAGAAATGTTACAGATTAATGACCATCATTTACCTTAACCATTTTTTATGAATAAGGCATAAGATTTCACGATTGTTTAGCTGATATGCTAAAGGTCTATGCTTACATGTGTAACGAGATTTCCTTATCCTTCCAAATTACAAGAAACTTGAAATGAGTCTGAACAGGGGTTTTATATTTCTTTGTCAAGCCCTTTTCTGTCAAAAAAACAAAAAAAAACAAAAAACAAAAACAAAATAAGAGTGCCTGAAAGGCACTGATATCGTTCACCTGAGTCCTTTGTGTATTTGATTGTGCTCTCATGCAACATCCCTGGTTCAAATTGGCCCAACAGTTGATTTTTAAAGAATTTTCCTATCATTTCTCCCAGTTGAATAAGTCCCATCCTGCCATGCCCACATCTTTGACGAATCAGAAATTTGTAAAAAAAAATAAAAAAAAAATTAAAAAGGGGTACCCAAGGAACATTCCTGGATAATTTGGTATAATTTGGAGAAACAAATTTTCAAAGAATTGTTTAATAATTTCTCCAAGTCTGATAAGCCCCACCCTGCCACGCCTACATTTTTTGACAAATCAAAAATTCATGAACATTCATTGAAAACATTCAAGAAACAGATCTGCCAAGTTTGGTTCAAAATTGACCAATGGTTGATTTTTTAAGATTTTTTTCATGATTTCTTTAAGTCTGATAAGCTCCGCCTGCCACGCCCACATTCATTGACGAATCAAAAATTTGAAAACAAGTTTTGAAAAGGGTCACCCAAGGAACATTTCTGCCAATTTTGGTAACTAGAAAGACCTGAAGGTCTTGATTCGCTCCACAGGCCTGAATTTCTTGTGGTTTACTATAAAAAATTTGACAAATTTATCTAGATGCTTAGATTTATATATTTTTAAATTCTTGTGGTTCTTAGAACAGAAACAAAGTAAAATACAGCAATGTGGTCAAAGAAAAACTAAATTTCTCAAAACATCTGGTTCTTAGAGCAAAAACAAAAGAAAAAGAAGCAATCATGTGGTCAAAGCGAAAAGAATGTAAATGATAGACCAATATTTTGGGGGTTTTTTGAGTGATGATAATGTTGAAAACTGTCATTATTCAAAAATCAAGGGCACAAAATTCAGTATGTGAGTTTATAATCAAGCTGAAAATTAAACTCAAGCAAGATCTTATGGTCAGCATCATTCTGTCCAAATTTTGTCAGTATTTGTCTATATTCGTGGCCGAAATAGTGAAAAAAGTGTTGAAAACTGAAATTTTGTCAATTTCAAGGGCACATAACTCAGATTGTAGCATTTCAATCATCCTGAAAAATACACATAAGCAAGATCTTGCTGTCAACAAGATTCTGTCCAAATAACATCTTGATTGGTTAATAATTATGGTTGTTAGAATGAAAACTAAGTCGAAAATGGCAATTTTGTCAAATTCAAGGGCACATAACTCATGATATAAAATTCCGATCAAGCTGAAAATTATACCCAGGCAGGATATTATGCTTATATATATTCTCTCCAAGTTTTGTCTTGATTGGTGAATATTTGTAGATTTTAGAGTAAAAATAAAGTCAAAACCAGCTATTTTTGACATTCAAGGTCAGATAACTCAGCTTATTCTGGTTCAATCAAAATTCTTTGAAGGAATCTGAGAGAGGGTCACCCAAGGATAATTCCTTTGAAGTTTGGTTAAAATCCATCCAGTAGTTTCTGAGAAGAAGATTTTTAAAGAAAACGTTTACGGACGCACGGACGCACTGATGCACGACAGACACATCGCCATGACAATAGCTCGCTGGCCTGAAAGGCCAGTGGAGCTAAAAATTGATTCATTGATTAAAGAGAAGAAGGTTTTTGAAGAATTATTTAACAATTTTTCTAAGTCTGATAAGCCCCAACCTACCATGCCCTCATTTTATGACAAATCAACATTCATCATCACGCAATGAAGACAGTCACTCAAGAAACATTCCAGCCAAGATTGGTACAAATTGGATCAACATTTGATTTTTAAAGAATTATTTGACAATTTCTCCAAGTCTGATAAGCCCTGCCCTGCCATGCCCACACTTTTTGATGAATCAAAAATTTGAAAACAAGTTTTGAAAAGGGTCACCCAAGGAACATTTCTGCCGACTTTGATTAAAATTGACACAATGGTTAAGGAGAAGAAGATTTTTGAAGAATTATTTAACAATTTCTCTAAGTCTGATAAGCCCCGCCCTGCCGCGCCTACATTTTTTGACAAATCAAAAACTTGAAAACAAGTTTTGAAAAGAGTCACCCAAGGAACATTTCTGCCAAGTTTGGTAAAAATTGACACAATGGTTAAGGAGAAAAAGATTTTTGAAAAATTATTTAACAATATCTCTAAGTGTGATAAGCCCCGCCCTGCTACGCCCACATTTTTTGACCAATCAAAAATTTGAAAACAGTTTTGAAAAGGGTTACCTAGGGAACATTTCTGCCAACTTTGGTAACAATTGACTCAATGGTTAAGGAGAAAAAGATTTTTGAAGAAATATCTAACAATTTCTCTAAGTCTGATAAGCCCTGCCCTGCCACGCCCACATTTTTTGACGAATCAAAAAGGATGGGTTGCAATAAGGGGTCAAAAAATAGATTTTCTTTAAATTTCGTGGATTGATAGGGTTACATAATATCTTTAATTTGTATGTGTAAAAAATCTGGTTTCGGCTTATTTTTCGAGATATGGGTAAATAAAGTGGGTGGGGTAAGATGGACTGAAACACAGTAGGGGTCATTCTAAGTCGTTTATCTTTCTTATTTTTAGCCCAAGATGCGTGAAAATTTGTATGCGGGTCTTGTGATATATGCGTTAAAGATTTATGGGCTTATATTTCATATTCCATGTATATCTTTTCCGTAATACCCATTCTTCTTTCTTTCGAAGAATTTTGTTATTTTTTTATGACCAACTTTACCAAACTATCTCCACATGTTTTATTTGAGACTCGATTTCTATGAAACTTTAGAGATGTGTTGTCCAGATATTAATGTAACTTTGTGTGAAATTTGAAATAAAAGCGTAGGTCCGTTTTTGAGATATTTGACCTTGACCTTCAAAATGACTTCAAAACTCGGATGTGATATGCCAAAATGTGATATTTAAAGCGCCAATTTTATTCATAAGGATTGGAAGCATGGTTTATTTTTATTGTTCCTAATGAGTTTCGTAACAATATTTATTTTTTTGTGTAGTACAACCCATTCGGAAGAATGGGAAAGAAAAGAAATTCTTTTTACTTCTCAATTTTCTTATCAAACTAAATATTGCACATGAAACATGTCTACGCGGAAAGCGCTGTGATTAATATTACTACCACAGGTGAGTGAAATTAAATATTAACGTTATGTTTAAGATTGCTAGAACTATCAAAGCTTTATATGCAACTTGAATTGTCTAAGAGTTTATATTCACTCGTCTCATGATGGACAAGAATTATCAATTTGCTAGGAGAAAACTAATCATTTTCAGATTGTATTTCTTACATGGTTATAATGAAGACGCATTGTGAATGATTTTACTAAATGACCAAATGTGCTTACAATTAGTTAACTTAAGCTAAATATTTATATAACGTTATATAATATCAACACAAAGAAAATAATGTTAAATGTATAGACAGGCCTTAAACAAATATCTGTCTAACAATGATTTCATTAGATGAAATAACCGGGTAACTCTGAGAGGTGACCAAGTTTATTATATTGAGTATATCAATTTTAACGGTAAAACCATACAATAAAAAACCCAATCATATGTGAAATGCATTCTTTTATGAATGGGCTGTCACATGCCATTCAACCCTAACCATTTTCCCAACAATGCGTAGTTTAAACGGACTTTCCCGAATTTGATGTTATTTTGAAGGTCAAGGTCAAATATCTCAACAACGAGCCAACGCTTTTCTTTCAAATTTCACACAAACTTATATCAATATCTGGATAATACATCTGTAAAGTTTCATAGAAATCTAGTTTCAAATAAAACGTGTGGAGATAGTTTGGTAAAGTTGGTCGTTAAAAAATAGCGAAATTCTTCGAAAGAAAGAAGAATGGATATTACGGAAGAGATATACATGGAATATCAAATGTAAGCCCATAAATGTTTAACGCATATATCACAAGACACGCATACAAATTTTCACGCATCTGGGGCTAAAAATAAGAAAGATAAACGACTTAGAATGACCCCTACTGTGTTCCAGTCCATCTTACCCCACCCACTTTATTTACCCATATCTCGGAAAATAAGCCGAAACCAGGTTTTTTACACATACAAATTAAAGATATTATGTAACCCTTTCAATCCACACAATTTAAAGAAAATCTATTTTTTGACCCCTTATTGCAACCCATCCTTTGAAAACAAATTTTGAAAAGGGTCATCCAGGGAACATGCCTGCCAAGTTTGGTTAGGATTAGCCCAGTGGTTAAGGAGGAGAAGATGTTTAAAGAAATTGTTGACGACTTCCGACGCACAACGCACGCCGGACACAGGATGATCACAAAAGCTCACCTTGAGCATGTTGCTCAGGTGAGCTAAAAACGACCCCACTTTGATTAAGTAAGCCCTACCTCTGATCCAAATGACATGTTCAGTTCCCCTTTCTGCCATCTTTTAGATGCACCAAGAAGTACCAACAACACTGGCAGTCTAAGCACATCCTTGATATACAGTAGCAGCCTTTTGAACTCAGCATTGTGACAACACTTTTAGTCATTGTGTGGTAAGTGGGGGTTAGTTTTGGAAAATTTCACTGCTATTTTATGATTAATCCTTTCCCAAACAAGACCTGTTTGACGTCCTTAATAGAATTGGCTTGGGAAAATATTGGGACATAAGAAGAAAATGCTGGTGACCAGCATTTTCTCCTTTTGCCTCAATATTTTCTGTGTTTTATGCTATTTTATGGCAAGACAAGGCTTACCTCAGACCCGAATGACATATTCAGTTCCCCTTTCTGCCACCGTTTAGATGCATCAAGGAGTACCAACAACACGGGTAGTCTAAGCACATCCTTGATATATAGAAGTCGCTTTTTACATTCAGCATTGTCACAAAATCCCTTGTCATTGTATGGGTAGGCAGGAGCTAGTTTTGGGAAATTTCACTGCTGTTTTATGTTTAATCCTTTTCCACACAAGACCTGGCCCCGTTTTCTTGTAAATACTTAAGTACATTCTCATACTCAAATCTGACCACCCTACTCAAATCACACGAAATCTATGTGCACTTCAATCGAATACCCTTCAACGTTGGAGAGTATTTCATTGAAGTTGAGCATGTACTCATGAGTATGTACTTAAGTTTTTTCCAGAAACCAGGGCCTGGTTTTGACGTCGCTTGAAGAATTGGCTTGGGAAAACATTGAAGCAAAAGAAGAAAATGCTGTTGACCAGCATTTTCTCCTTTTGCCTCAATATTTTCTGTGCTTTATGCTATTTTATGGCAAAACAAGGCTTACCTCAGACCCGAAGGACATATTCAGTTCCCCTTTCTGCCATCTTTTAGATGCACCAAGGAGTACCAACAACACCGGCAGTCTAAGCACATCCTTGATATACAGCAGCAGTTTTTTACACTCAGCATTATCACAAAATTCATCCGACATTCCAATCATGACTACATCCGTAGACTTGACAGCAAGAGTAAGGGCCTCCATGTTGGAGGTTTCTGGTTTGTCGGAGTATGATCTGAAATGAGATGTTCATAAGAAGATATCGAGGGAAAAGGAGAAAATGTCACAAAATTCATCTGACATTCCAATCATGACAACATCTGTAGATTTGACAGCTAGAGTTAGTGCTTCCATGTTGGAAGTTTCTGGTTTGTCCGAGTATGATCTGCAAGAAAATGTTTACACAGGAATCTCAATCTTGGATGGATATATAGTGTTTATGCAAACAATCATGTATGTGTAGATTATTTTAAGAATAAAAAGAAATTGCTGAAATTAAGTAATTTCTTTTTTTTTTCAAAATGTCTCAGTACTAAGTTTTTGATAAGTTACATAGATCTCTACCTCAAAATCCGAAGTTTAGGTGACATTCTTTAATTCATAAAGCTGGTAAGGACATTTTGAAGGTATACAGGCTTTACACTGATAAACTTGGAGGAGTACGAGAGCCATAAATGCTTATTGAGTCATTAGATTACCAAGTCCCTTACACTTTAAAGCTGCCATGTTTTCTCAAGTCCTCGATGATCCATCTTCGCAAGCCAAGGGTGACATCTACGACCTAACGTCGTTTCTGTATTCACCCTTGGCGTATTTAGTCTGATTTTCTTGGTCTCCTGGAAAGCGTTTTGATTGGTTCCAGCGAGGTCTCGCTGGAACCAATCAGATTGTCGACTGATACATTTGTTATGGGCAACCAATTCATGACAACGGGCGGGAAAAGGCATTGCATTTGCAACTCAAAAACGCGAAGATGGGCGATTTTTCCTAAGAATTTCACTGCAATAGACAGGAATTCCCTATCTTTAATCGACGAATCTTTATACTTTAGACAATTCGACCAAAAAAGCAGCTAACTTTTACCTAATCCGCATGACGTATTACGCGAAAGACAACGCGCGTTAATGACGTCATCAATAATGGACGTAAACAACCAGCAGAACAACCGCTAGGTGGCGCTTCGCGATTTCAAGAAAATCGGACTAAATCCGCCAAGGGTGAATACAAACGTAGGTGGGTTCAACCTTGGCTAGCGAAGATGTCCATGATCTGTCCCGGACTGACCGTCTTCTCCACATCTTTCAGTTCCGGCACATTTTTTGTCGTGTAGATGAAGAATACATTTATAAGTAGAAACAGAGATTTGAGAAACTGGTAATGGATTAAATAATCAAGTCTCTTACACTTTAAAGCTGCCATGTTTTCTCAAGTCTTCCATGATCTGTCCCGGGCTGACTGTCGTCTCCACATCCTTCAGTTCCGGCACATTTTTTGTCGTGTAGATGAAGAATACATTTATAAGTAGAAACAGAGATTTGAGAAACTGGTAATGGATTAAATAATCAAGTCTCTTACACTTTAAAGCTGCCATGTTTTCTCAAGTCTTCCATGATCTGTCCCGGGCTGACTGTCGTCTCCACATCCTTCAGTTCCGGCACATTTTTTGTCGTGTAGATGAAGAATATATTTATAAGTAGAAACAGAGATTTGAGAAACTGGTAATGGATTAAATAATCAAGTCTCTTACACTTTAAAGCTGCCATGTTTTCTCAAGTCCTCCATAATCTGCCCCGGACTGACTGTAGTCTCCACATCTTTCAGTTCCGGCACATTTTTTGTCGTGTAGATAAAGAATATGCTGACGGTCGTCTCCTGTGTCAGATCTATCAACTCGCGTACACTGTTACGCAGATGACTGTCCATGTCCGACATCTTGTCTGACGGCATCGAATCTGTGAGAGATACATTTATATGATGTAAAATACCCACAAATTATCAAATTAATAGATAATTATTGCATAGAATGTGTTTTCAGTCCGTTATTGGCATTGAATAACGAGAAGAAATCGGTCAGATATCTTGAAAACCGGTCGTTATTCGGTAAATTCTCGTGCGATATCGAACAGGTTTTGCACTCAAATATCCTCGATCAGGGATTTGCTGTGAGTGATTCAGAAAACTGAAAATAAAGCTGTTCGAATTTTGTCATTTCCATAAATTCCGTGATGTAAAATCTTGGAAGACCTACTTTACACCCTAATAGTTAAGTAGCATTCTCTGTAAGAATCAAAATTTTTTGGCCTGCTTTTCAAAATTGAAAGAAGTTACAGACAACAATTTCAATTGAATGACATTTAAATTGTTTGGTATTTTTGGGTAGAAAACTTTGTGAGAAATGAAGAAATTGCTTGTTACAAGCAATTTCTTCATTTTCCACAATGTTTTCCAAAGTCATCATCTTGTAGGGAGTCAAAAAGAGTAATTGTGTGGTAATGGGTTAAAATACCACTGTCTTATGCGATCAATTCTTTCCAAAACAAAACCTGTTTTTCATTTCTATAACCCTAATGAAAAGGGAAATCATTAAGGCAATTTAAACATGAAACTTCCACAGGGCTGAATTCTTTTTGACAGGGGCGAAAGCAAATTACAAACGCACAGCAAATATCAAGTGTAATAGACAAATCCAAAATTTTACCGGACGTTTGTACAAAAGAAATTTGAATTTCCATCAGACCAACTAGAAATTCTCTGAAATGTCTGTGAGCCTGGCACTTTTCAAAATGACTGGTACACTGTCAGTGGCGGATCCAGACTAAGAGGGGGTTCAGGGGTTTCAAACGAACACCCCCCCCCCCCCCCCCCCTTGTAGCCAGATGCAGAAATTCAAACTTGTGTAATACTTGTAAAACCAACCCGACTTTTGTAAAAACGACCCCCCCTCACAGAAATCCTGGATGCGCCAATGATTGTCCATATTGATAGAGGGTTCAAAATTGTTTTGTTTACCTTTGACTTCTTGAATAGACAGTATATGAAAGAACTTATCACACTGTATAAAAGGTACATTCATTTCCATGGCTCTCTGTACACGATTGTTTCCTACCATGCTCGGGTCTTTCACATTCTGTAAGGGAAAAATTGAAACAATATAATTATGACCTTGACCTTTGACCTCTTGTATAGAGAGTATATGGAAGAACTTATCACATTGTATAAAAGGTACATTCATTCCCATGGCTCTCTGTACAAGATTGTTTCCTACCATGTTAGGGTCTTTGACATTCTGTTGGAATAAAATTAAAACTAAATAATTATGAACTTGACCTTTGACCTTGTATATAGAGAGTATATGAAAGAACTTGTCACATTGTATAAAAGGTACATTCATTTCCATGGCTCTCTGTACACGATTGTTTCCTACCATGCTAGGGTCTTTCACATTCTGTAAGAGAAAATTGAAATAATTTAAGTCAAAATATGAATATGTTACATATATAAGAGAACAATATGGATTTAGATCAGACTGTGCGTATGCACAGGCTGATCTTGATGCATGTTGGTCTCAATTGCCTTAAGAACTTTCTTCTAGTTACCCCCTCAAATAATTATGACCTTGACCTTTGACCTTGTATATAGAGAGTATATGAAAGAACTTGTCACATTGTATAAAAGGTACATTCATTTCCATGGCTCTCTGTACACGATTGTTTCCTACCATGCTAGGGTCTTTCACATTCTGTAAAAGAAAATTGAAATAATTTAAGTCAAAATATGAATATGTTACATATATAAGAGAACAATATGGATTTAGATCAGACTGTGCGTATGCACAGGCTGATCTTGATGCATGTTGGTCTCAATTGCCTTAAGAACTTTCTTCTAGTTACCCCCTCAAATAATTATGACCTTGACCTTTGACCTCCTGGATAGAGAGTATATGGAAGAACTTGTCACACTGTATAAAGGGTACATTCATTTCCATGGCTCTCTGTACACGATTGTTTCCTACCATGCTTGGGTCTTTGACATTCCATGGGCGGATCTAGAGGGGGGTCGGGGGGTCCGGACCCCCTGGCATTGGCCGAAAATTAAATTTTGACTATATAAATGTAGAGTAACGTTTCATTTTTACTGCATTTTAAGCCATACTTTGGGCTTGGACCCCCCCCCCCCCCTGGAAAATAATCTTTGGCTTGAACCCCCCCTGGAAAAAAATTCTGGATCCGCCCTTGCATTGTGTAAGAGAAAATTGAAATAAAATAATTATGACCTTGACCTTTGACCTCTTGTATAGACAGTATATGAAAGAACTTATCACACTGTATAAAAGGTACATTCATCTCCATGGCCCTCTGTACACAATTGTTTCCTACCATGCTTGGGTCTTTGACATTCTGCAAGATAAAATTGATTGGTTTATTGGGGTTTTACTCTGTTTTCAACTACTAAGGTCATATCGCAGCGGCTGGAGCACCTAACCATGGATTCCTGTTGTTTCTCATACCAGTACAACACCCTTACCGAGCCTCCAGCTGCTCCCCCACATAGGCTCACAATATCAAACCATTGATGGGTGACATTTTATCAGTAAGGGTATTTGCCGCGGGCAGTATCGAACCTGGGACCTCTCGAATGAGAGGCAGATGCGCTACCAACTGCGCCATGGCTGCGGCCAAAAGAAAATTGAAATATACTCTATGATTCAGAAATTGGAATTCATACTACATTGGAATACTTTGTGCAATGGCGTAAACAATCATTACATATCCAATCAATACAAAGAAGTTGCAAGTTAGAAAAATTTGCACTTTTCACTACCAAAAGTTTATGCCAACTGAAAAATTCTGATGTCAGGTGAATCTCTAAAGGGGTGGACTACCTTAAGGAAGAATAAGTATACCCCAACTTACCATATTTGGGCAATCTAGACAAGGCAGCATAATGTCATATCTGACACCTGAGCATGCCTTTATAATCATCTTCTCTATCATTTTGACTATAATAAATAATAGGGGGAAAATCTACAAAATGTTGAAAGAAAAGGAGAGTAATCTCCTTTTCCATCAACAATTTGTAGATTCTCGATACTTACCATATTTAGGCAGTCTAAGCAAGGCACCATAAAGTCATAATTCACCCCTGAGTAGGATTCCATGATCAATGTTTCTATCATCTCATGAACAATAAACAAGAAGTGGAAAATGTACAAAATGTTGATGGAAAAGGAGAACAATCTCCTTTTCCATCAACATTTTGTAGATTTTCCATCCTTACCATATTAGTGCAGTCTAAACAAGGTACGATGAAGTGGTATTTCACTCCTGAGTATACCTTTATAATATCTATCATTTCATGTACAATAAACAAAAGGAGAAAAATCTACAAAATCTTGATGGAAAAGGAGAAAACCAACTCACCATATTAAGGCAGTCCAAACAAGGCACCATAAAGTCATAATTCACCCCTGAGTAGGATTCAATGATCAATGTCTCTATCATCTCGTGTACGATGAACAGAAAATTTTCTGGACGGAATCCCTGAGATCTGACTATAACCTCCTGGTCTCTGTAAAGAGAATATGTGACCCGTAACGCTAAAAGGGACCTTATCAGATGTGTGAAAAATATCAACCCTAGTCAGTCTGCGCAGTCCGCACAGCCAGACTAGGACCGACACTTTTCACTTGTATGTAATTTCCTAAACCCAAAATGTTTTCCCTATCTTACTATATGTTCATTTTTGGCATACAGGATCTGGTTGGCCTGTGCTGGGTCTGACAAGTTTGTAAAAATTTGGATTTTCGGAGTTCGGATAAGGTCCCTTTTAGCGTGACAGGTAACATATGAGAATTTACAAGAGTTGTCCACGGACAACATATCTCGCCTATACAGTAGCTTGTCACAAAAACAGGTCATCTCCAAGGTCAAGCTAATGAGGTCAAAGGTTATGATCCCATATGAAAGGTTTTAAGAGGTTACCATCAGTGAAATTTCAAGACTCTATCTTGCCGACGGGACACCAACACTAGGGCTGGAAAATTAGCTCCACAGACATAAAGTCCTGGCTTGCTAGCAATTAAAATGTTCCTCAGTGCTTCCCTGTTGTGTTATCTTTTATTCTTTCAATTAGAAATCTTTATTTTTCATGATATTGTCTGAATTTAAAATGGCGAAAATAGAAAACATTTTGAACACTCTTCATAGCAAACATATTTTTCCCTTGATAAAGTCTTCTTCAGTAATCATGGTGTATAATCGCGTGACTTAAAAGTTCCGATAATCTCCAATAACTTTGTCATTACTTGACCAATTTGAATGCAGTTTGAACCAGAGGTGGAAAAATGCCAGGAATAACATGGATGTGGTGAATTTTTGAAAAATCAACAGGTAAAAAAGTTATTGAAGATCAACCAAAATTTTGGTTGATCTTCAATAACTTTTTTATCAGCTGATCTTTTTAAAATCCACCACGGCAATCTAATGAGTAACGTCTGTCCACCTTCTCTGTTTCAAATCTAATTCAAATTGGTCCAGTATTAACAAAATTATTGAAGACGCTCTGAAATCATTGTATCACATGAATATCCACCGTGGTAGTGGCTCTTTGACTGGTTAACCCTTTCTCAAACAAGACCTGGTTTTGACGTCCCTGTGAACGGATAATACACATCCAGTTACATTATTACACTAAATTATTTCATCTTTCAGTTCCGTTTAACTTCCTTATAATATACATAACATCACAATGTAAAATTTTATAATCTTAAACTCTATTCAAGTATCTGTCTTGTTAAATGTGCTTTCTATTTTTCATTTCACATTTCTTGTCTTTTTGAAAAGATACATTATTTTTGTTCTTTGTCTCGTTTGTTTCATTTGTCTTTATGTTTTTCTTGTTGTTTCACTTGATCCCAATGTTGTGTTGTAAATTGTTTATTTGCTATTTTGTTTGGCCTTGTTTGTCATTCTGTTTATAATTTGTATGTAACTAGAAATTGTTTATAGTTTATGTTACTTTAAATAACCTGCCTATGTCTAATGTCTATGCCTAATAGAACAGGCTTGGGAAAAGATTGAAACAAAAGAAGAAACTGCTGATAACCAGCAGTTTCTCCTTTTGTCTCAATATTTTCTGTGTGATATTTTACACAATTCCTATTTTTAATAACATCCATTTTGTCATTTGTGGCAGTTTTTGTATTGGGTCACTCTCGTTTGGGAAAGGGTTAAGAATGGAAAAATGACAATCAAATCCCTTACCCTGTTTGTAACATGAGTGCTATATGGTTGTTTTTCTTCATGAAAGATCCTCTCTTCCAGATGAGAGCACCCTTTGAGTACTGGTTCAGTCTGACCTGCAAAAGATATTCAACATCTTTCTTAGATTCTGAGAGAACATTTCCTATATGATATAACTGAAAAACTATTGCAGCAAATAATAAATGGTAATGAAAATATGAAATTCTTACGTTGAAGCATTGAAATCATTTAGATTAAAATATAATTACAATATAATAATAGGTGAAACTGAAATTTTACATGATTTCTTTACCCTTGTCTAGTTTATCCCAGGTTATTCCTGCCACTTTGGCTGTCAGAATACAACAATAATGATGAGCACATGACATGAACCTGACCTTGCTCTACACTACCTATTCCAAACTTGAGCCATTGCTGCCAAAGCGCAGTTGGTAGCATGTCTGACTCTTATTCTACAATACCTGCTTACATTTAATTACAAGGAATAACTAAATCTGTGCCTGCCTGAGCCCTGTTGAAAAATCCAGCTGGCAAATATTGGAACTTGTAAATGATAATTGGCTCAAAATTATCATATTAACTTTGGCAGAAAGTGTAGAATTAGATCAGCCTGCATATATGATGCAGTCTGACCTAATTCTACACTTCCTGCATTACCAAATGGCAGAATTTTAGACTCATCCAAATTCAGAGATGATGAAGATGACAATTTCAAATGAATGAATGAAACTCTACATTTTTTGGTTTTTCTAAATAGAAAACATTGAGGGAAATGAAGAAATTGCTTGTTAAAAGCAATTCCTTCATTTTCCACAAAGTTTTCCAAAACCTTTATCTTGTGGGGTATCAAAAAGCATCAATGTGTATGAATAGGTTAAAAGGCAATTGAACCCCCCCCCCCCCCTTCTGATTCAAAGCCAGCATACCTGAGC
Organism: Fragum sueziense; assembly: GCA_963680895.1. Lineage (NCBI taxonomy): Eukaryota > Metazoa > Mollusca > Bivalvia > Cardiida > Cardiidae > Fragum > Fragum sueziense. The sequence goes on from OY804604.1 coordinate 5,674,997, forward strand.
CCTGTTGAAAAGTCCTGCTGGCAAATACTGAAATTTGTAAATGATGATTGACTCTCTAATGTTCTTCTCTGGATTAGCATGAGGCCAGTTGAACTGAAATTGAGAAAATTGTATCATGAATTTAAGATAATTTTAAGAAAATCAGATATTTGAACATCGAAGCATGGAAAGTATTTAGGGAAAAGGAGAAAATGCTGATGAACAGCATTTTCTCTTTTTTCTTCAATACTTTCCAAAGCCTTCTCTATTTGGGATGTCAAAATTAGGTATTGTTTGGGAGAGGGTCACAAGATTCAAGCTCAGCTAGAGAAAAAAAATGGTCCTAGATCTCACAACTAAACTGCTTTGAGATAAGATGAAAAATGATCATGTCTCATTTATAAAAGGTTTTAAATATCTACAATTTGAAATTGAGAATTTTAAATTGGCCTGAAATCTTACATCCGGTTCCTCATCTGGCAACAAACAAGGTACAATGCTTGCTTCTTCGTCTCCGAGAGGACATGTGAGATCAAATTCTTCTGTCAGTCGTAATAACCAAGGGTGTAGCTCTTTAGGATAGTCTGCCCATACTTTAAAGGAGTCGCAGATGACAAACGATGATTCCATGTTACCAAAATTAGGATATTTGCACATTTAATCATGGAAAAAATTGAGGGAAAAAGAAGAAAATGCTGATCATCAGCATTTTCTTCTTTTCCCTCAATACTTTCTGAAAGGTTAAAAAAGTCAAGCAAAAAAAAAAGTAAAATTCTTACATCGGGTTCTTCGTCAGGTAACAAACACGGTACAATACTAGCTTCTTCGTCACCGAGGGGACAAGTGAGATCAAATTCTTCCGTCAGTCGTAATAACCAAGGATGTAGCTCTTTAGGGTAGTCTGCCCATACTTTAAAGGAGTGGCAGGTGACAAACGATGATTTCATGTTACCAAAATTAGGATATTTGAACTTTAATCATGGAAAGCATTAAGGGAAAAGAAGAAAATGCTGATCATCAGCATTTTCTTCTTTTCCCTCAATTCTTTCCGAAAGGTTAAAAGAGTTGAGCAAAAAAAGTTAAAATCTTACATCCGGTTCTTCGTCTGGTAACAAACACGGTACAATACTAGCTTCTTCGTCACCGAGGGGACAAGTGAGATCAAATTCTTCCATCAGTCGTAATAACCAAGGATGTAACTCTTTAGGGTAGTCTGCCCAAACTTTAAAGGAGTGGCAGGTGACAAATGATGATTTCATGTTACCAAAAGTAGGATATTTGAACATTTAATCATGGAAAGCAATGAGGGAAAAGGAGAAAATGCTGATCATCAGCATTTTCTTCTTTTCCCTCAATACTTTCTGAAAGGTTAAAAGAGTCGAGCAAAAAAATAATTAAAATCTTACATCGGGTTCTTCGTCCGGTAACAAACACGGTACAATGCTAGCTTCTTCGTGTCCGAGTGGACATGTGAGATCAAATTCTTCTGTCAGTCGTAATAACCAAGGATGTAGCTCTTTAGGGTAGTCTGCCCATAATTTAAAGGAGTCGCAAATGACAAATGATGATTTCATGTTACCAAAATTAGGATATTTGAACATTGAATCATGGAAAGCATTGTGGGAAAAAGAAGAAAATGCTGATGATCAGCATTTTCTTCTTTTCCCTCAATACTTTCCGAAAGGTTAAAATGGTAGAGCAAAGAAAGAGTTAAAATCTTACATCTGGTTCCTCATCCGGCAACAAACACGGTACAATACTAGCTTCTTCGTCTCCCAGTGGGCATGTGAGATCAAATTCTTCCGTCAGTCGTAATAACCAAGGATGTAACTCTTTAGGGTAGTCTGCCCATACTTTACTGACATCCTTAAGTTGCAACTTCCCATCCTGAAAATGATTTTGTTTTGATAAATTGCATGGACCTTTATGCCCCACTAACATGATATGGGACCTCAATTAAAGGTTTCTGCGAAATCTTAGAGTGGTGTGCCACCAAACCTGTACATCAAACTCGTTACCACTTCATCAATTATCCCCTTTTTTTCTAATTCATAGCTAACAAATTTTTCCCAATACTCTTTTAAATCAAACATAAAGATATTATTCAAACAGGGCAATGACAAGTCAATATGCCCTTTATCTATTGTTCCATATGCATAACACACAGCTTGCAAACATTGTATAATTTTTTTGTTTATTCTTTAGCTTGGATAATTACCTTGGAAACTGAGATAAGAGTAACATTGTACTAAACTTGTGGGATCACAATTAAATTTGATTTTTTTACAAACACTCAAAACAATAGCTCGCTGGCCTTCGGCCAGTGGAGCTAAAAACTAAAACAAGAGTTGTCCACGGACAACGTAGCTCGTCTATACGAAAGCTTGTCGCAAAAAAAGAAGTCCAATGTCAAATGTCAAGGTAACTAGGTCAAAGGTCATGGTCTCAAGGTCAGGGTTATGGCATGAGGTATCCATATGTGAAATATCAAGGCTGTATCTATAATAGTGCATGAGATATAGGCCGGGTTAAAGTTTTTCAAAAGTAGATCAAACTCCAAGGTAAAGGTCACAAGGTCAAATGTCATGGTTCCAAAATGAAAGGTCTTGGTAGGAGGTATCCATGTCTTAAATATCAAGACTGTACCTCAAATAGTGCCCGAGATATAGACCAGGTTAAAAAAAATTCAAGTGAAGGCGGGACGACACGCCGACACTAGGGCTGTGACATTAGCTCCCTGGACTTAAAGTCCCGGCTCCCTAAAGAGACACAAAATAATACCTTGACAGCGCCTTCATGGACTGTAACCAGACATGCCATTACATCAATGATCCACTGTGGATAGATGACCACCATGTCTCGTAACCAATTATCACACAGTGACCCTTTCTGACACTCCTCAAGAATAGTCCTTTGGAAAAAATTGTAAGAAATGAAGAAATTGCTTAGGACAAGCAATTTCTTCATTTACCACAATTTTTCTACACAAAATGTAAGAAAATGTAAAATACCATGCACCTGATATATTGTCTGCAACATCTTTAAAAATAGGCCTGTCAAAAACTTTGCCAATTGGTAATCTTTCCATAGAAAGACTCAAAAAGAGACCAACATTGCAGGACCAGGACCATGAAGAATTTGCCATTTTTTCACTCAACCCTGTCCCAAACAAGACCTGGTTTTGACATCCGAAATAGAATGGCTTGGGAAAAGATTGATGCAAAAGAAGAAATTGTTGATAATCAGCAATTTCTCAATTTGCCTCGACATTTTCCATGCTATATTGCACACAAACACAAAGTTTATCAACTCCCATTTTGTCATCTGCATCAGCTTTCAAATATGACAGCCATAAAATTTTGCCATTTGGGAAAGGATTAAAGATATTTTTACAAACCTTGACAGCGCCTTCATGGACCGTAACCAGACATGCCATTACATCAATGATCCACTGTGGATAGATAACAACCATGTCTCTAAGGAAGTCTTTGTTGAAGAACTGTACAGCTCCGAGATCATGGAGGAATTGGATAGCTTGTACCAACTGAAAGTAAATAGTGTACATGAGCATTATTCCACACAAAAGAGTTTTTTTTTGTCAAAAGAAAACACAGACATGCCATTACATCAATGATCCATTGTGGATAAATAACCACCATATCTCTCAGGAAGTCTTTGTTGAAGAACTGTACAGCTCCCAGATCATGGAGGAATTGGATGGCTTGTACCAACTGAAAGTAAATAGTGTCAATAAGCATCTCTCCACAAAAGAGGTTTTAAATCAAAAGACAAAACAAGACAGGCCATTACATCAATGATCCACTGTATAAATTTGAGACCCATGTTTCTCAGGAAACCTTTGTTGAAGAACTGTACAGCTCCCAGGTCATGGAGAAATTGGATTGCTTGTACCAACTGAAAGTAAAAAGTGTCAATAAGCATGTTTTTCACTAAAAAGCTATTCAATCAAAAGGCAAAACCAGACATACCATTGCATCGATGATCCCCTGTAAATATAATGACAACAGTACAATGCTTAGTATGAAGTCTTTGATGAAGAATTGTACAAGTTCAAGGTCATAGAGGAACTGCAATGCCTGTAACAACTGAAAGGGGGAAATGCCAGTCAGTAATCATGCCATCTTTAAAATATCCAGAATTCATCTGTAGCAAATAAACTTTTAAAATTATAGCATTTTCCTTTACTACCAATTGTCAGAACTTCAATGAATTTCACAAATTTTGTTTATAATTTCCCTTTGACAACTACTAAAACTTTGTTGTTGAAGTTATTCTTCTATGCATTTTTAGATTGAATTTTTAAATATCATTTTTACAAGAAAGTGTGAATTATATAAACACTGACACGACTAATTTCTTAACCCTGCTCATGCTGATCCTGGAAAATTGTGGTCGCTTTGGCAGGCAATTAGAACAATACCATCCTGTACATCAGTGCACTCTGGCCTTATTCTATTCTGCTTGTCTTTATATTTAGCATAACAAAGATTAAAAACAATGCATACCTCCAAGTTGTCAAAGATTCCACAGGTGCTCCCAATATCAGCTAGATTCTTCAGAGGCAGCAGATCCACTTTCTTTTCTTCACGATATTTTATGAGTTTCTTCTCTAAAGTCAACCATGCTTCGGGTATCTTCTCTCCCATGTATTAAACTTGCTTGAGTAAACATTGAGACAAAAGAAGAAAATGCTGATAATCAGCATTTTCTCCTTTTGTCTAAATATTCTATGTGCTACTTCATTCACAATTGTTACCTTTATCAAAGCACTTTGTTGTTTGCAGCAGCTTTCAAATTGGACAACCCCTAAATTTGGCCATTTTGCAAAGGATTAAGCTCCATATTTATACCTCCAAGTTATCAAAGATCCCACAGGTGCTACCAATGTCAGCTAGATTCTTCAATGGCAGCAGATCCACTTTCTTTTCTTCACGATATTTGATGAGTTTCTTCTCCAGTGTCAACCAAGCTTCAGGTATCTTCTCTCCCATGTATTTCTGCTCTAACGTTTTCTGTATGATTACTGATTTCAGTGACTCAACTCCCTACAAATATGGTTTATATGAGTATAATTATTGTTGGTGTTATTACAAGGTTTTGCAATTACACCAACGATAAGAGAGCTATCACCATTTAACCCACCTTTTAGAACTAGAACTGTAAATAGTATTGATCCTAAAAAGTTTGTGTAGACAGTAAACTTTTCACTCTAAGGTATTTGATAGATCTAGATTGTGTTTCATTTACCAAAATGCAACCTCTGATTGGTGTCTGCTAAGTCTGGTCCTTTTCTCTGAATTTGGCTATATGGATTAATGAAATTCCAAGAACGTCCTTTTTAGCAAGACAGATCATAGAATTTTATTTTGCAGAATGTAAAATAAATTTGTATGAAAGCATTTTACTCTAATTACAGTATTTTTAAGAATTTGCCGAAATTCAAATTATATTAGCAACATCTCTGTTTCTAAGAATACAATCTAACACATTGTAGGGGCCTGCACAACTTTGGACTTATAATCTCTATAAGGAGATACTTGAAAATGTTGGTAAACAGCATTTCACCTTGTCCACAATTGCTTTTACATGCTACATGTACTACCTACAAATTTTGTTCCTTTAGCAACATTAATTCTCATGTCAGCACATCCTTTGAATATTTGAGCAGACTGAAATTTTGTTGTTTTGGAATGATTCAAGCAATTGTTTTTAAAAAAAAGTAAAGGTAATTCCCAAAAAGGAAGAGTTCTACAAGACAAAAATATGCTTACATCTCCCGTATATGCACTGACATAATGGAAGCCACTAATCTGTGGGTATCTGGTCTTTAACACATCCTCTGGCAACTTGTATTTCTCTACCTAAAGTAAAATTATATTTTTCTGGAATCACTAGATATATTCAAAGCAACAGTCATATACCAAGAGATGGCACAGAATAGCACATTAACCCTTTCCCAAACGGCAAAATTTAAGGGTGATCCACTACAAAAACTGCCATAAATGACAAAATAGATGTTATCAAAGATAGGATTTGTGTGAAATATGGAACGGGTGGCACTAAACACCACAAACCACCACAAACTACCACAAACCACCACAAACCACCACAAACTACCACAAACCACACCACAAACCACCACAAACTACCACAAACCTGTCCAAATACAACTTAAAGACAAAATTTATCATTTATAGTATAAAAAGTTTAAACTGTTTTAAAACTACATATTCTGTTTGTCCTATTGTGTCCTTCTCTTTCCCGCTTGGCAGAATTTAAATTCTATCCATTCTGGACTTCCTTCATTTTTTTCCACTATAAATGAAATTTAAGAATAGACAATAATCACCTATATTTTCGTTTTTATTATTCTATCAAAGCTTAAAGTGACAATTATCTTAATTGCTTAATTAGATACAGAGGCAGGTTTAATTATAGTCTTGTTATCATGATGCAGTGTATACACTAAGCTGCTAATTAATTAATTATTTTTCTCAGCATGTCTTACACTGGCTCATGGAATATAAAGAAATAAACAAAACTACCATATCAAAGAATAATACATCTTATTAGTACCTTCTTTAAATTATACAACAAGGCTGAAATAGGATTAGGAAAAACAATAATTTGTGCTAGGAAAGCAGATAAAACTTGAATGTGCAGCATTACTTTCAGCAGCCTTAAAACTTTTTTAAACCGACACATTGAAAAAGGGAAAAGCAAAGGTTTCACATATCCTAAACTTTTTTCTCTATTAATTGATTTAAATTTATTTTGAACTTTTTATACTATAAATGAAAAATTTGGGCTTTAAGTTGGTTTGTGGTGGTTTGTGGTGGTTTGTGGTAGTTTGTAGTGGTTTGTGGTAGTTTGTGGTGGTTTGTGGTAGTTTGTGGTGGTTTGTGGTGTTTAGTGCCACCCTATGGCACAGAAAATATTGAGACAAAAGGAGAAACTGCTGGTTATCAGCAGTTTCTTCTTTTGTTTCAATGTTTTTCCAAGCCTTTTCTATTAGGGACGTCAAAACTAGGTCTTGTTTGGGAAAGGGTTAAATGATCAAGTGTAGGATGATGACAACAATATTCTGGCAACAAGAGTTGCCCATGTACAACATGGCATGCTTATATGGGATCTTGACACAACTAAAATTGTCGCAAAGTGGACAAATACACCCCCAATAGCGCCTTGGCACTAAAACAGAGCATTCCAACCAAAAGGTTCTTGAGTAAGATCATGGAATCAGATTTTAAACTAAGTCCAATCATGTTAACTAGGAAAAGGTTAATTTTTATTGAAGCTCATACCTTATCAATATGTGTGCCTATAACAAGTAGAGGAGCTTTTGGAGCATGGCAAGCTATAGAGCTGAGCCAGAAATCGAGGCCAGCATGTTCATAACCTTGTCTCACATTTAACCGTTTTCATGCTGAATTATACAAGCTGGTAGAATAGAGTAAGGTCAGACTGCATGAATGTGCAGGCTGATCTTGCTCTATTCTGCCAGCCAAAGCCATTGTAATATTCCAAGATCAGTATGACAAGAATTAAAACAAATACCTTATCAATATGTGTGCCTATAACAAGTATAGGAGCTTTTGGGGCATGGCAAGCTATAGAGCTGAGCCAGAAATCGAGGCCCGCATGTTCATATCCCTGTCTCACATTCCATAGTAGCAAATATACAGCTCTGTTAGACAGAAAAAACTGAAAATAAAAACATAAAGAATGTAAACATTAAACATCACAAAAGAGAAGTCTAACGCAAAACACCAAACAAGAATTATCATACACATAGTTCGTCCCGTAAATTCAGTAGTAAAAAAGATTCACAAAGACTATGTTTGCAAGAGAAGTTCAATAAGTTAACCCTTTCCCAAACAAGACCTGGTTTTGGCGTCCCTAATGGAAAAGGCTTGGGAAAACATTGAAACAAAAGAAGAAACTGCTGATAACCAGCAGTTTCTCCTTTTGTCTCAATATTTTCTGTGCCATATTTTTTCACAAATCCTATCTTTAATAACATCCATTTTGTTATTTGTGGCAGTTTTTGAAGTGGACCACCCTAAAATTTTGTCGTTTGGGAAAGGGTTAAGGTGAAAGCTGTGTGTAAATGTCTGTGACATCACATTATAGTCTTTTGTCTGTTCAAATTTTGTTGTTTGGACAAGGCTTAATGCTTACTTGATGAGTGTTATAGTACACAGTTTGTCCAGCAAAGCCCCAAACACTATATGTAAGTTTGTCCCTTTCCCAAACGACAAAATGTTAGGGTGATCCACTTCAAAAACTGCCAAAAGTGACAAAATTGATGTTATTAAGGATAGGTGTATTGTAAAATTTGGCACAGAAAATTTTGAAACAAAAGGAGAAACTGCTGGTTATCAGCAGTTTCTTCTTTTGTTTCAATGTTTTCCAAAGCCTTTTCTATTAGGGACGTCAAAACCAGGTCTTGTTTGGGAAAGGGTTAATAGGAACCTCCCAGGTTTGATGTCATTTTCAACGAAAAAGATTCAGTTACAATTAAATAACATGGAGCCTGATCAGACTGCATGTATAAGCAGGCTGATCTGGATCCATGTTCTTCTCAAAAGCCATAGGAGCCGATATCCAAAATCACAGCTAATACTTTTTCATTCAATTCTTACTATATGAAAGTTTGTCTTTATCCCCCTCAATACATGTAGGCACCTCCCATGTTTTGATGTCAATCCTGTCTGTACTAGTCTCTTGTGTGTCCAAATTTTGTTGTTTGGAAAAGGGTTAGCTCTTACCTGATGGGTGTTATAGTACACAGTTTGTCCAGCAAAGTCCCAAACACTATATGTAAGTCTGTCCTTATCCCCCTCAATCGGCACCTCCCAGGTTTTTATGTCAGTGTCAAAGATAATGATGTAGTTACAGTAGAATAACATGGATCTTGATCAGACTGCATGTGAATGCAGGCTGATCTGGATCCATGTTCTTCTCAAATGCCATAGGAGCCTATTTTGTCACATCTCAGCTAGCATACTCAGAGGTTCTGAAATCTTTAAATTGGCTTCATGTCCATGTTTGTTTGTTGCCAAATGTCAGTTGTCCGTATGAGCATAAAGAGCAAAATGTTGGCAAATTCTACTTGTCCGTAACCTCTTTGGGACTGCCTGGGCAACTTGGAAAATGGATTTCAGAACCCCTGATACTTTTATTCAATGCTTACCTGATGGGTGTTGTAGTACACAGTTTGTCCAGCAAAGTCCCAAACACTATATGTCAGCTTGTCTTTATCCCCTTCAATCGGCACCTCCCAGGTTTTGATGTCAATTCCATCTGTGATCGGTTCATCTGCATCCATGTAGGCTCTGTACCTTCTGTTCATCAGAGACTGAACCAAACTGAACAAGAAATTTGTGTCAGCAATGGTGATCAAACAATTTGGTAACATTTTGTTTTTGTTCTTAAAGATTATCTGTCTAATATTTTGATACAGTTATTTCATTAGCAAGAGGGCTAAGATGGCCCTACACCACTCACCTGAGAGAGCTTTTAGACATACCACTTGCAACATTTTGGAGCTCTCAAGATTCTTAGATGAATGAAGATAAACATACACAACGATTTGACAAAAATTGAGCGGAGTTTTCGACCTCAAGAGCAAAGGAAAGGATTATATAGGACACTAATGGTCAAAGGTCCTGTCCGTAGTTTGTATCCGAAATGTCTTTTGAACATGTGAAGATAAAAGATTGAATTTTTTCCAATAACCCAGTGGCCAAGTTTTTGACATTGCATGACCCTCTTTATACATAACTTAACTATCATCGAGACCAAAATTATGAAAAACAAGCATACCTGGTTTTCCCTGCCCCACCTAACCCCACCATCATCAGCTTTGTACGCTTGCAGGGTGAAGCACCAAGTCTTAATCTTTTCAGGTATCCCATAACAGCCAAGAAACCTCGGGCCACAATCTCTTTGGGAGGAGTGTTGAGTACAATGCAGTCCTTCAAATGTAGCTCTGTTGGGAAAAGCAGAAAAATATACTAAATACAGATATTTTTTAATTTGTAAACCTGCAAGGGATGGTTGTTTCTGCCCAGTATAAAGTGGCTTCAAATTAACACGGGCTTTCTAATTGAGGTCTGTCTTGGCGGCTGGAGCACCTAAGCATGGATTCCTTTAATTTCTCACACCAGTACAAGGACAACATCCTCACTGAGCATCCAGCTGCTCGGCCACATAAGTTAACGATTTTCAAACCATCGGTGGGTGAAAGTGACAATTTTGTCAGACAGGATATTTGCTGCAGCCGTGAATCAAACTTAGAACCTCTCACATGAGTTCCAATGTGCTTCCACTTGTCCCATGGCTTCCACCATAATGTGAAAAACTTGGAAACCAAGCTACTTCACTGGCCAAGATATTCTAGTGTGCAACACAAAAGCAAATGCCTTGACTGCTTAACAATGTTCAAAAGCCATAATCACAAATCTTGCTTCAGTCCCTTTTATCAAATCTAGGAATAGATTAGAATAATGATTTCCGACATCTTTTTCCACCAAGTTTAACATACAGCCATCATAAGGATCATTTTTACTTTCATATAAAATTACCTACATGCATAAGTACAATGCAATTGATCCACTTACGTTTTAAGCTCAGTCCACCAAGCTCAGCCGATAAGCTCACCAGTTTGGGGTTGAAGCTCAAGTCAAGCTCAGTAAGCTCCTTCAGATTTTTGATGTCATCTGGAATACTTTGAATACCATGGTAACATAGTATCAGCCTCTTTAATTGTTTCATCTCTAATATCATGCTTGGAATGCCTCCAGCTGTAAACAAATTGCAAAATTTTATTTATTTTCTATCAAACCCTATGTTGTAGGTACTCATTGGAATCGTCTCATTGATTCGATTCAAGTTAGTGCGCAAAACATAGGATTTGAATTTGAAAAAAATTTAGAATGTCTCCCTCTTACCTGTTGCTCTGTCATAGGATATGGGCTTTTTTTAACATAGCCCTTTCCAAAACAGAAAGGAATTTAGGGTGTGACCATTTGAAAGCTGCAGAAACGATAAATCCGATTTGAAAAAGATAGAATTTATGTACAACATAACTGAGAAAATATTAAGGCAATATTGTACATGTTGATTAAACAGCTGCGCTAGTTATTTATATGTGCTGATTTTTAAACATATTTGATTGGCTGACAATTTATCAGAGGGTTTTTATTTAAAAAATTCCTTCATTTTTTATCAGTCCAAAAGCAAACAACATGTGTTTGTGAAACATGATTGCCCCCGAAATGGCCGTCTTTTTAAAATGTTAAGTTTTCGTGTACAGGGTTGGTAAGGTATAACGGACGACCTTGAGGAAGGTCATATTGCATGGTACAGATAGATATCATTGAAAGGATGTTGCAGACCCAATTTGAGCTTTGTATGTCAAATACTTTTGGAGAAAAAGCAAATGTTTAGTTTTCGGACGGACAGACAGACAGATGGACAGACATACGGACAGGAGTAAAAAAATATGCCCCTGTATCGAGAGATCAGGGGTGAAATATAATGAAACCTATGTATACTAAGTACATAAACTTACAGTTTGGATAGTTGGGACTTCCCTCACCAAACCTTGGATAACTTGGAAAGAGGCAAAAATTTGGACTGGTTTAACCCTTTCCCAAATAGCAAAATTTTAGGGTGATCCACTTCAAAAACTGCCACAAATGACCAAGTGGATGTAATTAAAGATATGATTTGTGCAAAATATGGCACAGAAAATATTGAGACAAAAGGAGAAACTGCTGGTTATCAGCAGTTTCTTCTTTCGTCTCAAAGTTTTCCCAAGCCTTTTCTATTAGAGATGTCAAAACCAGGTCTTGTTTAGGAAAGGTTTAATTTGAAAACAGCTGTAGACAGCAATATAGATGTTTGTATTAAATATAGCATTAGTGTACAATATTGCACAGAAAATATTGATTCAAAAGGAGAAAATGCTGATTATCAGCATTTTCTTCTTTTGTCTCAATGTTTTCCCAAGCATTTTCTGATAGGTGTGCTAAAAAGAGTCAATATGTGGGAAAGTGATAGAATTAGTGTACAATATTGCACAGAAAATATTGAGGCAAAAGGAGAAAATGCTGATAATCAGCATTTTCTTCTTTTGTCTCAATATTTTCTCATGCCTTTTCTATCAGGGGCATAAAAAGAGTCAATGTGTGGGAATGGGATGACTAAGAGGATAGACTTACAGTTTGGGTAGTTCAGACTTCCTTCTCCGAACCTTGGATAGCTTGGGAAGAGTATGTTAAAGTTCATACTTAGAACTTCATCTGGAGTAAGATTGCTGGATAAGTCTGCATCGGCTGCTTTGAATAAAGATGTCTTCTCCTAAAATATATAAATACAAAAATTATAACTTAATTACACTATGTTTCATACAGTGAGAAATAAGCCCAAATCACAACAGCCATGAACATTCATGCTGTATTACAATAAAATCCAATCAGCCATTTTGGAGAACATTTTAAAGGATTCATCCTAAACTTTACTTATTTAATTCAATTTAAAATTTAAGTTAAGCACAGAATGAAGTTTTTTGACGAAATTTGGAAAAGATCCATGTGAGGAAGATTCCTGTGAAGTTTGGTTGAAATTGGTCTAGCAGTTTTGGAGAAAAAGAAAAAAGTTTAAGCACAGACGGACAGACGCAAGAAAGCACACACTCATTACGGACAGTCACACAGAGACTTGACATAAGATCCCTGACCTGTGGACAGTGTAACTAACAAGATTTGTCCATAAGACAGCGTGCTCGACTTTTCTTAGTTGCTTAACCCAGAATTTCCAAGTCAAAAAAGGTTAAAATTCCAGTAAATTAAATGTGAGAGTAATGAATCTTTGCCTAGAGGCTAATATTATGGTCACAAAAGCATGTGCAAAGTTTCAGAGCAATAGCATAAGTAGAAACAGAGATAGGAGTTGCATGTAACAACTTATACTTATTTTCTAGGTATAAAGGGGGCATAACTCCAAATATAGTGGAGCCAGGGTCATGGGCCCTCGTACTAAGGTAGAGGGTGTGATGGTGAATAAGTATTCCAAGTTTGGTTTGAATCCCTTTGATAGTATAGAAGTCATTGATGTTTGAAAAAACTTTAACCTTTGTTGCAACGCCGACGCCAACACCCGGGTGACAGTATAAGCTCTCATTTTCTTCGAAAAGTCGAGCTAAAAATTAAAGTTAAACTAACCTCTTCTGTCATTGCTCCTGTCACATTGTTCATGTTAAGCGTATGTGTAAATGCCTGGTACGACTGGAACGTCGACAGGGGTACCCAGGGTACACCACTCATATCCAAACTTGTCAGCGGCAGCTCATGAAGACCCGCCGGAAACTCCGCGATCTTGTTCTTCCCGACATTCAGCGTGACTAACTTCTTCAGATTCGTAACTCCCGACAAATCTTTGATCACTCCGATATTCTCTGCAAGCAAATCTTCCAGATTCACCAACTTGTTGATGACCTTAGGTAGCTCGTTGAACGGATTATCCGAGATATCTAGATACGTAAGAGTTTCATGCAGTTCACCTAATTCAGTTGGCAGAGCTTGTATCTTATTCTTAGATATATCCAGATGTTCAAGATCCTTGAGATTATCTATGCCTGATGGAAGGGCAGTTAGCTTGTTGTTAGAAACACTGAGGATCTCTAGAGCAACGAAATTTTGGAAGAAATTGTCTGGTAACTTCTCTAGATGGTTGTCGCTGAATTCCAGTCTTGTCATGAATGAGTATGTCTGTTTAAAGTCGTCCATGGATATTTCTTGTAGGTCCTTGTTGGTCATCATTGACATGGAGTGACCGCGACATTTGATGTTTGTGTCCGTGCCTGATAGGACGCCATTACCGTACTCCTTGGTTTTAACGGCTCTGTTGAAGATTTCAATAGCAACCTGAAATTGATAATTAAACCACAAAATAGTTTTGCTTAATCCTGTCTCAAACATGATCTACTTTTGATGTTCCCAATAGAATAGGCTTGGGAAAATATTTAGGCAAAAGAAGATAACGCTGATAATAAAAAGAAATAGCTTTGTATAGAGGCAAAATTTGATGAATATGTAAACATTGAAATGTGTCAGACAACAATCTTATATTAGTTTGGTGAACAAACAACATTATACAACATAGAAAATTCTTGATAGCAGCCTCTCATTTTTCACTTATTTTTGTGTGACAAAACTCTAGAATGTATAGGCTAAAGGTATTTCAAAGTTGATACAGACAACAAATCAAAGTAGTTCTAACTAGGTGTGATTTGGTGGATGTGAGACAAAACCCTTAGGACAAAATCCCCTTGGTAATTTCTTTGCATAGGCAAAAAATGATGGAGGGGAATTTGTCCTAAGGGGATTTTGTCCGGATACCTAAGTTAACCCATTACCACTTAGGAATGCCTTTTGACTCCCTACAAGATAGAAGCTTTGGAAAACGTTCTGGATAATGAAGAAACTGCTTGTGACAAGCAATTTTTTTCATTTTCCACAATATTTTCTTCAAATAAAGAACACACATTTCATACATTTTTTTCATTTGATATTGTCATCTTTACCATCTTTGAATTTGGACCAGCCAAAAAAAATGCCATTTGGGAGAGGGTTAATACATACCCTTGGTGACTTGACTTCCTTGTTTTTATTTCTGTGAGACAGAAACTCCAAAATGTTGAGGTACAGGAAACATATCTTTAACATCATGCTGTTGGCTTCCTGAAAGAGACAACTTTGCATTCTAATTCAAATATACAGTCGACACTCATGTCGAAGTCAGACAGTCCGTCAAAATACCTCGACATATCAGGAGTTTGACTCATCCGATTTTTTTAACATTTTCAATAAACAGTAAAACTTGTGTAATTTTACTACTAATCAATCTAGTTCATAATTGAAATAAAGTTGGAAGAGGAAAGAAATGACACAAAGCAAGAAATATCTATCTTTTACCTACTTTATTCATAAAGAAATATTTTTGTAGGGAATTTTTTTAAATCCATTGATGAGAATGGGCCCAGACTTCATTTCCATATAACAAGTGTCAACTGTATATCACTAGCCAATGCAACACAAATCTGTCTATCATGGAAAGTTTGATTTGGATTGTTCAAGAAATACTTTTTTTAATGGTATATTTGTCTTCAAAAAAGTATTGAAAAAATGAGAAAAGCTATAGAGTAATGAAAGCAATTCAACGAGCAAAATTGAACTCAACTTTCTATGTAAACATGTTTTTCGTGTGCAATGAAAGATTAATTCAAGAATCAAAGTTGCTAAATGCAAGGAAAATTCATTTCAAAGCCAGAGTGGCAGGGCATTGAACATATGACCCCATGTCATCACTTCTCTTCTCTTCAAAAACCTCGTAACTGCAGATTAAAACAAGCTGCAGTTACAAGATTTTTGACGAAAAGCGACACTATGTAGTTAAAATATTTCAATGGATCTGTGCAAAACTATTGTAAATAACTTAACTGAATTATATGCACCTACATTAGTTTTTCATCAATGCTAGTATGCATGTAACACAGATAAATAATATAGACAAGAGGACCATGATGGTCCTTAATCGCTCACCTGAACTGAGATGTCACAAGGTGAGAAATGATTGCACCTTTTCCTGTGATATCCAAAAGGACAATCCCATTTTCAATAGGCCTCATCCTTGTGACTAGACAAATATTCTGAGCATGTTTCATGACTATTGGGCAAAAATTGTAGCCTCTACATTGCTAACAAGCATTTTGTCTTTAAGGCCCCTTTTCCCATGATATCCGACCGAACATTTCCCATTGTCGATAGACTTCATCCTTGTGACAAGACAAACAATCTGACTATGTTTCATGAATATTGAGCCCAAAATATGGTCTCAATAGCACTAACAAGGATTTTGTCATACAGGCCCCTTTTCACATGCTATCCCATGGAACATTCCTATTTTCCTCAGACTTTATTGTTGTGTCTTGACAAACTTTCTGGAACAAGTTTCATGAAGATTAGACAAAAAAAATATTGCCTATAGAGTGTTAATAAGGATTTTGTCATTTTGGCCCCTTTTCCCATGATATCAACTGGAACATTCCAATTTGCAATAGGGTTTATCCTTTTGACTAAACAAACATTCTGATGAAGTTTCATGAAGATTGGGCCAAAATTGTCGTTTCTAAAGTGCTAACAAGGATTTTGTCATTAAGGCTCCTTTTCCCGTGATATCAAAATGGAACATTCCGATTGTTGATAAACTTCATTCTCCTGACTTGAAAATATTCTGATAAAGTTTCAAGATTGGGCCAAAATTGTGGCTTCTAAAGGTGCTAACAAGGATATTGCCATTAAGGCCCCTTTTTCCATGATATCCAACGGAACATTCCAATTTTCTATAGTGTCTATTTTTGTGACTAGACAAAGATTCTGAGAAAGTTTCATGAACATAGGACCAAAATTGTAGTGAGTAGAGTGCTAACAAGGATTTTGTCTTTTAGGCCCCTTTTCCCGTGATATCAATGAGAAACAAAGATGTGGAAACATGATTTATAATTATTTTCTCACAAGATTTGAAGAAATAAATACTGTTACCATATCTTGAACAATACATGTTTTGAGATGAAAAGGTTTTCCAAATGTTAAAGAACTCTTTACCCCCAAGAATCAAAAACATAGGGCCCTTTTTTTATTTCAAAATAATTAATTTTATAGTAATTTAGTAAAGAGCTAAAGAGAACGTTAGAATAGAAGTATAATAGATTCACTATTAAAAGAGAATAATTACAGTTGAATTGCTTTATCAATATAACTGAAATTATTCTAGTTAAATAGTGAATCTATAATAAGTCTGATTATCAGAAGAAAAGTAAACAGCTATCCTCTATGTTTGTTTATTTAACCCTTTCCCAAACAAGACCTGGTTTTGACGTCCCTAGAAGAAATGGCTTGGGAAAACATTGAAACATAAGAAGAAACTGCTGATAACCAGCAGTTTCTCCTTTTGTCTCAATATTTTCTATGCCATATTTTACACATATCCTATCTTTATTAACTTCAATTTTGTCATTTGTGGCAGTTTTTGAAGAGGATCGACCTAAAAATTTGCCGTTTGGGAAAGGGTTAAGCTGGCCAAAGACTAGATCAGGTATTAAGATAAAATCCAAGTCAAATAATATGGACTGAGGGAGGCAACTTGTAGACTACAACATGCAAAAGTCTTGTTTTCGTTATCTCCCTTAATAAGTCTGATAAGCACCGCCCTGCCACGCCCACATTTTTTGACGAATCTAAAACTTTGAGAACAAATTTTGAAAAGAGTCACTGAAGGAACATTCCTGCCATGTTTGGTTCAAATTGACCCAATGGTTGATTTTAAAAGAATTTTCTTAGGATTCCTCAAGTCCGATAAGCCCCGCCCTGCCACGCCCACATTTTTTGACGAATCAAAAATTCACGAACAAGTTTTCAGGAGGGTCACCCAAGGAACATTCCTGCCAAGTTTGGTAAAAATTGGCCCAATGGTATAGGAGGAGAAGATGTTTAAAGAAATTGTGAACGGACGGACGGACGGACGGACAGATGGACGGACGGACGACGGACAAAAAGCGACTACAATAGCTCACCTTGAGCACTTCGTGCTCAGGTGAGCTAAAAACATAGCTTACCTTTCCCTTAATCTTGTTAAATCCACTTATCAGTTCTACGCAGTGGAGAGGCAGCGTCTCCTGCAAAACATCCAGGGAAATGAACAGTTAGATACAAATTGTGATACATATTTAGTACATGTTTTCATTACTTTTTAGCCTTGGAAAGAATGTGTTCTGACAAAATTGAGATCAAAGAAAAATCATTTTTAAAAACATTGACATACAAATCATACTTTTGAACTTGTTGAGCAACTTATGTATTGATTAAAAATCTAAGATAGAAATTAGACATGAAAATTAATATCTACTATCATTAAAATTTATTCTGGCACACAAAAAAATAATCCATTTTTTGTATGCAAATTCTACAGTTATTTTATTCATGAATCATTATTTTATCCAAAAGCTATCAAAGAATGACAAGAAAGAGTGTAAACGAAATGTGTTTGACAAATGCCCCAAAAATGGCCAACGCAATGTTAAGTTATTTGACAGACAGGGACAGACAGACAGACATGAGTAAAACAATATGCCCCAGATCTTTTCATACGGGGGCATAAAAATCAAACCCCTTTTCCATTAACAAATCATGATGTTATAAACTCAAAAGCTTACAGAATTAACTAGAAGTGTCGCAAAGCGGACAAATACCCCCCACTTGCGCCTTGTCACTGAAAAAGTGCTTTAAGTCAGAGCATGGAAACAGATTTTAAACAAAGTCCAATTATGACCTCGTCCTTTGACCTTTGTGATAAAAAAACGATAGGGCACCTTCTTGGGTCATGGGCAACAACTGTGTAAAGTTTCATGATCCTAGGTCAACTGATTCTTGATTTAGAGCACGGAAACCGATTTTAAAAAAAGTCTAACTGTGACCTTGACCTTTGACCTTGGTGACCAAAAACAATAGGACACCTCCTTGGGTCATGGGCAAGAACTGTGTAAAGTTTCATGATCTTAGGTCAAACGGTTCTTGACTTAGAGCACAGAAACGGATTTTAAACAGTCTAATTGTGACCTTGACCTTTAACCTTGGTGACCCAAAAACAATACGGCACCTTCTTGGGTCATGTGCAACAACTGTGTAAAGTTTCATGATCCTAGGTCAAATGGTTGTTGAGTTAGAGCACGGAAACAAAAATGTCTACGGACAGACAGACGGATGGACGGATGGACAGACAGACAGAAATGGTGAAACCAATATACCTTCCTCTACTTCGTAGGTGGGGGTATAATAATACTAAGTGTGGAATATGTGAATGAAATAGCAAAGAAAATATTGAGACAAAAGGAGAAACTGCTGCTTATCAGCAGCTTCTTCTTTTGTCTCAATGTTTTCCCAAGCTTGTATTCTTTTGGATGTCGAAACCAGGCCCCGGTTTCTCGAAAAAACTTAAGTATGTTCTCAGACTCATATCTGAGCACTGTGCTCAAATCGCACGAAATCCATGTGAACTTCAATTGAATACCCTTCAACGACGTTGGAGAGTATTCCATTGAAGTTGAGCATGAACTCATGAGAAATATACTTAAGTTTTTCGAGAAACCAGGGCCAGGTCCTGTTTGGGAAATAGTTAGCAGTATTTCCTTTCACCCACAAACTTTGCTACCTTACACCAAAATGCAGGTGCAAAATGTACATGTACCTGTGAATTCATCTGTAAATGATTAAGTACAAATTGTTTGTGTTATTGCCAAACTTAGTAACCTAGTAATGAAGCTGGAGTTACAAGGTTTAGCAATAACACCAACAAAGTATTTTCCTTTAAATCTAGACGTCTGTGAAAGGCTTCAATTCCGAACATTCAAAATTTTTGACATTTGGGAAAGAATTCATTGAAAGATTAAGGGTATTTCTTTTCAATCACAAACTTTGCTACCTTACACCCAAAATGCAGGTGCAAAATGTACATGTACCTGTGAGTTCATCTGTATATGATTGTGCAAAAATATTTTCCTTTAAATTAAGACATCTTACAAGATTTACCAAAGAAACAATAGTCCATATGCCTCACAGTATTGTACAAATACATTAAAAACCCTACATGTTGCTCACAGTTTAAACACATTTCCACATTGGCGCTTTTTGACTCCCCACAAGATAAAGATAAATATTGTAGGAAATGAAGACATTGCTTTTGACAAGCAATTTCTTCATTTCCCACATTTTCTATCCAGAAGGACCAATAAATGTAATCTTTCAATCAGTTAATATTGTCGTCTGCAACATCTTTGAATTTGGACCTGTCTAAAAAATTTCCTATCTGGTAATGAATTGTATCTTTATTTTTTCCTAAAGCATTAATCAGAAAACACTAACAACTTCATTGATTAAACTTGAACATTATGAATTAACCCTCTCCCAAACCGCAAAATTTTAGGGTGATCCACTTCAAAAATTGTCATAAATGACAAAATGGAAGGTATTAAAGATAGGATTTGTGTAAAATATGACAAAGAAAATATTGAAACAAAAGGAGAAACTACTGGTTATCAGCAGTTTCTTCTTTTGTTTCAATGTCTTCCCAAGCCATTTCTATAAGGGACGTCAAAATGGGGTCTTGTTTGGGAAAGGGTTAACATCATCAACAAAACAAGAGTGCCACAGTTACAATATATGCCGCCTCTCCTAGAGACTAAGTTTTAAGGGGGCATAACTCAGGCAACAAGAGCTGTCCGAAGACAGCGCGCTCGACTTTCTAAGTTGCTTAGTATAAAGGGGGCATAACTCCAAATATATTGGAGCCAGGGTCATGGGCCCTGGTAGTAAGGTAGAGGGTGTGATGGTGAATAAGTATTCCAAGTTTGTGTTGAATCCCTTTGATAGTATGGAAGTTATTGATGTTTGAAAAAACTTTAACCTTTGTTGCAACCCCGACGCCAACGCTGATGCCCGGGTGAGAGTATAAGCTCTCATTTTCTTCGAAAAGTCGAGCGAAAAATCAATGAACCATAAAATCCTTCCTTCATTCACATCTACCAATTGAGGTGATAACATTGACCAAGTTTCAAAGATCCAGCCAGAAAGTTAGGAGTTGCGTTCACAAGAAAAGTGAATGGACATATGGATGGAGGGATGGACAGACGGACAAGATGAGGCCAATATATCACTGCCTCCGGCTGCATATACAGAGAAACATACATGAGAAAACGGTGTTCTTGTCTACAGTGACAGCTGTGGATCAAGGTTGGGTTTGAGAGGTTCAAACAAACCCCCCTCTGTAGCCTAATTATTTCATTTTCATGCTGAAAATTAGTCAACATTGTATGATACTAGGAAGATGACCCCCCAATTTGTATGTTCGAACCCCCTTCACAGAATTCCTGCATCTGACGCTAAGTGGTTAACCCTTTCCCAAATAAGACCTGGTTTTGATGTCCCTAATAGAATAGGCTTGTGAAAATATTGAGACAAAAGAAGAAACTGCTGATAACCAGCAGTTTCTCCTTTTGTCTCAATATTTTCTGGGCTATTTTGTATGCAATTACTACCCTTATCAACATCAATTTTGTAATCCGCAGCAGCTACTTATTAGCTCCACCATACAATAATGCATTTTAGGAAGGGTTAAACAATAATCATGGCTTACATTTTGCAGCAGAATTCCTTGATAGCAATACTGTAGGTACACAGCTAAATCTTCTATCGATTTATCCTCTATAAAATTGGTACCTGGCGAGTCAACAAAGTGCAGCAACTCCATCTCTAAAATGATAAAAAAATTTGAGGATAAAGAAAAGTATATCTTGACAACTAAAAAGTACCCTATGAGTTAACAACTAAAAGGTACCCTATGAGTTAACAAGGTGGAGCAGTTCCATCTCTGAAAGAATCGTGAACTGTTTACAAGGTACGTGTTATAACAGATTGAAAGGACTGCAAGAGGCAACAGGAGCCAAGTCAGAAAAAGGTTAAAATTCCACTAAAATGATATGTAAGACTAATGAGTCTTTGTCTAGACCCTAATATTATTGTAACGGAAACAAGTGCAAGGTTTCAGAACAATAGCATCAACAGAAACTGAGATGTGACACTTGTAGACATTTACGCTGAGTGCCCCGTTCACCCAAAAAGCCTTCCTATTCTACAAATAGGTGCGCTAAAAATGCTAAAGCTTTTACAATTTTGAAGACAGATATTTAGTGCATAATCAATTCAGCCAATATACGAGTACCAATGCAAAAGAAATGCTGTTTTACTTGATGATGAAATGTGAACCAAAATAAACCAATAATCAAGCAACAGTGTAACACTTTGTAAAATATTTTCATCGGATCTCTAGTTTTTACTGAATGATGTGATATGGGGTTTTACATCCATTGTTATCTAGGCTAATACTAGTCAGACAAAGCTGAAATTTTGCACAGAGAAAAATGAAAGGCCATATCTTAATAATGTACAGTTGATTTACAGATTACCCCGAAAATGGGTGAGATTGTATGTTTAAACCACTGTTAAACCTTTCCCAGACAAGACTGGTTTTGACGTCTCTAATTGAAATAGCTTTGGAAAACATTGAGACAAAAGAAGAAACTGCTGATAACCAGCAGTTTCTCCTTTTGTCTCAATATTTTCTATGCCATATTTCACACAAATTATATCTTTAATAACTTCCATTTTGTCATTTGTGGCAGTTTTTGAAGTGGACCACCCTCAAATGTTGTTGTTTGGGAAAGGGTTAATAGACTAATACATATAGGAAAGAAGAATTTCTGCTTTATTCATAATGACTTTCAAATGGAACTTATACTTACTGAGTCCAGGACACAGTATATGCACATTCTGTCTTGAAAAGTCCATGAGTGCTTGTAGGCTTGGGTTTCTGAGTGTTTTGTGGTCCAGACCCTTGGGTAACAAGCAGAAAAACTTGTTGTGATTGGTGAAGAAGCTAAACAACTCTGGTGACATAACACATTTCTTTAGGATGCTATATTCATACACTGCAAAAAATATAAAGTACAATTCTTAGAATCATCTCAAAACAACAGGGCCATCAATTAGTCCTTACCAAACAAACTTTCCAACAGCCAAAGTTTTAAAGCTGCTGCAGACAAAATGGGTGTGGTTAAAGATCAGATTTGTCTAAAATATATCATGGAAAATATTGAGACAAAAGGAGAAAATGCTATGACAACAAGATGTGCTTGTGAAATACTAATCCCCTGGAAAGGGCTATTTTTTGGAGAAAATGCCAGTGATAAATTTTCAGACAGACAGACAGACAAACAGACGGATGGACAGACACAAGTAAAACAAAATGCCCCTGATCTTTCGATAAGGGGGCATAAAAATGACTGTAATATATCGTCGGTGTAAATGCAAAACCTTGTATGTCGATCCTTGCGATTTTCAAAGTGCAAACTTGTGTGCGAAGTTACAGACAATTCTTGCAAGTTTTGATATATTTGACTGATCAGTATTGATGGCACATCATTTTTTGAACAATATGTCCCAATTTCAAGTAAAACAATACAGTTTGAGAAAAGTTATTACACTTTTTTCCCTCCCCTTTAAAATTTTCCAAAAACGAGATACGAGGTTTTGCATTTACAACGACGATATGATTTTTTTCTATCTCACTATATTATTTTCAGTTTTCAAAAGCAATATCTTGCTGACCTCTGCTTGGCCCAATCTCTTTATATTTATTTTCCTTATCAAATTCCTGGATGATTTTTTTGTGATGGTCAAAACTATAATAACTTATACACACTAACAACACCATATCGATGTTTTTCAACAAGAACTTCATAAATGCAGCTTGTTTTACGCTGCAGTTACAAGGTTTTTGTTGAAAAGCAACGATATCTACCTTTAGGCCTGTTGTTGAGTGAGACACAAGGCAAAGCAAACGAAGAATCTCCTTTTCCAAGATTGAAATTGGCAATAATTCCATCCAGCTCATCTGATGGGGTGTCTTTTATTTGAGCCTGAATGATAATACATCTTAATTACTTTTAGTTATGTGCAATAAAATGAGCTAATCCTTGCCCAAAATAGAGCAAGAAAAACACCATAAGCATTATCTCCTTTTCCTTGGAGGGTTTTCATGCTAAAAAGCAGGAGATTTCGGCACAAGTTAGAATTTTATTTTTGGGAAAGGGTTTAACTAATAATGCATGAGATGTTGACAAGATTAAACAAGAGGACCATGATGGTCCTTAATCGCTCACCTGCACCTACATAGAATGAAAGTCCCAAAGTTGTCAAGTTCAAGAGCACATAATTTAAGATGCCAGATTTATATGATCCAGCTGAAAACTGCTTTCATAATCTTGAATGATCAATATTTGTAGCAGTTACAGTCAAAACAAAGTGGAAGAAAACAACAATTTTGTCACAGTAAAGGGCACATAACTCTGTTCTGGTAAAGAAATTCTTATCAACATTATGTCCAAGTTTTTTTTATTGGTTAATATTTATTGCTGTTTGAGAGAAAACAAAGTCGAAAACGGCAATTTTGTAACCGTCAAGGGCTCACAACTCTGTTTTTTCAATCCAATCAATCTGACAAATTAAAACATTTAAGATATTATGGTCACCAAAATTGCCACCAAGTTGTGTCTTGATTGGTCCATATTTGTTTGTTAGAGAGAAAATACAGTCGAAAACAGTCATTTTATGAAATTAAAGGGTAAATAACTCCAGTTTTTCTGGCCAAATCAAGCTGAAAATTTAACTCATCAAGGATCTTATGGTCACCAACATTGTGGCCAAGTTTTGCCTTGATTAGTCAATAAATGTAGATGCTACAGTGTAAACAAAGTCGAAAACAGCAATTTTGTCAAATTCAAGGGCACATAACTCCAGACTTCCTGCTCCTATCACACTGAAAATCAAACTAATCCAAGATCTTATAGTAACTAACATTGTGGCAAAGTTTTGTCTTGATTGGTCAATATTTGTAGATGCTAGAGTGGTAACAAAGTCAAAACTAGCCATTTTTGACATTCAAGGGCATATAACTCCGGACTTCCTAGTCCGATCTGACTCAAAATCGAACTCATCTGTGAACTTATGGTCCTTCATATTTTGACCAAGTTTGGTTAAGATTGGTCAATATTTGTAGATACTAGAGCGGTAACAAAGTCAAAACTAGCTATTTTTGACATTCAAGGGCACATAACTCCTGACTTCCGGCTCAAATGACACTGAAAATCAAACTCATCCAAGATCTTAAGGTTACTAACATTATGGCCAAATTTTGACTTCATTGGTCAATATTTGTAGATGCTAGAGTGGTAACAAAGTCAAAACCAGCAATTTTGTCAAATTCAAGGGCACATAACTCCAGACTTCCTGCTCCTATCACACTGAAAATCGAACTCATCTAAGATCTTATAGTTACCAACATTGTGGCAAAGTTTTGTCTTGATTAGTCAATATTTGTAGAAACTAGAGTGGTAACAAAGTCAAAACTAGCCATTTTTGATGTTCAAGGGCACATAACTCCAGACTTCCTAGTCCGATCTGACCAAAAATCAAACTCGTCCAAGAACTTATGGTCATACATATTTTGACCAAGTTTGGTCAAGATTGGTCAATATGTGTAGATGCTAGAGTGGTAACAAAGTCTAGACTAGCTATTTATGATATTCAGGGGCACATAACTCCAGACTTCCTGGTCCGATCTGACCCAAAATCGAACTCGTCCGAGATCTTATGGTCATACATGTTTTGACCAAGTTTGGTCAAGATTGGTCAATATTTGTGGATGCTAGAGTGGTAACAACAAATTGTGGACAGACTGACAGACGGACAGACGGACAGACGGACAGACGGACGGACGACGGACAAAAAGCGACCACAATAGCTCACCTTGAGCACTTCGTGCTCAGGTGAGCTAAAAAGCTTTCTAGGAAGACGCGACACCAACACTAGGACTGTGACATTAGCTTCCCAGGCATACAGTCCCGGCTTTCTAATAATTATTACGATCTTAACTTTATTTTTTTCTTAAAAAAAGACAGTATATTGAAATTTGATAACTTACAGGTGTAAACCAATTATAAGGCACGGGTGGCTGTTGTATCTCTTCTACACAGTATCTATACCAGTCAAAGTCATGCCTGTGATAACCTACAAAATACAGGTTATTTTTTAAAAAAAAACATTTTTGTATTTAAACTCTAACTTACATACCAAACAATGTGACAGAATGAGATATATGTGACCCATCATGCTAAATTATAGGGACCTTATAGGAAGTTTGAAAAGTATCGACCCTAGTCTGGCTGCGCAGTCTGCCCAGCCAGACTAGGGCCAATATTTTTCACTTTTTGTAATTTTATGAACCTGGAATGTGTTCCCTATCTTGTTTATGTTCATTTTGGCATACAGTATCTGGTTGACCTGTGCTGAGTCTGACAAGTTTGGAAGAATTTGGATTTTTGAACTTCTGATAAGGTCCCTTTTTGCGTGACGGGTCACATATATGTCTGTATGGCACAAAAATACTTGCCCATATAAACAAGAACTGTCATGGAGCAGACTAATACCCCCCCCCCCCCTGCAGGTCACAAAATCAAAGACAAACTATCTCCCTTGGTTGACCTCAAAGAGCGAAGAAATTGCTTCGTGAGAATGTCCATGTCATGTTTATTGTTCATGTAAATTTCCATTAAACCTTTCCCAAACAAGGCCTGGTTTTAACGTCCCTAATAAAAATGGCTTATGAAAACATTGAAACAAAAGAAGAAACTGCTGATAACCAGCAGTTTCTCCTTTTGCCTCAATGTTTTCTGTGCTTTATCATTTTCTAATTTTACTTTTGTTGTCATCAATTTTGTCGTCTGCAACAGCTTTCAAATTGGATCACCCTACCATTTTGTTGTTTGGGAAAGGGTTAAAATCGGTCAAGCCATTGAGAAAACTTGCACTCACAAGAATGTGGACATATGGACAAAAATATGGACAAACAGACAGGTTGATTCCAAAAATACCACCCCCCATCAAACTTTGTTTGCTGGTGATTATAAAGAGTAGTTGTTAAAATTTTGTCTTGCTAATTGCTAGTAAGATAATAAATAAAACAACAGCTGTAAGAGAAATAGTGCAAAATTCGAAAAAGTGAAAACATTCAGCAAAAACAAAAGGAAAGGAAATGTATCTTTGCCCAGAAGATGACTCTTTTGCCGTAAAAGGACGTTCAAAATATGTGTACCATCTGGAGCCTGCAGCTGGCTTCTCAGTGCCTTATTTTGTTGGCCATTCTATTTAAACCAACCAATGGGGTCATTAGAACATGATTCATATCTGTTTGTCCATCCACCACATTTTGAAAACCTTGACGGAAAAGAAGAAAATGCTGGTTATCAGCAGTTTCTTCATTTTCTGCAAGGTTTTTGAAACCCATTTCCAGCGAGGTGGTCAAAAGGGGTTACATATCACACTTGGATGAAACTCAAAACAACTAAACCACTCCTTATTTTGTAGGCCATTCTGTTTAAACCATTACCAGACGGCAAAATTTGGACTCTTCTAATTTGAAAGGTGATGCAGACGACAATATCAAGTTGGTGAAATTTTGAAAATATTTCCATTTTGGGTTAGAAAATATTGTGGGAAATGAAGAAATTGCTTGTCACAAGCAATTTCTTCATTTTCCACAATGTTTTCCCAAGCTTTTATCTTATGGGCGTCAAAAGGTGTCAATGTTTGGGAAAGGGTTAAACCAACAGACAGGATGTTGGTCATTAGATTCGGGTTTGGCAACATAATCATATCTGTTTGTCCAGCCATCAAAAAGTATGAGAAAAAGTGAAATATTATAAATCAAAATATTCATAACATGAGGTGCCTGTAACTGACCTCTCAGAACCTTATTTTTTAGGCTGTCCTGTTTGAACCAACCAACGGAATGTAGGTCTTTAGAGTAAGGTTCTGCGATGTAATCATATCTGTTCGTCCAACTATCAAAATGTATGACAAAAATAAAAATAAATAAAAATATTCAAACCATGCGGTGCCTGTAATTGTCCTCTCAATCCCCTATCTTTTTGGCCGTTCTGTTTGAACCAACCAACTGGATGTAGGTCTTTAGAGTCTGGTTCCGAGACGTAATCATATCTGTTCGTCCAACCATCAAAATGAATGAGAATCTTTCCATCTGGGTAAACATCAGCTAAAGATATAGATAGAGATTGTAAAAATAAAAAAAAAAAACAACATATAATAAACCTTTCCTAAACAAGACCAATTTTAGACAAACATGATGCAGAGAGGGTTAGAAATCATTGGAGGATAAAGAGAAAATGCTGCTAATCAGTATTTTCTCCTTTTCATCAATATTTTCTGTGCTATATCGCACACAAATCCCATCTTTATCAACATACATTTTGTCATTTCTAAATTATTTCAAATTTGAACAGGCTAAAATTTGGTCGTTTGGAAAAAGACATTAATTTTGATCTATATTTTGAGCTCCAATAGATTCTTTATGAACTGTCACAACTATAAGGGAGCAGCTTGCATAGAGAGAGTTTAAAAGACCTAGGTTCTAAGTGTTATGCTAGCTCTTCGCATAGATTATAATTAACCCTTTCCCAAACAAGACCTGGTTTTGACATCCCTAACACAAAAGGCTTAGGAAAACATTGCTATATTGTACACAAATGCTAGTTTTATCAACTCCCATTTTGTCATCTGCAGCACCTTCTAGATTGTACAGACCAAGTTTTGCCGTTTGAGAAGGGGTTTAAGACTCCAGAATACCACTTGTTATGACTTGTTGTTGTTGTTACTGACCGGCCATGATTCCACTTACCAATGGTAGCTACACAAATTAGACTGGGATTCAGTCTATCCAGGGCTTCTAGTCTCATACCAACCTTGATTTCATTGGCTGCTTCAACCTGAAAATTGTGTCATAAAATTGTAGGTAATCATGAACCGTCACCTTTAAAGGGACCTTCTGGGAAATCCATTGGACAAAGTTCTGAAAATGGTTCAAACTAAGCAGATGTAAACCAGATGTGAACATTATAGTAAAACAGGGAAAACAAGATGTGTTTGTGAAACACTTATGCCCCGAATTGGCAAATGTTAAGTTTCAGACAGACAGACAGAGGGGCAGACAGATGGATACAAGTAAAATGATACGCCCGATCTTTCGATTCGAGGGCATAAAAATCTAGATCCAGTAAATTTGTGAAAAGTTTCAATTCTAGTCAGTCTGTGAAATCTGTGCAAACTGACTAGGGTTGATACATTTCCACTACTTTTGTGTTCTGCATAGTTTAGCAAATTTCTACAAAGGCGTTAAAGATACATATTTACAGTTACTTACTTAGTTTTGGGGTAACTTGCTGTAAAAATAACTGTACATTATTAAAATATGGCCATTAGCTTTTCTCTGTGCAAAATTTCAGCTCTGTCTGATCTGTATTGGCTTCGATTACGACGGATTTAAAACCCAAGATCACATCATTCCGTAAACACTGTCACCCATTTTAAATATTTTACATACTTTTACACCGCTGCATGATTATCGATTCATGTCATTTACTGTACGAATCTTTTATTCTGTCATATAAGGTCTATAAACGGCGTGACAACATTCTAAAAGCCAACTTCTGTGGATCATTAGACATTTAGGTCTGGGGATACTAATGTACCTTTAAACTCCTCCGCTTGTTGTTTGAATAGTTCTACTTCAACTCATTCCCACAAATTGACGCTCTTTGACTCCCTTCAAGATAAAAGCTTGGGAAAGTATTGTAGAAAATAAAGAAATTGCTTGTTTCAAGCAATTTCTTCATATCCCACCATGATTTCTACTACCCAAAAAGAAAAAAAAATGTAAAATATCATTCACCTAAAATTGTTGTCTGTAACATTTGTGAATTTGGACCAGTCAAAACTTGTGCCAATGGCTTAATTAATATACTTACATAGTCGTACAATGGATAGATCATGAAATTCACTTTGTCACCATACGATTGTACAAATGGTAGAAACACATTGTCAGGTACACCAAAACCTCCAATCTTTTCAGAATTCCTGGAAAAAAAAAGATGTGTTTGTGAAACACCAATGCCCCTGAAGTGGCCATTTTTCTAAAAGTTTTTGTGTAAAGGGTTAATAAGGGTTAACAGATGACCTTGAGGAAGGTCAAATTGCATGGAACAGATAGATTTTATCAAAAGAAAGTTGCATACCAAATTTGAGCTTTGTATGTCAAATACTTTTTGTAGGAAACCCTGATTGCAGCTACCTACTTAGTCTTCTGCAGCAGCTTTCAAATTTGACCCATTACCAAACGGCAAAATTTGGACCGATCCAATTTGAAAGGTTTTGCAGACAACAATTTCAAGTTGATATAACTTAAAAAATCTTACCATTCAAGGTTGGAAAATATTGTGGAAAATGAAGAAATTGCTTGTCACAAGCAATTTCTTCATTTACCACAATGTTTTCTCTAGCAATTATCTTGAAAGGTGTCTAAAAGCGTCGATGTGTTGGAATGGATTAAACAGAATGAAATTTTGCAATTGGAGAAAAGATGCCTAAACTTGAACTTTGTTACACAAATCCTTACCTGCAAATCTCAAGCTCCGAGAATTTTGGGTTTTCCTGGTTGGATTTCAGTTCGAAGCTGACCGTATCCCCAACAGTAAGTATGGAACCAGGGCTGCAGTTACCCACAACATTGGGCGGGCTCACATTGACCCTTATCCAAATGATGACATTTTTTATGTACCTAATCCAAAAAGCTTAAAAAAAAAATATTGAGGCAAAAGAAGAAAATGCTGATAACCAGCATTTTCTTCTTTTGCCTCAATATTTTTGTTCCATATTGTGTACAGATTCTGTCTTTATTTTCTAATTCAAACAGACTGAAATTTAGCAGTTTGAGAAAAAATTTACATGAAATCTGACTTATAAATTTGACATCTGACCTCAGCCTATGACCTTTACATTTGACCCTGAAATTAGATTTGACATCTGACTTATTTGACCTTTGACCTTCACATTTGACCTTTAAATTAGATATCCAATTCTTTACCTGCAAATCTCAAGCTCCGAGAATTTTTCGATTTTCCTGGTTTGTTTTCAATTCGAAGCTGACTGTATCCCCAATAGTGGGTATAGAGCCAGGGCTGCAGTTACCCACAACATTGGGCGGGCTCACATTGACCCTTTTTCGAAATGATGACATTTTTTATGTACCTTATCCAAAAAACTTTGAAAAAATATCGAGGCAAAAGAAGAAAATGCTGATAACCAGCATTTTCTTCTTTTGCCTCAATATTTTTTGTCCCATATTGTGCACAGATCTTGTCTTTATTTTCAAATTCAAACAGATTGAAATATGGCAGATGGAGGAAAGATTTACTTGAAAGATTATTTGACATCTGACCTCCGTCTTTGACCTTCACATGAATATGGTGGATGTATATTTTCCCTATTGAGGAACAAGAGCTGTCCGAAGACAGCTTGCTCGACTTTCTAAGTTGCTTAGTATAAAGGGGGCATAACTCCAAATAGAGTGGTCCCAGGGTCATGGGCCCTGATAGTAAGGTAGAGGGTGTGATGGTGAATAAGTATTCCAAGTTTGGGTTGAATCCCTTTGATAGTATGGAAGTTATTGATGTTTGAAAAAACTTTAACCTTCGCCAACGCCGACGCCCGGGTGACAGTATAGGCTCTCATTTTCTTCGAAAAGTCGAGCTAAAAATGATAAAACCTTGACCTTGACCTTTAATATACAAATCCTTACCTGCAAATCTCAAGCTCCGAGAATTTTGGATTTTCCTGGTTGGTTTTCAATTCGAAGCTGACCGTATCCCCAATAGTGGGTATAGAGCCAGGGCTGCAGTTACCCACAACATTGGGCGGGCTCACATTATGTTGCTTCATTGTCATAGTGCCCTTGGCTAGATCCAGATATATTGTTTTGATAAACTTTCTGTAATTAGAGAGAAATCTAATCCATTAAAAATAATTCATTAAAAAATTCCCATTTAGGGTTAGAAAAAAATAAGGAAAATGAAGAAATTGCTTGTTACAAGTAATTTCTTCATTTTCCGCAATGTTTTCCCAAGCTTTTCTCATACGGGGTCAAAAAGTGTCACTGATGGATTGCTTAAATATTTGGCAAATGAATATGCAGATACACTAGACAGCCCTGGCGGACTGGAAGCGCTCCACAGGCCTGATTGTTTGTCTTGTTGAATGCAATTTCAAAGGTTCAGGCTGCGCAAACTAGTAAATGCATGACCAAGCTGAACATTACAAGCACATAAGATTGTATGGTCAGTAAGATTCTGTAAAAGTTTATGTATTGATTAGTAAATACTAATGGTTGTAAAAGTGAAAATAAAGCCGAAAATAGCAATTTTGTCAATTACAAGGGCACATAACTCATGAGGTAAAATTCAGATCAAGCTGAAAATCATACCAAGGCAAGATCTCATAGTCAATAACATTCTGTCCTAGTTTTGTCTCGATTGGTCAATATTTGTAGTTGCTATAGTGAAAACAATGTCAAAATAGAGTCGAAAATGGCAATTTTGTCAATTTCAAGGGCACATAACTCATGATGTAAAATTCAGATAAATCTGAAAATTATGACAAGCCAAGGACTTATAGTCACCAACATTCTGTACAAGTTTTGTCTTGATTAGTCAATATTTGTAGTTGCTAGAGTGAAAACAAAGTCAAAATAGAGCCAAAAATGGCAATTTTGTCAATTTCAAGGGCACATAACTCATGATGTAAAATTCAGATAAATCTGAAAATTATGACAAGCCAAGGTCTTATAGTCACCAACATTCTGTACAAGTTTTGTCTTGATTGTTCAATATTTGTAGTCGCTAGAGTGAAAACAATGTCAAAATAGCGCCAAAAATGGCAAATTTGTCAATTTCAAGGGCACATAACTCATGATGTAAAATTCAAATCAAGCTGAAAATTATACCAAGGCAAGATCTTATGAGTACCATCATTCTGTCAAAGTTTTGTGTTGATTGTACAATATTTGTAGATTTTAGAGTCAAAATAAAGTCAAAATCAGTTATTTTTGACATTCAAGGGCAGATAACTCACATTATTTTACTTCAATCCAAATTCTTTGAGGGAATCTGAGAGAGGGTCACCCAAGGATCATTCCTGTGAAGTTTGATTGAAATCCATCTAGTAGTTTCTGAGAAGAAGATTTTTGAAGAAAAAGTTTACGGACGGACGGACGCACGCACGCACGGACGCACGCACAGACAGACTGACGCACGACAGACACACAGCCATGACAATAGCCCGCTGGCCTGACAGCCAGTGGAGCTAAAAATTGAAGAAATTCACAATTGTTTAAATTTTTAACTTAAACAGAAATCCTGAAAGTCATTATTATGACGGTGGATAATCATGTGATACAGAAAATCTTCAATAATTTTGCTAATACAGGACCAATTTGAATTCGATGTGAAGCAAAGAAGGTGGACAGCCATCACACATTAGATGGATGTGGTGGACCTTTGAAACATCCGCTGATAAAAAAGGATCAAAGATTTTAGCAAGGTGGAAAACTTACCTGGTTTTCTTGCTGTATTGAAATCTGAAACAGAAAGCGTAAATTGCTTGTTTATTAACCCTTTCCCAAACGACTAAATTTTAGGGTGATCCAATTTGAAAGCTACTGCTGACGACAAAAATGATGATAATAAAGACATGATTTGTGTAAAATATGGCACAGAAAATATTGATACAAAAGGAGAAACTGCTGGTTATCAGCAGTTTCTTCTTTTGTTTCAATGTTTTCCCAAGCCTGTTCTATTATGGATGTCAAAACCAGGTCTTGTTTGGGAAAGGGTTAAAGCCATGTGAATTGATGAAAACTTAATATGTGGTAAAAGAGGAAATTATTGATTTAAATCATTTTTAGCCAATTTCAGGTTTATTGGGCAAAAAATGTGGTCTCTAGATTGCATGCAGGGTTCTTATAGACCAGGTTAACGTTTTTTATGAAGATTGGACATGACACTCACACAACGGTACATGACAAGACACCGACACCAGGGCTGTGGCATAAGCTTCCTGGAGATAAGGTCCTGGCTCACTAAAAGTCAATGTTTTATATCATTCTTTGATAAAATGCCAATACATATCAGCAAATTTATTGAACACCACTCGTATTCTTTCCTAATAAATACCTAATTTTGAATTCTCTGATAGATTAAAAAGCTAGCTATATATACTTTATTCTTTTCTCTAATTGTTTTCCAAAAGCTTTCTACACTAGAAGAACTTCAAATTAGGCATTTTTCACTACAGATTTTACACATAGAACCTACCCTATTCCAATCATGATCTTATTCCCTGAAGCCTCGGTTATGAGCAGTTTAAAGCCAGTCTGGTTACCACTGCGTATACCAGATGTAATGATCGCTTGCTCGTATGCCTGCAGATGAATGACGCTCCCGTTAAACCTGGCCTTCGAGAGTTTTTCCACGTCCTCGTCTGTCTGTTCATTCTCATTTATCACTTCAAGCATGGACACTTTGAATATGCTGGACATCAGCGATGAGTGCAAAGTCTGAAAAAACAAGAGATGTTTGTAAAACATATATGCCCCCTTCAAGTGCCTGCATTCGATGTAGGTCAAAGTCCAAGGTCAAGTTAACAAGGTCCAAGGTCATGGTCAAATATGAAAGGTCTTGGTAGGAGGTGTCTATGTGTGAAATATCAAGGCTGTATATGTAAAAGTAAAATGAAATATAGGCCAGATTAAAGTTTTTAAAAGTAGGCCAAATGCCAAAGTCAAGGTCATGGTCAAATGTGAAAGATCTTGGTTGGAGGTGTCCATGTGTGAAATATCAAGGCTGTAGACCTGTGTAAAAGGACATGATATATATGCCTGGTTTAAGTTTTTTTAAAAGTAGGTCAAACTCCAAGGTCAAGGTTGCAATATTCAAAGTCATGGTCAAATGTTAAAGGTCTTGGTAGGGGGTGTCTATGTGTAAAATATCAAGGCTGTAGGTGTAATAGGACATAAGATAAAGGCTAGGTTAAAGATTTCTAAAAGTATGTAAAAATCAAAGGTCAAGGTCACACAGGCCAATGTCATGGTCAAATGTGAAAGGTCTTGGTAGGAGGTGTCCATGTGTAAAATATTGAGGCTGTATAGGTAACAGGAAATGAGATATATGCATAGTTTAAGTTTTTTATAAGTAGGTCAAACTCCAAGGTCAAGGTCCAAGGTCATGGTCAAATGTGAAATGTCTTGGTTGGAAGTGACCATGTGTGAAATATCAAGGCTATATGTGTAAAATGACATGAAATATAGGCCAGATTAATGTATTATAAAAGTAGGTCAAACACCAAGGTCAAGGTCACAAGGTCCAAGGTCATGGTCAAAGGTGAGAGGTCTTGGTAGGAGATGTCCATGTGTAAGATATCGAGACTGTATAGGTAACAGGACATGAAATATAGGCCTAGTTTAAGTTTTTTAAAAGTAGGTCAAACTTCATGGTCAAGGTCCAAGGTCATGGTCAAATGTGAAATGTCTTGGTTGGAAGTGACCATGTGTGAAATATCAATGCTGTATGTGTAAAATGACATAAAATATAGGCCAGATTAATGTATTATAAAGGTAGGTCAAACACTAAGGTCAAGGTCACAAGGTCCAAGGTCATGGTCAAATGTGAAAGGTCTCGGTCAGGTGTCCATGTGTCAAATATCAAGGCTGTATGTGTAAAATGACATGATATATCAGCTATGTTTAAATTTTATAAAAGTAGGTAAAAGTCCAAGGTCAAGGTCACAAGGTCCAAGGTCATGGTCAATTGTGACAGGTCTTGGTAGGAGGTATCCATGTGTGAAATATCAAGACTGTGTGTGTAAAAGGTCATGAGATATATACCCGGTTTAATTTTTTTTCAAAGTAGGTCAAACTCCAAGGTCAAGGTCACAAGGTCCAAGGTCATGGTCAAATGTGAATGATGTTGATAGGAGGTATCTATGTGTGAGATATCAAGTCTGTATGTGTAAAAATACATGAGATATAGGCAAGGTTATTAAGTGTTAAAATCAACAAAGGACAATAACTCCCAAGAAGTTGATCGGCAAAGGTTATGGTTCTTGTGCACTGCACCTCTCCATAATGAGATCTATCCACCTGTGAAGTTTCATGATTCTACCTTACATACTTTTTGAGTTGTGCTCTGGACAAGAATCAAGTTATAAAATCAACAAAGGGCAATAACTCAAAAAATTTTATTGGCAGAGTTACGGTTCTTGTGCACTGCACCTCTCCATAATGAGATCTATCCACCTGTAAAGTGTCATGATTCTACCTTATATACTTTTTGAGTTATGCTCCGGACAAGAATCAAGTTTGAAAATCAACAAAGGGCAATAACTCCAAAAATATGATCAGCAGAGTTACGATTCTTAGGCACTGCACCTCTCCATAATGAGATCTATCCACCTGTAAAGTTTCATGATTCTTCCTAACATACTTTTTGAGTTATGCTCCGGACAAGAATCAAGTTTGAAAATCAGCAAAGGGCAATAACTCCAAAAAATTGATCGACAGAGTTATGGTTCTCGTGCACTGCTTCTCTCCATAATGAGATCTATCCACCAGTAAAGTTTCATGATTCTACCTTACATACTTTTTGAGTTGTGCTCTGGACAAGAATCAAGTTATAAAATCAACAAAGGGCAATAACTCAAAAATTTTGATCGGCAGAGTTACGGTTCTTGTGCACTGCACATCTCCATAATGAGATCTATCCACCTGGCAAGTGTCATGATTCTACTTTACATACTTTTTGAGTTATGCTCCGGACAAGAATCAAGTTTGAAAATCAACAAAGGGCAATAACTCCAAACATTTGATCGGCAGAGTTACGGTTCTTGTGCACTGCACCTCTCCATGATGAGATCTATCCACCTGTGAAGTTTTATGATTCTACCTTTAATACTTTTCAAGTTATGCTCCGGACAAGAATCAAGTTTGAAAATCAACAAAGGGCAATAACTCCAAAAATATGATCAGCAGAGTTACGGTTCTTGTGCACTGCACCTCTCCATAATAAGACATATCCACCTGTAAAGTTTCATGATTCTACCTAACATACTTTTTGAGTTATGCTCCGGACAAGAATCAAGTTTGAAAATCAACAAAGGGCAATAACTCCAAAAATTTGATCGGCAGAGTTACGGTTCTTGTGCACTGCACCTCTCCATGATGAGATCTATCCACCTGTGAAGTTTCATGATTCTACCTTACATACTTTTCGAGTTATGCTCCGGACAAGGTTTGGTCTACGGACAGACCGACCGACCGACCGACCTTCCGACCGACCGACCGACCGACACTTGCAAATCAATATACCCCCATTTTCTTCGAAAGGGGGCATAATTATTACAGTTATTGTGTAACTAGAGTAACTTAACCCTTTCCCAAACGGCAAAATTTTAGGGAGGTCAAATTCAAAAACTGCCATAAATGACAAAATGGAAGGATAAAAGATAGAATTTGTGTAAAATATGGCATAGAAAATATTGAGACAAAAGGAGAAACTGCTG
This sequence comes from Fragum sueziense, assembly GCA_963680895.1. Taxonomy (NCBI): domain Eukaryota; kingdom Metazoa; phylum Mollusca; class Bivalvia; order Cardiida; family Cardiidae; genus Fragum; species Fragum sueziense. Next base: position 5,712,193 of record OY804604.1, read on the forward strand.
GTTATCAGCAGTTTCTTATTTTGTTTCAATGTTTTCCTCAGCCTTTCCTATTAGAGACGTCAAAACCCGGTCTTGTTTTGGAAAGGGTTAACCCATTATCAGATGGCAAAATTTTAGACTTGTCCAAATTCAAAGAAGATGAACATGACAATATTGAGTGAATGAATTTTTTTACATTTCTGGTCTTTCAGGGTTAAAAACATCGTGAGAAATGAAGAAATTGCTTGTCACAAGCAATTTCTTCATTTCCCACAATGCTTTTCAAAGCCTGTATCTTGTGGGGGTGTCAAAAAGCATCAATATACAATATAGCTACAATCTGGAAAAAAGGTCCTTTCCAGTCTTTGAGCCCAACATGGTTCCAGATCAGCCTGCATATACATGCATATACATGCAGTCTGATCTAGACCATGTTGTTCTCAAAAAACTGCTTTTCGGCCATAAGTGATCCAAAATTATAGGTCATGAAAGACATTTGTATGAAGCCTGATGACAGTTCTTGGGTAAAAACTGTTGAGTTTGAGGACAGGAATTAATTATTTCGTCTTTGTATTGACAAAATGTATTGACAAACAGAGGAATGAATAGACATAACAGCAAATCAAAAGTGAAAAAAGTCTTAATTGTAGTTGCTCTTTGATGAATTATTCTGCAGTTTCATGTACTGTGAACAATTGAACCATGTTGTTTACTCAAATGATATGGCCAAAGCATGTAAAATATTAGATTTTTTGACATATAGACCAAAAAAAAGATTAGATATTGCTGTCTACTGATAATTCCTGTCAAGATATATAGATCATACCAATTTTTTAATCATAGGTTATAGATCTACAAATCAAAATGGAATAATCTTGATGATAATCAGGATTGGTATATAATTTGATGAGATGATTTCCATGTGCATCCCTGGTCTAAGAGGTATAAATAGATTTAAAATTCATTTATAAACATCACCTTATCTCACTAACAGCATAGTTGAAGATATTGCAATGCAAGTCAAAAATAAATCAGACAAGAGGGCCATTGGCCCTGAAGCGCTCACCTGAGATGATAGTTTTCTGTATATGATGAAGGTGAGCCTCTAGAATGTACACAGTTTTACTAAGATTTGTGGCCTGAATGTCCATATGTTTTTTTTTTACCCTGTGACCTAGTTTATGACCAAAGATGACCTATTTCCATCTTGTCCAAAATTTGATCAAGATAATCATTCTGACAAATTTTCAAGTTGATTGGGCAAAAACAAATTCTAAGACTTAAACATGTGACCTAGTTTATGACTCCATACAGGGGTTTTCCTATGCTTTCTGTGCCCCCTGAAAACGGAGGTGTTCCCAATGCAAAAGGCTGTGTTCCCAAAGCAATTTTTCTTCCATTTTTCCCAATTTATTTTAAAATGTTCTTAGTGTTTTGCTTGCTATTTCAGCCCAAAATGAGCTATTTTGCCCTTTTAGATTTTCCCAATTCAGGACAGACTCTTTTTCCCAAACTGGCTAGGAAAACCCCTGCCATATGACCCAATTTCAAACTTATCCAAGATTTTACCAAGACAATTATTCTGACCAATTTTCAGGTTGATTGGGCACAAAATGTGGCCTCTAGAGTGCAAGCTAGGTTTTTTTAAGACTTGACCCCCATGACCTAGTTTATGACCCCATGTGACTCAATTTTGAACTTGACCGAGACTTTGTTAGGGTAATTATTCTGACCAATTTTCAGGTTAATTGGGCATAAAAAGTGGCCACTAGAGTACACATGAGGTTTTTCTAAGACTTGACCCAGTGACCTAGTTAATGACCCCAGGTGACCAAAATTCTTTATTGTCTGAGATTTTATCAAGATTTTTATTCTGACCAATTTTCAGGTTGATTGGGCACAAAATGTGGCCTCTAAAGCGCACACAATGTTTTTCTTACATTTGACCTAGTGACCTAGTTTATGACCACAGATGACCCAATTTCAAACTTGTCATAGACTTTATTAAGGTTATTACTCCCACCAATTTTCAGCTTGATTAGGCATAAAATGTGGCCTTTAGAGTGCATACAAGGTTTTTCTAAGATTTGACCCGGTGACCTAGTTTTTGACCCCAGTTAACCCAATTTCAAATTTGTCCAAGATTTTATCAAGACAATCATTCTGACCAACTTTCCTATTGATAAGGCAAAAAATATGACCTCTAGAGTGCACACAAGGTTTTCCTAAGACTTGAACCCGTGACCTAGTTTATGACCCCAGGCATCTTCGCAAGCCAAGGGTGACATCTACGACGTAACGTCATTTCTGTATCCACCCTTGGCGTATTTAGTCCGATTTTCTTGGTCTCATGGAAAGCGTTTTCATTGGTTCCAGCGAGGTCTCGCTGGAACCAATCAGATTGCCGACTGATACATTTCTTATGAGTAACCAAATCATGACAACAGGCGGGAAAAAGCATTGCATTTGCAACTCAAAAACGCGAAGATGGGCGATTTTTCCTAAGGATTTCACTGCAATAGACAGGAATTCCCTAACTTTAATCGACAAATTATTATACTTTCGACAATTCGACCAAAAAAACAGCTAACTTTTACATACTCCACACGACGTATGACGCGAAAGACAATGCGCCTTAATGACGTCATCAATAATGTACGTAAACAACCAGCAGAACAACCGCTAGGCGGCGCTTCGCGATTTCAATAAAATCAGACTAAATCCGCCAAGGGTGAATACAAACGTAGGTGGGTTCAACCTTGGCTAGCGAAGATGGACCCCAGGTGACCCAAATTTAAAGTTGTGTGAGATTTTATCAAGATAATTATTCTCAATAATTTTCAGGTGAATTGGGCATAAAATGTGGCCACTAGAGTGCATACAAGGTTTTTCTAAGATTTGACTCGGTGACCTAGTTTTTGACCCCAGTTAACCCAATTTCAAACTTGTCATTCTGACCAAATTTCATGTTCATAAGGCAAAAAATATGGCCCCTAGAGCAAACACAAGACAAAGTTGACGCATGACGCACGATACACGAAACACGACGGACACAGCGGTATCACAATAGCTCACCATGAGCACTTTCGTGCTCCGGTGAGCTAACAAAACCACTTACCCATGGTAAGGCAGTAGCTTTCAGGTTTGAGCCACATTTAGTACATAGCACCATAGGCTGGGCAGAGTCTTCAGGTACCTTAAACATGTGGTTGGAAACTAACTCTACAATACCTTCTGTAATAAAGTAAAATATAAAATATAAAAGTTAACCCTTTCCCAAACAAGACCTGGTTTTGACGTCCCTAAGGAAAGGACTTGGTAAAACATCGAGGCCAAAGGAGAAAATGTCGATAACCAGAATTTTCTCCATTTGCCTCAATATTTTCCTTGCTATTCTACACAACTTCCATTCACAAAGTTACGCTCCTTTTCGTAGTCTGCAGCTTCATTTGAATTGGACGGGCTAGAAATTGGCTGTTTGGTAATGGGTTAGACAAGAATTAAGACATCATAGTACTATCAAATCAACAGATTCAACTAAACTATCGCCTTCATACTGAATACTCACTCTAGGCCGGAAATTTTGACCTTAGTCTGCAGTTAGCCCATTATCAAACGGCAGAATTTTAGACTTTTCTAATTTTAAATGTGTTACAGATGGCAATATTTATCTTTCTGAAATTTTACATAATAAATGGTCATTCTGTGTAGAAAGCATTGTTGGAAATGAAGAAATTGCTTGTCGCAAGCAATTTCTTCATTTTCCACAATGTTTTCACAAGCCTTCATCTTTATAAAACATCAAAAAGCTTCAATATGTGGGAATGGGTCAAACAAATGGCTGAGGACTAATTCTACTATACCTTCTGCAATATACAGAAATTTTCATTATAGAGACAGATCACAGATATATGACAGTTGCATGTAAAAACTTAACCAAAAATGTCCAAGTCTGAAAAAGGTAAAAATTCCATAAATTAATTGTCAGAGTAATGAATCTTTGCCTTGAGGCTGATATTATAGTCACAGAAGCATGTGCAAAGTTAAATAGCAATAGCTCACGCAGAAACAAAGTTATCACAGATATATGAAAGTTGCACATAAACACTTTTAAAACCAAGATCTCAAAATGGTAAAATTTTTTGTAAATCAATTGTCAGAGAAACAAATGTTTGTGTAGAGGCTGATATTATGGTCATAGAAGCATGTGCAAAGTTTCAGAGCAATAACATTGATAGAAACAGAGATATGACAAACTTGCATCTAAAAACTTAACCAAATTATTACGTCAATGTCGATGCAGGGGTGTCCGCAATAGACCCCCCCCCCCATTCTAAAAGTAATCACACTAACAATTGTTTACCTTTCGTCGTTGCTTTTTGCCCTACAGTCTTCCTTGTGTAAGGTAAGCCACTCTCCTTTAAGATAAACTTTAAGACAGCTTTGTAAGTATTGAGTGTATTCCACACTATTTGTACTATATCTTGGTCTGTGACGGAAGTTTTGTTATTCTTTACTGTGTGTGATATTAGAGAAAAAGTGGAACCATCTGAAATGAGATATATACCACTAGGGTACAAAATTGCCAATACATAGATACAAATTTACAATATGGACCTGAGCCCGATGAATATGTAATCACTGTGATGTAAGTTGTACGTTAGGTTTGTGTAGTCATTCAAAGATGGCGACAACAATACAGCATGAGAGGTAGGTGTCTTAGTTTTTCATTGATAAATTTCTTAAACGGTCGTATCTTGCCTTGATACTGATATCATTATACAGGGGAAATGTATACCTATCAACGGTTCTATATATCAAAGTACCAGTGTTGTCCTATCGTACTCAGTCGTTGTGCAAAGACAGCCCAACACGGAAAACTTTTTTCGAAGCGAGAAAGTTGCCCTTTCAAGGATGATTACATAGTAATCAGCGAACTAGGGAACAAACTATTGCTCTTATTTGGATGTTTTTAACATGCTCTTTTCTATGGTTACTGTTATTTTACACAAAAATGTCTAGAATGACCACAAACACCGTGTTTATTAAATGGCCAGACAACGGTGTAGTCAGAGTGAAAATATGCAGACACAACGGTGCAGTTTCTGTGTTTTATGTACGGTGTGGTTATATTTTCATAACAAATTGTGAACGGTGTAGACATAATGCAATTGTGAACGGTGTAGACTTGAAGTAATACAGAACTTATCATTTCTGGAATGATAATATTTTTATGTTTAATGATAACGTTTTCACGGCTGAGAATCATGTTTTACAATTACTACCGAAATTCTTCAACAAATATGTTAATAATTTTTTATGTGACTGACTTGTAAATGCTTTGCAGCAAAGAAGGTGACAATATGTCTACAAAATATACTTTAATCAAAATATATCAGAATCTAGTTTCCTTGCTATTTGTCAAAGCAATTCCGTAAGGGTCAAATAGTAGAAATTACCAAGAATCTGCTGGCGTCCGTTTTATTTTTTTCTTTATTTTCAGTTCCATGCTGTTCACCTATTACTACTGTCATTTCGAAGGGAGTTTCGAAAATGTTGTGAAGCATTCGGAACAGGACCATTCCAGTCAGATATTAAAAGTGCGCAGGGCGGGGGAGATCAATGATCAGACAGGTCAAAAAGATTTGAAAACTCTGAACTTTAGTATTATTCCTGATATTATCAAGAAGTCAGACTAGGACATCATCCCCATTTGCAAGCATAGAATACACAAGATAGACCTCATCGACGTAGAAAAAAAGATTTTGGAGTTAACAAGATTCTTTCTATCGATGATATCCCCGGTTTTGAATGCATGAGTCCTGAACATAAAAAATGACGAAGTTCAACACCCCATAAAGTCGTTCAAAAAGCCCCGACCTTAATTCCTGATATTTCCATTGGACATGCTAAAACAGATGAAACGGATAGGGTCTCTTCTCTTTCCCCACGAGAACATGAAAACAATGGCTGAAATGAACAGTTTGTTCCCAGATGTGATTAAGTCATTGAGAAGCGTTGATCAACTTGGTATTTGTTTATTTTGGTCAATGAAGGTCGGCTCTCGATGGAAAACATTGCATTTCATTTATTTATGGATGTGTGTAAGTTACACTGTCTTGGTAGTACTTCAATGCGTTTTACTCCAATAGTCAAACGGTTTTGGCGAATAGAATATTGTCTTTTTCATTGCAAATGGTTACATTTTATGAGTGAGCCCAAAAAATCTTGGTCAGAAAAATGTCAGTCCTGAAGAAGAAGTTCATTACGTATGAAATTCCAAAATGAATTTTGCAGTTCCAGAATTCTATACTTAGTACATTTAAAAACGCAGAGTTTTCAAAGCCTTATATCAAGATGCTGTAAGATGTTATAAGAAATGGAAATATGTGTTATCAGTCTCCCACAAGTTTTTAAACGTGAATAGAAAAGAATAAAGTTAGTAAACCTGGAACATTTTACGACGCCTTAGCCAAAGTGTTAAACACGTTTTCGCTGCGTAAAACTGATGCACGTGAAACTCGAGTTAAATTGCAACATGTTTATAAAGTTTGTCTATAGGGACACTATAAAAACAAGTTTTATCGAAAGAATCTCATTTCTATCAGTATGAAACGTCTTCTTGAAAATGTGAGGAACCAAGTTTTTGGAACGCATTTGCTAGGTTTTTCAAAATCGGACATTTCACTGCACGTAGGATGCTGTAACTTATTAATATCACGACTAACGACACGATGGCTCCGCCACATACTGTGGTTACACACAACTGGTCTGTTATGTACCCTATAGAACATGCTTGGAATGACCCGAAGAGATGCGAGTATTTACGCACCCCGCCACCCAAAACGTTGCAAAAACTTCGTATTCCTGTTATTCAAGAGCTGAAGGAAATGTCACAAGAGGTTTCATTGCGAGAAAAGTCCTTTCTATGCCACGACGATGTAAGACTTAAATTCAAGCTTTAGGTGGGCACACTTGTTATTAATTGATTTGACCTATCTCAATTAAAAATAATCAATTTTTATTCCGATGTGTATTTAAAGCATCTTCTACCTTTAGAGTTTATGGAATTAAATAAATCAACGAAAATAAACCCGCATTACGTAGCCTTTGCTTGTCATTTCCATCATATAAGAGAACGAAGCATCTCTGCGGAATTAAATGTACTCAGTATATTTTCAAGACTTATTTACTTAAGTCGAACAAGACGAAAAAAAGGCCCAAATGTTTATGACACAAATTTATAATTTATGTTTTTTTATTTATAATTTATGTTTTGTTGATTGAATCCTTTATTTTGGGTAAAATCAGACTTTTCAATGAGGGGTCAATTTGAAAACAAGATACATTTCGATCAATAATTATCATACTCCATGAGTTGAAATCATTTCATTAATTACAATAATTGATTGTAATAACCAATTAAAACAGTTACAAAGAAAAATTCAAAGCCAGAGCCGAAATTTCGAATCTACAAATCAAATGAACGGATGAACAAGAAATTTGCCGTTGCACTTAACATGGCTTCAAAATGACGGTTATCGTATGTCTTATTTGATATTTTGTGATGGTATTCCTTTTGATTATCATTTCCATCAGATGTTTATTCAATCACAAATAACAAAAATGTCTTCCGAAAATTAAATCAAACATACATTGAACTGTTTAAGGCTTAGGAGAATGAAGAAAAGAGAAAACATATTTTCTTACCTTTTGTTTTCATTTACTTTGAGGATGGCGGCATTTTCATCTGAGTTTTCTAAGACCAAAGTATTTGAGGGAGATAAAACAGATGATCTGCTATCTGTTAGAGCTAGTTCGCCCTATACAACATACCAAGTCTACACCGTTCACAATTTGTTGTGAAAATAATAACTACACCGTACAGATAACACAGAAACTGCACCGTTGTGTCTGCATATTTTCACTGTGACTACACCGTTGTTTGGCCATTTAGTAAACACAGCGTTTGTGGTCATTCTAGACATTTGTGTGTAAAATAACGGTAACCATAGAAAAGAGCATGTTAAAAACATCCAAGTTAGAGCAATAGTTTGTTCCCTAGTTCGCTGTTTACTATGTAATCATCCTTAAAAGGGCAACTTTCTCGCTTCGAAAAAAGTTTTCCGTGTTGGGCTGTCTTTGCACAACGACTGAGTACGATAGGACAACACTGGTACTTGGCTATATAGCACCGTGAATAGGTATACATTTCTCCTGTACAATGATATCAGTATCAAGACAAGATACGGCCATTTAAGGAAATTATCGACGAAAAACTAAGACACCTACCTTTAACGATTTTCCCCCGACGCCATCTTTGATTGACCACTCAAAACTTCCGTACAAACTACACAAATCTAACGTACAACTTACAACACAGTGGTAATGAGTAAGTGTGACACAGAATAATAAATACTCACCAGCAATCCTCACTTTGGAGCAGAGTCGATAGTTTCCATGAGCATTGTGACTTTGTATTCTGCATATGCTTCTCGTGTCAACAAATGTTGAAGAGTGATTATTTCGCATTACAAATAATCACTGCATATTCCACAGGTTCAGGTCAATATTTACAGACTATAATTCTTTGTACTTGTTTCAGCCCTTCTCCCAGATAATAAACTAGACAGCCCTGCAGGTCTGGAAGCGCTCCACAGGCCTGATTGTTTGTCTTGTTGAATGCAATTTCAAAGGTTCAGGCTGCACAAACAAGCAAGCTGAAAATTTCAAGCAAGTAAGATCTTATGGTCAGTAAATTTCTGTGAAAGTTTTTGTATTGATTAATTAATACTAAAGGTTATAACAGTGAAAATAAAGCCGAAAATGGCAATTTTGTCAATTTCAAGGGCACATAACTCATGACGTAAAGTTAAGATCAAGCTAAAACTTATACCAATGTAAGATCTTATGATCACCAACATTCTGTACAAGTATATTGTCTTCATTAGTCAATATTTGTAGTTGATTGAGTGAAAACAAAGTCAAAATAAAGCCGAAAATGGCAATTTTGTCAATTTCAAGGGCACATAACTCATGACATAAAATTCAGATCAAGCTGAAAATTATACATAGACAAAATCTTATAGTCACCATCATTCTGTTCAAGTTTTGTCCAGATTAGTCAAAATTTGTAGTTGCTAGAGCGAAAACAAAGTCAAAATAAAGCCGAAAATGGCAATTTTGTCAATTTCAAGGGCACATAACTCTTGATGTAAAATTCAGATCAAGCTGAAAAATATACAAAGGTAAGATCTTATAGTCACCAACATTCTGTCTAAGTTTTGTCCAGATTGGTCAATATTTGTAGTTCCAAGAGTGAAAATAAAGTCAAAACGGCCATTTTTTGACATTCAAGGGCAGATAACTCCAGACTTTCTACTTCAATCAGAATTATTTGAAGGAATCTGAGAGAGGGTCACCCAAGGATCATTCCTGTGAAGTTTGGTTGAAATCCATCTGGTAGTTTTTGAGAAGAAGATTTTTAAAGGAAAAGTTTACGGACGGATGCACGGACGGACGGACGCACGCACGCATGACGGACACAGCGCCATGACAATAGCCCGCTGGCCTGTCGGCCAGTGGAGCTAAAAATATGTAAAATACTGTGGGAAAAGCATCAAATTTAAATAAACAATTAGTATTTTTACCTCCCTTTTCATGATCTTGTAGATGAAACATTGTTTCCACACAGGCCTCCTGCAGAATGATTCCCTTTTCCCAGATAACAGCTGGTTTCCTGATTATACAACAAATGTTTACCAGTCTCTGCATTATGAAACAGGGAACCGGTGTGTTGAACTCGATCTGGAAACCAGATGTGTAAAACACATCCTTCTTCTTCTGGAAGTCAGGGAATTCTGGGAAAAATTGGTCCTGGAAATACAGTTGTTTTCATATTTAACCCTTTCCCAAACATCAAATTTTGGACTGGTCAAAATTCAAAGACGTTGCAGACGACAATTTAAAGTTAAGGACATTAAAAATTGTTTGGTCTTTTTTGGTAGAAAATATTGTGGGAAATGAAGAAATTGCTTGTCACAAGCAAATTCTTCATTTTCCACAATGTTTTCCCAAACCCTTTGCTTAAAGGAGTCAAAAACAGTCAACATGTGGTAATGGGTTAAACCATTACCAAACGAAAAAAATTTAGGCTGGTCCAATTCCTAAAATATTGCAGACAGAAATATCAAAAGAATGAAATCTAAATTTATTTGGTCTTTTTGTGTAGAAAACATTGTGCTAAATGAAGAAATTGCTTGTCACAAACAATGTCTTAATTTTCCAAAGAATTTATCTTGTAGGGCTTTAAAAAGTCTCACTGTGTGGGAATGGATTAAGCCTTAGAATTAGGTTCTTTTTTAACAGTATCCATAGAAACAAGAACTGTCACAGAGTGGTTTGGTTTATTGGGGTTTTACGCCATTTTCAGATGCCATGATCATATTGTGGTGGCTGGAGCTCCTAGCCATGGATTCCTGTTGTTTCTCATACCAGTACATATACAACACCCTAACCGAGCCTCCAGCTGCTCCCCCACATAGGTTTGCGATATCAAACCATTGATTGTGGCAGATTGGACTAATATCCTCCGCAGGGCACGTATTCACCAACGAATTATAGACTCGGTCTAAATACAAAATTCTTGTCTTAATCAAGACAGTTCTCAATTCCTTATTCACCAACACAATTAGAGTAGTCTTAATTTAGAATAGTTTGTATGCAATATAAGCGGCCACAATCCTGTGTAGGTTTCCAGATTTTGATAGAGCGTGCTCAATTTATGCAACCTGGTCTGTGAATTGAGCAGATGGAACCATAGTAGGCCTGCCAAATCAAATGTTTGTATAAGATTACGTTTCAAATGGACTTTTGTTTTGTTTTTGGATTCCTTTGTCGATTTTAAGCTTGTAACAAGCCTTGAAGCGGTGAACGGCCGCCACTTTTTCACCAATGAAACATACTTTAGCACGGCAGGTGGTAGACTTGTAAAGAATTTTCTAAAGATTTAGAATTAGAACGGGTTGGTGAATATGTACTTTAGAATTAGGCTGCCAATTTAGCAAATTCTTTAGATTTAGACTTATTCTAAAATTTAGAATGCGTTGGTGAATACGGGCCCAGGTGTGGGTCACAAACACATGTCAAATTATCTCCTGTTGTTGATCACGGACAGCGAAGAAATTGCTTCATGCAATTGTACTTTCTGCTAAGCTAGCACAATTAGAAACATACCAAAAACACCAAAATAAAATAATTTGATTAACTTATTTTGAGTTATTTGTTGTTATAAACAACAAAATACATCTTACCAGTTCAACAAATGGTTCACTGTCAATGTGAGAGAATGATGTAAAACCAGCCCCGGAAATTCCTATACCAAGTTTACTGAGCAGTAATATACCATTGTCTACCTGAAAATTTGAATTAAACAGAAATCATAAGTTGATACATATATTCTACATATTACAGTCAAGAAGCTTTAAGTTCTAAAAGAAAAGAAACAAAATGTTGTCAATATTTTCTTCATTAGGTGCTGATTAAAGGATCAATTTCAACCAACAAATCCCTGATGTTTAACCACCTTCTCTGCTTTAAACCAAATTCAAATTGGTCACAAATTGACAGAATTTTTGAAGATTTTCTGCATTATTATTATTATGATGTTGTTGTTGTTGTTGGTGGTGGTGGTGGTGGTGGAGTAACATGATTCCCTGCTGTGAGACATACCTTTTATGAACTTTGTAACTTAAAAGAAACATCACATTAAGTTGTGAAAAATTAACAGACAGATGGATAACTGCTAAACATTTTAACATGTGAGCATAGAAATAAAAGAAGCAATATAACTTGTTCCCAAACAACGAAGATTCACACTGCTTCAACTGCTGCTCTGGAAAACAAAATAAAAGTTTTTAAACATAGAATCTACAACATACAATATAACAAAGAAAATATTGAGACAAAAGGAGAAATTGATGATTTTCAACAATTTCTTCTTTTCCCTCAATATTTTCTTAACCTTTTTCTATTAGGAACATCAAAACCTGGTCTTGTTTGTGAAAAAGATAAAGATACCTACATTATTGAGTCCAGCTTTCAGCAGTGCAGTTTTGAGCTCATTGATTTCCCAATAAGGTGTTTCATCTTTCAAGTTTGTCATATTGTCTGAGGATGTTTTGGACCCCTCTGGTGGCACGAGGGCAATGTTCACAAGTTTTGATAACCATGGTATAGAACAGGATACATCTGTGTCTTGAATGATTCTTTGAACCATTATACGACCCTGAAAAAAATTAGCAAATGTCAATTTGTCAAAATACAGGTAAGAGATTGTGTGCTTAACCCTTTCCCAAACTACAAAATTTTAGGGTGATCCACTTCAAAAACTGCCAAAAATAACAAAATGAATGTCATTAAACATAGGATAAGTGTAACGTATGGCACAGAAAATGTTGAGACAAAAGGAGAAACTGCTGGTTATCAGCAGTTTCTTCTTTTGTTTCAATGTTTTCCCAAGCCTTTTCTATTAGGGACGTCAAAACCAGGTCTTGCTTGGGAAAGGGTTAATGCTTTGTCTTCAAAGCTAGCATAATGTTGTAGATATCAATTTGATTGATTTTTAAGAGTTTTAATTTCATATTAAAAGCTACAATACAGCTCGCGCGTTTTTTCCTAAAACACACACTCACCGCAGACAAAACAAGAGTTGTCCGCGGACAATGTAGCTCCCCTATATGAGAGCTGGTCTCAATAAACAGAGACCAAGGTCAAAGGTCAAGGTCACTAGGTCAAAGGTCATGGTCTCAAGTTCTTGACGAGGTATCTATTTGTGAAATATCAATGCTCTATCTGTAATAGTGCATGAGATATAGGCCAGGTTAAAGTTTTTTTTAAAGTAGGTCAAACTCCAAGATCAAGGTCACAAGGTCAAATGTCATGGTTCCAAATGAAAGGTCTTGGCAGGAGGTATCAATGTGTGAAATATCAAGGCTGTATCTAAAATAGTGCCCGAGATATAGACCAGGTAAAAAGTTTTTTTCAAGTGAAGACGCGATGGGACGGGACGCCGACACTATGGCTGTAACATTAGCTCCCCGGACATAAAGTCCCAGCTCGCTAAAAATTGGTATAAATTCAAATGGAAATTGTGTATATTATGGCTCAGAAAATATGGAGGCAAAAGGAGAAAATGCTGATTATCAGCATTTTTTTCTTTTGCCTCAATATTTTCCCAAGATTTTTCTGTTAGGGACGTCAAAAACCAGTCTTCTTTGGGGAAGGGTTAAAGAATTCCTCACTCACCATCATTGCCATCAAGTCAAGAAGCGCAACTCTGGAGGCTTTCAGTGACTCCATCGAGGCAGCCACTTCCAGCATTTTTTCCAAGCCTCCTGAAGAAATGTATTTAAACATGGGGTCAGCTAGCTCCTGAACTTCTGGGCATGCTTCAACCACTTTCTGTAGGGCTGTTTCAAACTTCTTACCCGCTTCACCTGAGGCCTATAAATACATGTAAAGAGATTAATAAGACAGCCATTATAATTTGGGAGTCAAAATAAGTGACTAGTAATTGTGCAGAAATGTATTTAAACATGGGGTCAGTTAATTCCTGCACTGCTGGACATGCTTCAACCACTTTCTGAAGGGCTGTCTCTAAATTCTTACCAACATCACTTGAGGCCTGTATGTAAAGAGATTAATAAGACAAGCCATGATCATGCGGGAGTCAAAATAAGTGACCAGTCATTGTGCAGAAATGTATTTAAACATGGGGTCAGCTAGCTCCTGAACTTCTGGGCATGCTTTAACCACTTTCTGTAGCGCTCTCTCAAACTTACCTGCATCACTTTAGGTCTATAGATATAGAGGTAGATAAGGCAATGAAATAACTTTTGATAAAACATTTTGAATTTTCTTTGAGACAATAATTTTTTTTACAAAATTTGAAATAACAAAATTCAACTAAAACATACACAAAATCTAGTAAATGGAGAGTTTCTATCTTAACCCTCTCCCAAACAAGACCGTGTTTTGACGTCCCTAAATGAAAAGGTGTGGGAAAACATTGAAACAAAAGAAGAAATTGCTGATAATCAGCAATTTCTCCTTTTTGTCTCAATATTTTCTGTGCTATATTTTCCACAAATCCTGCCTTTATCGACTTCCATTTTAGCACTATCCAGCTCCTTTTTGCATAGAAGAGTCCAATTTTACGTCGTTTGGGAAAGGGTTAACCTGGAACAAGGTGTCAAACTGTCACAAGATACACCTGCCACACCACTTTATTTCAACTGGGGCAGGATTTAAATTCAAGTATGAAAATGACGAAAGGCAATACTTAATAGGGTAGAGTTATGGTTATTCAGATAGTTCTTGTGATCATGCATTTAGTTTCATGAAAGGGTAATAACTAAAAAAAAACAAGATATGTTTGTGAAACATGAATGCCCCAAAATTGGCAATTTTATAGGGTTAATTCACGTTTTTGAGGTCATTAACATTCGCAGAGGACCAAAAAATATGTTAACACCCGACTGCGAAGCAGGAGGGTCGTTTTCGTATTTCGCGGGCCTCTGCGAATGTTAACAACCAAAAAATACGTGAATTGACGCTATTATTGCATAAAAAGCATAGAATTCCAATGATTACTTACCCCAACCCCCTTGTTATGTGCGAAAAATGAACCTAGGTGAGAAAAGAAAATGTCCGCCATTGTTGTTTTGTTCTGATAAATTTTCCGAGAATTTTTTGTTATATGTGACGTCGGTAAAACAACAATACGTCATAATTTGGCACCAAAAGGCGAACGTCGCTTATTTAACGTAAGACGTTGAGAATTTTGCAGGAAAAGAGACAATTGTTTATTTTGAAGAGTCAAATCGAGGATATTTGAGTGCAAAACTGGTCCGATTTCGCACGTGAATCTCCCGAATAACGACCGGTTTTCACGATATCCGCCCGGTTTCTTCTCATTATTCAATGTTGATAACAGCCCAAAAACACAAATTTTATGCAATAATATGTGTGAATGTATGATACTTACAGAAAATGGTTTAGACATATCCATGGAAACAAAATCAATATGTACATCCTGCAGTCTCACATTAGATACTACAGTTCTTGTAAAAATTTCTTGATCATCAATGTTCTTTCCCTGATCCCTGTAAGAAAGATATTTAACATTTCGTCGTTGTAAATGCAAAACCTCGTATCTTATTTTTGGAAAATTTTAAATGGGAGGAAAGAAAGTGTAATAACTTTTACCAAACTGGAATGTTTTATTTGAAATTTTGACATACTGTTCACAAATAATGTGTCATTAATACTAATTGGTAGAAATATCTAAAAATCTGCCAGAATTGTTGAAACTGGGCACACAAGTTTGTACTTTGAAAATAGCAAGAATCCACATACAAGGTTTTGCATTTACACCAACGATTCACAAAGCAAGGGATTGGAGGGAGTAAATGCATTCAATTTTTTATTTGTGACCCATCACACTAAAAGGGACCTTATCGGCTGTGTGAAAAATATCGACCCTAGTCAGTCTGCGCAGTCCGCGCAGCCAGACTAGCATCGACACTTTTCACTTCTATGTAATTTTCTAAATCCAGAATGATTCCCCTTTCTTACTATATGTTCATTTTTTGCATACGGGATCTGGTTGACCTGTGCTGGGTCTAACAAGTCTGTCAAAATTTGGATTTTTGGAGTTCGGATAAGGTCCCTTTTAGCGTGACGGGTCACATTTTCACTCCAAATCAAAATTCCAAGTTGTGATTGGCTGGGGGTTAACATCTCTTTCAAATGCTACGGTCAAAATCAGGGCAGCTGCAGCACCTAAACATGAATTCCTGTCATTTGTCATACTAGCAGTGATTCAGATTGGACAAAAGTTTTTCATGACAGCTATCCTAGAATTAGAATTTGGCAGAGGCCATTTTGTCCTAAACTTAAAAAAAAAACTTTAGCTACAAAATTAAGAAAAAAATAACGATAGAGATCAACAACCATTTGGAATAACAAACATTCTAAACCTAACAGATGTTTTCTTCATCTTCTGGCTGAGAAACACATACAGCAAACAAAGCTTGTTGTCCAGATTAAACTTTTCTCGTCTTCGGCGCCATGACAGTCTAGCGATCATATTAGGATGCTTGCATTTCCTAAATTCCAAACTCAAAAGACTAGATTGGCTATTGTAACGCTGATGCATCGCATGAACTCATAAAGATCTAGAATCATTTGTATTGCATACAAGTTACTCTCCTAACAGAAAATTCCAGTCTCATCAAGTGACTTTTTTCAAGCAACTGCAGGTCATCCAAATATAGATATGTTTACAACAATTTGTTTGTATAAATCGCGTGTGTCAGCAAGCGTGGGAAAAATGATAATGCAATGAAAGCATATTTGATTTTAGTTTGTTGGTATGTGCTATCACGTGAGTCAACAATAAAATTTGTTGTAATCAGCGAGATCTGGAGAACACTGGAGAGTATCAAAGAGGGGATAAATCACATTTATGATTAATTAGTAGATATTACAGCAAAGAAAAAGAAATTTCTATTTAGCTTTTTCAAACCTGAATGAAGCGCTGTCATAATTCTTGAAAAAATGATCGGCCATTTAGTCCTATAAATTAAATTCTTATCAGCACTTTTGTCCTGATTCTTGAAAAAAGTTCGGCCATTTGACTTTTTATTGGCAATTTGCCAAAGGGCGACACCAATCTGAATCACTGCACCAATACTACTACAACATCCTTACCGAGCCTCCAGCTGCTTGCCCACACAGGATAAGGATTATCAAACCATTAGTTGGTGAACATTTTGTCAGAAAGGATATTTGCCATCTCCGGTATCTAACAAAGAACCTAATGAGTTGAGTAACAGCCAGATGCACTACCAACTGCACTATGGCCGCAGACCTAAGTTGTGAGTACTCATGTTATCTTACGATTTCTTTATGAAATGTGGCAAATATGTGAGTATTCTAGGTCTTTATGTTTAACCCTTTCCCGAACGACAAAATTTTAGGCCGGTCCAATTCGAAAGCAGTTGCAGACGAGAAAATACATCATATCAAATGGAGAAAATATGTATGTTATAGCCCAGATAATATTGAGGCAAAAGGAGAAAGTGCTGATTATCAGCACTTTCTTCTTTTGTCTAAATGTTTTCTCAAACCCTTTCTCTTGGGGACGTCAAAGCCTGGTCTTGTTTGGGAAAGGGTTAAGGCACAAACTAATCTGGATCCATAGTATCCAATAAATGACATAAGGAGCATCCTACCAGAGGCATGTTCTTTCGAACGAGACTTTTTTTAAGATTTTTAAAATCTTTTAGATAAACCGTTTTAAAGACGGAGATTTTGACCGACAGTTGTTCCGAATACTCCATCATGACATCATTTGTAAAAAGTATGAAGCATTTGGAACACCATAGTTGATAAATTATGGAGAATACTTGAGAAATCTCATTCTAAAGAATATGCGCCGAAGAATTCAGGTCAAATATCGTTGTTGTAAATGCAAAACCTCGTATCTCGTTTTTGGAAAATTTCAAAGGGGAGGGAAAAAAGTGTAATAACTTTTTCCAAACTGAAATGTTTTACTTGAAATTTGGACATATTGTTCACAAATGATTTGTCATTAATACTGATCAGTAAAAATATCTCAAAACCTGCAAGAATGGTCTTTAACTGGGCATACAAGTTTGTACTTTAAAAATTGCAAGAATCGACATACGAGGTTTTGCATTTACACCGACGATATGTTATTTAAGAAATTCATCACAACAAAAAATTGACTAACCCTTTCAAAATCATTTTAGTATCTCCCTCCACTTTTCTCTTATAAAAGCTTGCAGTTTTGTCCGCCAGTGCTTTCACATCCTTAGCTATAGACTCGGCCTGGGATTGCATCCCATCCATCCCCGCTATGATAAATACCGCACCAGTTACCTGAGGGTGAAAATATATATCGTTTTATCAAATTTTACGAAACAACAAAGTTTTATGTCAATTCTTATTACCCTTTGTTTTCATCTGAAAGTGAAAATATGCTATCAAATGTGATGATTTTAGATTGTTCAAATTTATAAGGTGATGTGCATGACAAAAATGGTATAACTAAATGCATAAAATTTGTGTATCAAGACATGGAAAGCACAGAAATAAAAGAAGAAAATGCTGTATTCCAGCATTTTCTTCTTTTCTTTCAATGCTTTCCAAAGCCATTGTAAATGGAAACTTCAAAACCAGGCCTTAATTTGTTAAAATATTGTAGAAGAAACCCCATCTCTTATAAAAGCTGGCAATTTTGTCTGCCAGTGCTTTCACATCTTTAGCTATAGACTCGACCTGGGATTGCATCCCATCCATCCCCGCTATAATAAATACGGCACCCGTCACCTGAAGGTAAAAATATTTTATCAAATATTTTATTGTTTTATCAAATTTTACGAAACAAAAAAATGTTTTATGTCAATTCTAATCTGCCTCTGCTTTCATCTGAAGGTGAAAATATGTTATCAAATGTGATGATTTTAGATTGTTCAAATTTATAAGGTGATGTGCATGACAAAAATGGTATTACTAAATGCATAAAATTTGTGTGTCAAAACATGGAAAGCACAGAAATAAAAGAAGAAAATGCTGTATTCCAGCATTTTCTTCTTTTCTTTCAATGCTTTCCAAAGCTGTTATAAATGGAAACTTCAAAACTAGGCTTTTATTTGTTAAAGAATAGTAGAAGAAACCCCATCTCTTATAAAAGCTGGTAGTTTGTCCGCCAGTGCGTTCACATCTTTAGCAATAGACTCAGCCTGGGATTGCATCCCATCCATCCCCGCTATAATAAATACGGCACCCGTCACCTGAGCATGAAAGCAATTGACACAATTGGTGGGTTAGTGTAACAAGTTTCATCTTAATTGGTCAATAATTATAGATGCTAGAGTGCAAACAAAGTCAAAACTAGCCATTTTAATCATTCAAGGGCAGATAACTTTCTGGTCCTATCATCAACTCAAACGAGAACTTATAACCATACATGTTTTGACAAAGTTTGGTTGAGATAATGAGATTGGCTTAAATTTGTCGATGCTAGATTGTAAACACCAAATTGTTGACAGACAGACAACTTCATGCTCAGGTGAGCTGATAATATTGTAAGTCTTTCTAATATAAATTCTATAATTCTTGTTTCCATAATCAAGTGGTTGACTGAAGATGCTGGAATGTGAAGTTTATGGCAATATTAATATGTCTTATTGTTTATTAAACGTGTGTAAAACTCAAACTGATAGCAAAAATTAATCTTTATATGGAACAGTATTTAATAGTGTGGTATGGGAAAGCATACAATAATTAATCCTACTTTACTTCTTATATATTTGGACAAGTTTTAGATGGTTTCATAAAGGACAAGAGCTGTCAGAGACGGACAATGCTCCCCGAATAAGGCATTGTCACAATAAATATATGCCATGCAGAGCTAATATAAAGCTAACAAATGTTAAGCCCCCTTTTTCCATGACATATTTTTTATACCCATATTTCACATAGTTTCTTGTCAAGGGCATCTGATTTGCTACTCAAATATGAAATTTCATCAAATTCTGACCATTAGACTAGGAGAAATTAAAGAAAAACTGCATTTAACCTTAAGTCCCCTTTTCCCGTGACGAGGCCTCAAATCAAAAAACCGGGAAAAGTACATCGGCATTTTGTCATAGGGAGTTCACATGGTAAGTTTCATTTGATTTGGCCCAAGGGTTATGGAGAAGTCGCTTCGGACGGACGGACGGACGGACGGAATGACGGACGGAATGACGGACGGACGGATGGACGGACAGACGAAGCGGCGACTATATGCTCTCCCTTCGGGGAGCATAAAAATGTAACCAAGATGTACACAAATGCCCCGGAAATGGCCAATATTAAGTTTCTGGACAAACAGACAGACGGACGGGTGGACAGAAGGTCACCAGTCAAAAAAATATGCCCCCAATCTTTCAATTCTGGAGCATAAAAACACCTCATCATACCTTACTACTGATGTATGATACATATCCAAAGATAGATTTGACAGCGTCTTTAGTTTTTGTATGACTGTAGACTGGAAACACTAGCAAGGTCCTCTTGGTGATAAATAAATGTGAGAGTACCTGAAATAAACAAGAGCCATCATAGACCAGTTTGAGGGCCTGGTGCAAAACTATTGTAACTACATTTTGTAAAATATTACAGGAGAGGGAAAAAACTTATTGATTTTCTCAAAGTTAAAGGGACATTTCATTCCAATTTCAATTTTCTTAAGTATGTATTGATGCCAAGATTGGCTATTCTAATGAGTATAAATACTATTAGTTTTTAATTGAGCGTCCGAAAGGACGTACAATTCTTATAACCACTTTTGGACAGGCAAAATGGGTTTTCATTACCAAAAAACCCTTTCTCAGACTCAATTGCCAGTTGACCAAAATTCAAAATAGATTTTGCGACCATACAGGAAAACTGTCGTATCTTTTCCTACTTTCTATATGTTCTCTAACAAATACTATAAGATTCATTGGCCGATTCAATTCATGCCACGTCTTAACCAACTTTACGATCTTTTTTCGATTTAATCATTTTCTTGTAGTTTTTTTACTTTCGTAATATTTATTGTGTAAAGGGTAAGATCTTTAGAAAGCGATACATGCATATACATGCATACACTATGGTTATAATGTAAACAGACTCCCTATATCATCAGCAGCAGCGATAGCTCAAACGGGAAAGGATTAACCTCGCAACCTTTTTTCAGTTTGAAATTTGGAACGCCCGTTGGTTCAAAACCAGTTCGGATTATTTCTTCTGTAAAACGTTTGTTTTTCTTGATGTGTTTACTGAAAACACACATTTTAGAATGATTATATTCTGTTTTAATTCGGGAGAAAGGGCGGAGCCAAATAAACGGTTCATTACATTTAGCCTGAGGAGAAACAGCCTTGCTGCTTAGCGGTAAATCGTCGGTATTATTGCAAAACATTATAACTACAGCGTGTATCAGGCTGTAGTTACGAGGTTTTATTACAACACATTTTACAATTGAACATTCTTTCAATTTCGAAATGTGTTCATGCTCGTCCCGCACGTTTTTCTCTTATCTCAACCAAAATATCGAGCAGTAAACTCGTCGAATAACCTCTTTGCTTAGACACACCCTTTCAGGTGAAAAAAAATGGATTATACCCAATTTAATGCACGTATTGTGTATGATAGGTTCCTTTTCTTTGATCATTGTTGTTTAAGTCTTTGACATATTTAAAGGAACGGGGTTTCCACGAGACGTACTTTGGAACCAGGGTTTTGAAAATGATAATCGGGGAGTGAGTTCATTTCGCAACTCGGGTTCGACTCGATGACAAATCGGGTTTCCATCTGAACAGCCTCAGATGAGACACTAGTGAAATCTACCTATTCAGAAAAATAGTTGCTCTTACGAGTTTTTTTTTCTCCAGCATCTGTATCACTGATATTCGACAGTATCATGACCTATTTACATACTGATCGATGATCATGACAACAATGATTATTACTAGTATAAGACTAAGTGACAGCGATCTGTATTTATTTCGTTTAAGAGACCCGTTTACGTGTATTGAGCTAAGAAGATGAAGCAATGGGTCTGCAACAGATGGTACCTGGATGATCGTATGAATATGTTTACAGATAGGGACATTGCTATTCTCAAATTTTCGTTGATAATGATATGAAGATTTAAATTGCTTATTGTGCTCCACTGCCATTTGCCCGACGGCACGTTCCCAATTTCTTCTTTTTATGCACATCTGTAGATGTAAGGATGCTGCGGTAGTACTTGTATGAGGAATCCATGGTTAGGTGCTCCAATTCATCTGGTATTTTGTTTCTGGAAAAGTATGTATTGAATTTGTTTTGTAACCACAACCAGGGAAAACTGCTACCGTGTTTTTTTTCTTTTTTTTTTACTCTAAACAGGAATGAAAATCAAAGTGCTTGGAGCACTATATTTAGACGCCTCTCATTGATTGAGCGGAATTGTATGTAAATGATCAGCGTTTCATTACTTTATTTCGTTGAATTTGTGTTAAGATCGATTCTAAATCACTGCGGTCGTTTTTTCACCAACGATGGTGGAGATAGAAGTCGAACAAGAGTGCCATGGTCACAATATACGCCGCCACTTATAAAACTTGAGACAAAAAAAATGACATTGACAAGGATTTATAAATATTCACACAAAAACCTGTAAAAAGTTGTGTTCACAAAAAGGTTTTTATAAATATCCAGTCAAAAACCTGGAAGGAATTGCGTTCACGAGACTGAAATATCATTAAGCCCTAGAGACTAAGATTGAAGGGGGCATAACTCAGGCAAAAATCAATGAACCATAAAATCCTTACTTCATGCACATCTACCAATTAAGGTAATAACATCCACCAAGTTTCATAAGGATCCAGTCAGAATCTTAGAAGAAGTTGTGTTGACAAGGCTGCAATTTTAATCAGCCCCAGAGACTAAGTTTTAAGGGGGCATAACTCTAGAAAAAATCAATGAACCATAAAATCCTTCCTTCATGCAAATCTACCAATTGAGGTGATTGACCAAGTGTCATTAATATCCAGCCATAAACGTAGGAGGACTGGCGTTGACAAGGCTGCAATTTCAGTAAGCCCCACAGACTAAGTTTTAAGGGGGCATAACTCAGGCAAAAATCAATGAACCATAAAATCCTTCCTTCATGCACATCTACCAATTGAGGTGATAACATTGACCAAGTTTCATTAAGATCTAGCCAGAAACTTAGGAGGAGTTGCGTTGACAAGGCTGCAATTTCAATAAGCCCCACAGACTAAGTTTTTAAGGGGCATAACTCAGGCAAAAATCAACGAACCATAAAATCCTTCCTTCATGCACATCTACCAATTGAGGTGATAACATTGACCAAGTTTCAAGAAGATCCAGCCAGAGACTTAGGAGGAGTTGCGTTGACAAGGCTGCAATTTCAATAAGCCCCACAGACTAAGTTTTTAAGGGGCATAACTCAGGCAAAAATCAACGAACCATAAAATCCTTCCTTCATGCACATCTACCAATTGAGGTGATAACATTGACCAAGTTTCAAGAAGATCCAGCCAGAGACTTAGGAGGAATTGCATTGACAAGAAAAGTGGACGGACGGACGGACGGACAGACAGAGAAGATAAGCCATATACGTCCGCCTCCGGCGGCGTATAAAAAAAGATGATTAAAAAGAACAAAACAATGTCTGAGTAGAATTCGAACCCAGGGCCTTCCGGATATAGACATGTGTAAAGAGTGCAAGGTGAGTGCTCTGCTAAGTGAGCTATCGCGGCTTTCATTTATGTAGCGCGTTGGCTTACATTTTGAATAAATTGCTTTGTAGCGTACTTTATAAAATCAATGAAAAGTATAACTGACGACAATACTCATAGTAAACCGAAACAAGAAGACAAAAGTGCTAATCGCATGGCCTTAATTGAATTTGGTAATCAAATTAATAGTGATTATTCATAGCGACAAATCAGTTGTCTTGAAACGGCAATCAAATCAATTTGAAGCCTGAGAAGGGTTTTCTGGTATTAAAGCCGATTTCGTATGTCCGAAACCGATCTTATAGAATTAAACACAGAAGAATGAATAAAATATCTTTCGTTCATGTACAATCCCGCTCAATCAATCAGAGACGTCCAATTACAGTGCTCTCAGCACTTTGATTTGAAGTTGTTGCCAATAAGCCAGAAACACGCATTTAAAGTTAAGACATAATCGATAAATTGCATATAAATCCGAACTGTTGTCCACAACAATTTGTTCAATTTTAACACAAAAATATAAATTTCTCGTAAACGGCGCAATATTTTGGCTTGAAATTTTCAGAATTTTCATAAGGAAATATGCTCTTTCAGATAAAAATAAAAGTAAAATTTATGACAAAAAATTCTGAAATGTCACTTTAAAGAGGAAAAATGTTTTTAAAATTCTAAATATCTTTTTAAGTATACAGAATTGAAACCTAACATTAGAACATGTGATGTATTACTTCCTAAAGATTCAGAAAATGCAAAAAAGTGAATTTCTGAAAAATATGTAGTTACAATAGTTTTGCACCGAGCCCTCGAAATTTTAATTTACTGTTATGCTGACCGAATAAGTGTTACATATGATGTTTCATCAACCTTGGTCCAAGGGTTGCTTAGATCTGGCTTGGGACAGATGGACAGATGGATGGAATATCAAGACAGATGAATGGTCTGAGGGACGGACAGCATGGCGACTATATGCTCCCCCGAAAATATGTCATTATCTTAAATAAACTTCACGTCATAAAATTATTGAAGGCTGACAAGCAATTTCTTCATTTCCCAAAAATGTTTTCTACCACAAAAGACAACAAAATTTAAATTCCATTCACTTGAAAAAGTTGTCTGCAACATCTTTGAATGTTGTTGTTTGGAAATGGGTTAAATGATGAAATATATATGAAAATCACATAATACCTCATCACATTCAATGGCATTCACTTTAAACCTGGATCCAAAAGATAGATTATTCACTGCAAACAGTGGTTGAGAGTCCATCGTCTTTTCCCCTTTAAGATGTTTGACGAGACTTTGTTTTTTACCCGCAGTCTGAGTTTGAATGACGACCATTTTTACTATATCTTCATTGTCAGGCTTTGAATATGCAGGGGCTGAAATAATGTGGAAAGTGAAAATAAAACAATGTCTGTGTTTTTTCTTGAATCTTAAGGTAGAATACCTGACATAAAGATTCACACAACATCTGCATTTTTCATGTGACTTCATAATCATTCAGCCTCAGAAAGTCTAGAATCTAGAATCCTGGTAAATTTTCTGTATAGATTGGATACCGCCAAAAGTTAATGTCTCCCAAAATACTCCTGAACATGTGATTCTCAAAATGGCCACATTCACTGTGTATGATCATGTGACTTAGAATTTACAATAATTCTCAATAACTTTGTCAATACTTGACCAATTTGAATTCCGTTTGAAGCAGAGAATGTGGAAAAATGTCAGGAATAACATGGACGGGGTAGATTTTTAAAAATATCAACTGATAAAAAAGTTATTGAAGATAAACTAAAATTTGGGTTTATCTTCAATAACTTTTTTATCTGTTGATTTTTTAAAAGTGAACCACGTCCATCTAATGCGTGACATCTGTCCACATTCTCTGCTTCAAACCAAATTCAAATCGGTCACGTATTAACAAAGTTATTGAAGATATTCGATAATTATTGCATTGCGTGATTATCCACCGTGACATTATTTGATAAATAATCATTAAAAATACAAACCTTGCATAATTGCCCCTCTCGACTTCTGTAGAATATCTAACTCTGGTGAAATACAAGGATACCCCTCAAAATCTATTTCTATACTCTGTGAACCAATTTTCCGTGGCAATATCGTCACACTTGTTCCTTTTATCGCAATGTTTTTCAGCTTGCTACATTTGTTCAGTAAATACAGCAGACTTGCCTCTGTGACTTGGTATAGTCCAACTAGATAAACCTGGAAAAAAAAGAGAATGGTACAGCGCACAGGAAAGTAGCCAGGAATTTGTTATGTTGAAGCCCAACATTCGAATATTCTTGGATCTTATCGTTTCTCAAGATCGGTTCCAATGTATAACAGTTGCCGGCATAGGAGGATTCCTCCCATATCACTCCGCAAGCATAACAACGGAAGCAGACTGAACAACTATCTAAATCTACACAAAAAATTATTTGAAACAAGCAGCGTTCAAAAGTCAATTGCATCCTCATGTGATAAAATTTTATCAGATAAAAAATTGATGTGATTTACCAATTAATGACAATTATAAAATTTGATTTCAAGTTTGAATTTTATGAAAGAGTTTTACTTACTTATTTTACTTTACATTTAGGATTTCCACTCTATGTTTACATTCGGACTCGCCTAGATGCTTAATCTAAAAATAGAGCGTCTAGTGATCATGATCACCATGGAGAAACCACGTGGTGATCTAGTCAGTTTTATTTAAGTTGAAACGTTTCCCATCCAAGAAATACAAGATAGGGGTGGTGGTGGGAAACAAGTAAAATAAGTAAGTAAAACTCTTTCATAAAATTCAAACTTGAAATCAAATTTTATAATTTTATTTCATTCGTTTTACTTACTTATTTTACTTTACATTTAGGATAGATTTCAAAGCAATGCTTACCTTCTATCCTGGAGGAGAAGTCTTGTATATATTTCTTGGTGTAAGATTCTTTTTCATCTTCATCCCAAGCTGTACAATCTATATACATCAGATTCCCTTTAATGTTCATGTATCCCTTCTGTACAGAATACCATTATATACAATAAATGCTACTACTTGTAACACAAAAACAGTCAAATCGCGACTCGCTAAAGTCAAAAACAGCACCCGTTTCAGAGCTTTCCTAGCTCTGAGATGACATGTCCCTCAGATAAAACTTTACAAAAGTAGATTCACGACTCCAGTCAGCTGCAGACAGGATTGAACTTAAGGAAGCACCTTTGAATAAGGCATATGAAGTTCCAATTGCTCTAGTACTGTGACCTTTGATTTTTGTTGAATTATCTCCGAGACACATTTTGATAGTCTGCACAATCCAGTTTGAAATGGTTTGAGACGACACTGGCTTGTGTGGCTCATTAAGACTTAGAAAAACACTGAGCTCTTCTGAACCATCTGCCTTCTTTCTAAAAGATTCTGTTTTCATCAGATAATAGTACATACTTCTTTTAGGATCCAATTTCTTATTGTCTTTGAATGTTGGAATAAATATAGAGGTACCATAATGCCCTTCTCTATCTTGTTTGGCTAAACCATGTCTTACAAAAGTCAATCCTTGGCGTTGAACGTTCACAGAACCCTCACCAAGCCGCAGAGCCTGAATGTCGCTACATCTCCTGAAACAGGAAATAGCAACTAAGAACACTGTCTTGAATGTAATGAATTTCAATGATGCTCTCTTCATTGGCTCAAAAGGTCTTTTCTGCAAAGAAGAAAGAACATGTTCCAAGTTCCATTCCGGCACTAAGTGCCTTTGTGGAGGTCTGGAATTAAAGACACCTTTGATTAGTCTGATTAAATCAGGGTGTTGACCTACTTTGAAACCTTCTATTGGTGGTAGAACATTTGACAGCATTGACCTATACCCGGCAATAGTACGGTACTGCAAACCCTCATCAAATAAGTCTGAAAGAAAATCTGAAACAAGGGTTAGAGATATGTCATTGGGACCAATTTCCCGTTGACGACACCAGCTACGGAATCTTCGATACTTTGCGTTGTAGTCCCGTTGTGTGCCTTTGCGCCAAGAGGCCCTGAGAAGCTTTCGAGACTGTTCCGAAAAGCCTCTATTTTGGAACAATTTGTCGACAGTCTCCATGCCACTAGCTGAAAAATTTGAGGATTTGGATGATAAATCCTTGACAACGGTTGAACCAACAGGTCTGGAATCTGTGGTAACTGAATTGGTATCGCAACAAGGAACTGCAGAAGCTCCGTATACCAGTGTCTCCGAGGCCATCGCGGTGCTATCAGAATTATCTCGCACTGAAAATGAGACATGTGTTTTAGTACCTTCGGAATCAGACATATTGGGGGATAGGCATACGCAAACATGTTCTCCCAGGTAATAGATAAAGCATCTATTGCAAAAGCTTGATGAGATGGGAACCAAGTGCAGAATACTTCCGTCTGATGGTTTTGTTTTGATGCAAACAGATCCATCAGTGGGTGACCCCAAATTGCAAAAATATTCTGGACTATTTCCCTTTTCAAAGACCATTCTGTTGCTAAAACTTTCTGACGACTCAGCTGGTCTGCTAGCACATTGTCCTTCCCACAAATATGGACTGCTTTTAAAGTCATTTGATTTTGAATGGCAAGATTCCAAATCTCCCAAGTTTTCATGCACAGTTTGCTGGACCGAGTGCCCCCTTGGCGATTGATATACTGGACACAAGTCATATTGTCTGATTTGATTAGAACACATTTCTTGTTTATCTGTGGTAAAAAGTGAGTCATTGTCAGAAGAATGGCTTCCATCTCTAACAGGTTGATATGCCAACTTTGTTGCTGTGTATTCCACTGACCTTGTACAAAATGGTTGTCCAAGTGACCCCCGTACATGACCTTTGACGCATCTGTTGTGATTGTTACCTCTGTCATAGTTTTTTGGACAGATCGACCCTTGAAAATGTTCGCTCTCTGTCTCCACCACGTCAGATGAGATCTGAGATGTGGAGTACATGGAACCAACTTTTCCAATGGATCCTTTGAGGGTTTCCAAAAACACAGCAGATGTAATTGAATCGGTCGCATGTATAGGCGTGCATTTGGGATCAGTTCTATACAAGACGCCATCAGACCCAGAAGATGCAAAAAGTCTCTGGCTTTGACCGTTAGATGACAAAATGGAATTAGCGCCAACTGTATTTTGGCAAACCTTTCTT
The DNA here is from genome assembly GCA_963680895.1 of Fragum sueziense. Taxonomy (NCBI): domain Eukaryota; kingdom Metazoa; phylum Mollusca; class Bivalvia; order Cardiida; family Cardiidae; genus Fragum; species Fragum sueziense. The sequence goes on from OY804604.1 coordinate 5,740,707, forward strand.
CTGTCGGGTAAATTAGCCCTTTCTGAAGGCTGAGTAGAGCCCCTAAATATATCAAATCCTGACTGGGACATAGGTTTGATTTTTCCAAATTGACCATGAAACCTAGAGAGACCAAAAGATTCAGACATAAACTGCGATCCTGAATTAGAAGACTCTTGTTTTGGTTCAGATTCAACCAATCGTCTAGATATACTGCTAATCTGACATTTTGAATTCTCAGATGGGCTGCTACCACAGACACCAGCTTTGTGAAAACTCTGGGTGCCGAGGTTGGACCAAAACACATCACTTTCCACTGGAAGCACTGATTTTTGAAACAAAATCTCAGGTATTTCCTGTGGCTGTGAAAGATTGGAAAGTGTAGATAGGCATCTGAAAGATCTATTGTTATTGCCCAATCTTTTGGTTTCAATAGATTTATCACCTTTGATAAAGTGTCCATCTTGAAATGTTTCTTTACTAGATACCTGTTCAGGGGTCTGAGATTTATTACTGGACGCATTTTCCCGTTCTTTTTGGGGACCAGAAAAAACGTACTGTAAAAACCGTCCTGAGCATTTTGAACATCCACTTTTTCTATACAATCTTTTTGAAGCAAAGTGTCTATTTCTTGAGAAATTAAATCTTGATCTTTTGCAGGTACAACTGTAGGACGAATCCCTGTTGGTTTTGGAATGCTCATGAACTCCAGTTTGTACCCTTCTTTTATGACTGACAACACCCACTGATCTGATGTTATCTTTTTCCAGTTGTCCAGAAATAAAGTCAGGCGACCCCCGACAGGTATCTGTGGAAGCTTTGACAAAATTGACTTTTGTAAATTTCTTACCTTGGAGTCATTTTTTCTTGGGGATACGAAAAGGAGGCACAGACTGTTCTGTTTTCTCCTTGTTGAAAGTTTTCTCTGGCTGGTAAGTGGACGTACTCGCCTTGTTAAAGCCAGACTTGAAATTTGGAGCTGAAGAAGAAGACTTATTTACAAATGAAGAAGTTTTCTGTCTTTTATCTGGCTTGTCATAGTTACTAGGCCAGCTTCGTTTCTTTTCAAACAATTCCGGAACAAGATCGCTCAACTGATCTTTTTTGTCCTTTCTGTCCCTAAGTTTGTCTTCTAATCCCTGCCCAAAAAGGGCTTGACCACTTAAAGGAAGATCTAGCACTTTGACATGAATGTCTTTCAATGTATCTAAGCCTGTGTCTGCAACAACAGCTTTGCGTCTGATAATATGATGGTACGCTCCAGAACGACCAGTCTGATCCAAGGCTTTGGAAGATATGTCGAAAAGATCCCTAACTATCTGTATCGACTTGTCAATATTTTGTTCAGGACCACTCAATGTTTTCATCAGAGAACCTAGTCCTTGCTGTAGGTATGATAGAGCTAAAATGCCGTAACGACTAGCCATTTGTCCTTGATAGCCCAAAGATTCAATGGATTTAAAGGGTTGAGAAACCAATTGTTTACCTTTACTCCATGTCTTAACTGATTTAGAACCATGTCGCTTCCTAAGCATAGGTTCCACCATATCGTCTAATCCTGGCACTTGCACAATGTCCACAGACTGTTGACTGACAGGAAAATTCAAGCGATATTCCTCCTTGTAGGCATGTAGCTTGCTAGGCATATCACAACGCCATGAGTTTTTTAGAATGTCACTTTGTAAATTGTCCAAAACAATTCCATGTTGAGATTCTGACTTTTCGGAGGTGTTGAAAATACTGGCTAAATTCGGCCTTTCCTCGTTTAGTCCAAAATGACTGTAAGATTCAAGTTTCCCATTTTTCCCTTTAGAAACGGAGACAGAACTGAAATCTGAATCACCATCGTCACAATCAGAGAACAAATTTCTCACTTCCGAAGACGAAGGATGTAAAGAAAGCTGATCGTCCGGCACATTACACAAGCCGACATTGTCATCAGTTTTCGCATTTTTAGACCGACGAGCCCGAGTCTCGATGTCTGTGTTGCTTTGACCCTGCCCCGAAGGCTGGTCTTGAAGCAAATTAAGAATCGCCGAGAACTTAGCGTCCGTTGCAGACTGCATCTGCGTAAGACGTAATTCCAAGTCCTTCACAGTCGTTCTTCTGCTCTTCTCCGTAACTGGCTCCGAACGAGCCGACGGCGAAGTGGGTGGGCTGGTATGTTCCTCCCGCGAAGCCTTAACAGCCGCTTCAGCCATAATAATGACCAAAAGAATTAAAACTTTATGTTGAAAAATAATTCGTCCGAACGTTTCAACGCTAAAGTAAAAACTGACTAGATCACCGAAATCAAGCGTTCTGCCAATAACCCGCTGCCAACAAGCGTTCTGCCAATAAAGATCTGTACAAAACCGATTTATCTCCCTTGCATGACGATTTTTTGGGGGGGCCAAGAAATATCAAAATAAATGAAATAATTCGTCCATAATCGTTAAAATTAACATGGAGACGAACAAATTGATATTCTAAACTGCATGGCTAAAAAATTTAGACGTGCTAACACTGAATGAGGCAAAAATCGGCATTCGCTTGTTTCGCACCAGGATAGTTTTGAACCTTTTGTTAACCCGCTCTCCAAGGCTACGCTGTGAACATTTATTTAATATATATCAACATTGTTGCACCATTTCCATGTCATATCTGATTTATTACATTAAAATATCTTGTTTCGTTTGACCAATTAGCATCTAGAAAAGCTCTTAAAAAGAAATGAAAAGCTCTTGCAAATAACATTGTAAACAGACCATTTTGAACTAAATTTACTTAATAGGGCCACTTTTCAACAGATATTGTGAATAGATCTACTTCTCAAATTGAAGATCTGACCAAAATAAAGTCATAGGTCTGAAATGATAAGAACCATGAAGTAACCATGTGTTGGGCTCAACCCCCTGTTATTTGTAATTTACTTGACCAATTATCAATTAGACCCCCTCCAACAACCTTTCAGGCTCTGATTCTGAGCATCACAAAAGTGAAATCACAACCCGAGGTTAATGCTGGACTCAATATATAACCATAGTAACTATACATGGGGCTCGATCTCTGGAATAATTTATGCTTGGCCATTTATGATGAGAATGGAAAGTTATGTGGTTTTTTTTTTTTTTTCTCAAGAAATACCCCTTCTGACCTGTGGGCCTCACAGATGGGATTGTGACACCATGGTTTTATGTACAATGGTTAGTGCTGGACTCATAGAAAAAAATATAGTAACCATACATGGAGCTCAACCTCTGGAATATTTTTACTCTACCATTTATGGTGAAAATGGACATTTCTATGATATTTTCAAGAAATACACCGTCTGGGCCTCACAAAAGGGATTGTGACACCATGGTTTTATGTACAATGGTTAGTTCTGGACTCATAGAAGAAAATTATAGTAACCATACATGGGGCTCAACCTCTGGAATATTTTTATACTTTACCATTTATGGTGAAAATGGACATTTCTCTGATATTTTCAAGAAATACCCCCTCTGGGCCTCACACAAGGGATTGTGACACCATGGTTTTATGTACAATGGTTAGTTCTGGACTCATAGAAGGAAATTATAGTATCCATACATGGGGCTCAACCTCTGGAATATTTTTATACTTTACCATTTATGGTGAAAATGGACATTTCTCTGATATTTTTAAAGAAATACCCCCTCTGGGCCTCACAAAAGGGATTGTAACACCATGAATTCATGTCCAATGGTTAGTTCTGGACTCATATGAGATAGTTAAAGTACACATAAATGGGGCTCAACTTCTGGAATATTTTTATGCTTTACCATTCATGGTGAGAATGGACATTTCTCTGATAATTAAAACAAATACCCCCTCTGGGCCTCACATAAGGGAATGTGACACCGTGGCTTGATGTCCATTGGTAAGTGCTTGACTCATATCAGATAATTATAGTGACCGTACATGAGGCTCGCCCTCTTGGATATTTTTATGCTTGACCATTAATTTTATCGTGAGAATGGACATTTCTCTGATATTAATCTAAACAAATACCCGCTCTGGTCCTCAGACAAGGGATTGTGACACCACGGTTTCATACCCATTTGTTAGTGCTGGACCCATAGAAAGTTATTATAGATACCCTACATGGGGCTCAACTTTTTGAATATTTTTATGCTTGACTGTTTATTGTGAGAATGTACATTTCTCTGAAGATCTAAACAAATACCCCCTTCAGGCCTCACTAAAGGGATTGTGACACCACTGCTTGATGTCCATTGGTTAGTGCTGGACTCTAAATATCCAATGGGTATTTTTTTCAGGAGGTTGAGCCCCACTTTTAGTTATACTTATAACATTCTATGATATTGTAGGTTATTAATGGCATATAGCCAGTGGTGTCACAATCCCTTGGTAGAGGCCCAGCAGGGGTCTAAGTTGATGCAATAGCAATAAATTGCTTGAAATGGTCAACTTTCACCCTAAAATTCCAATAAAAAAAATTTCAGGAGGTTGAGCCCCACTTTTAGTTATACTTATAACATTCTATGATATAGTAGGTTATTAATGGTATATAAGCAGTGGTGTCACAATCCCCAGGTAGAGGCCCAGCAGGGGTCTAAGTTGATGAAATGGCAAAAAAATCTTTAAAATGGTCAACTTTCACCCTAAATATCCAATAGAAAATTTTTTAGGAGGTTGAGCCCCTTTGTTACTTATATTCATAACATTTTATGATATGATACGTAATAAATGGTATATAAGCAGTGGTGTCACAATCCCCAGGTAGAGGCCCAGCAGGGGTCTAAATTGGTGCAATAGTAATAAATTGCTTGAAATGGTCAACTTTCACCCTAAACACCCAATAGAAATTTTTTCAGGAGGTTGAGCCCCACTTTTAGTTATATCCATAACAGTTTATGATATGATACATAATAAATGGTATATAAGCATGGTGTCAAAATCCCCAGGTAGAGGCCCAGCAGGGGTCTAAGTTAATGCAATAGCAATAAATTGCTTGAAATGGTCAACTTTCACCCTAAACACCCAATAGAAATTTTTTCAGGAGGTTGAGCCCCACTTTTAGTTATATTCATAACATTCTATGATATGATACGTAATAAATGGTATATAAGCAGTGGTGTCACAATCCCCAGGGAGAGGCCCAGCAGGGGTCTAATTTGATGAAATAGTAAAAAATCTTTTGAAAATATCAACTTTCACCCTAAAATTCCAAAAGAAAAATTTTCAGGAGGTTGAGCCCCACTTTTAGTTATATTCATAACATTCTATGATATGATAGTTTATTAATGGTGTATAAGCAGTGGTGTCACAATCCCCGGGGAGAGGCCCAGCAGGGGTCAAAGTTCATGCAATAGCAAGAAATTGCTTGAAAATGTCAACCTTCATCTTAAAATTCCAATAGAAATTTTTTCAGGAGGTTGAGCCCCACTTTTAGTTATATTCATAGTATTCTATAATAAGTTAGTTTATCAATGGTGTATAAGCAGTGGTGTCACAATCCCCGGGGAGAGGCCCAGCAGGGGTCAAAGTTCATGCAATAGCAATAAATTGCTTGAAATAGTCAACCTTCATCCTAAAATTCCAATAGAAAATTTTTCAGGAGGTTGAGCCCCACTTTTAGTTATATTCATAACTTTCTATGATGAGTGAGGTTATTAATGGTATATAAGCAGTGGTGTCACAATCCCCAGGGAGAGGCCCAGCAGGGGTCTAAGTTGATGCAATAGCAATAAATTGCTTGAAATGGTCAACCTTCACCCTAAAATTCCAATAGAAAATTTTTCAGGAGGTTGAGCCCCACTTTTAGTTATATTCATAACTGTCTATGATAAGTTAGGTTATTAATTGTATATAAGCAGTGGTGTCACAATCCCCGGCGAGAGGCCCAGCAGGGGTCTAAGTTGATGAAATAGTAAAAAAATCTTTGAAAATGTCAACTTTCACCCTAAAATTCCAATAGAAAATTTTTTCAGGAGGTTGAGCCCCACTTTTAGTTATATTCATAACATTCTATGATAAGTTAGGTTATTAATGGTATATAAGCAGTGGTGTCACAATCCCCGGGGAGAGGCCCAGCAGGGGTCAAAGTTCATGCAATAGCAAAAAATTCTCTGAAAATGTCAACTTTCACCCTAAAATTCCAATAGAAAATTTTTCAGAAGGTTGAGCCCCACTTTTAGTTATATTCATAACATCCTATGATAAGTCAGGTTATTAATGGTATATAAGCAGTGGTGTCACAATCCCCGGGGAGAGGCCCAGCAGGGGTCAAAGTTCATGCAATAGCAAAAAATTCTCTGAAAATGTCAACTTTCACCCTAAAATTCCAATAGAAAATTTTTCAGGAGGTTGAGCCCCACTTTTAGTTATATTCATAATATTCTATGATAAGTTAGGTTATTAATGGTATATAAGCAGTGGTGTCACAATCCCCGGGGAGAGGCCCAGCAGGGGTCAAAGTTCATGCAATAGCAAAAAATTCTCTGAAAATGTCAACTTTCACCCTAAAATTCCAATAGAAAATTTTTCAGGAGGTTGAGCCCCACATTTAGTTATATTCATAACATTCTATGATAAGTTAGGTTATTAATGGTATATAAGCAGTGGTGTCACAATCCCTAGGGAGAGGCCCAGCAGGGGTCAAAGTTCATGAAATAGCAAAAAATTCTCTGAAAATGTCAACTTTCACCCTAAAAATCCAATAGAATTTTTTTCAGGAGGTTGAGCCCCACTTTTAGTTATATTCATAACATTCTATGATATGATAGTTTATAAATGGTATTTAAGCAGTGGTGTCACAATCCCCGGGGAGAGGCCCAGCAGGGGTCAAAGTTCAGGCAATTGCAATAGATTGCTTGAAATGGTCAACCTTCATCCTAAAATTCCAATAGAAAATTTTTCAGGAGGTTGAGCCCCACTTTTAGTTATATTCATAACTGTCTATGATAAGTTAGGTTATTAATGGTATATAAGCAGTGGTGTCACAATCCCCGGCGAGAGGCCCAGCAGGGGTCTAAGTTGATGAAATAGTAAAAAAAATCTTTGAAAATGTCAACTTTTACCCTAAAATTCCAATAGAAAATTTTTTCAGGAGGTTGAGCCCCACTTTTAGTTATATTCATAACATTCTATGATATGATAGTTTATAAATGGTGTATTAGCAGTGGTGTCACAATCCCCAGTGGGAGGCCCAGCAGGGGTCAAAGTTCATGCAATAGCAATAAATTGCTTGAAATGGTCAACCTTCATCCTAAAATTCCAATAGAAAATTTTTCAGGAGGTTGAGCCCCACTTTTAGTTATATCCATAACATTCTATGATAAGTCAGGTTATTAATGGTGTATAAGCAGTGGTGTCACAATCCCCGGGGAGAGGCCCAGCAGGGGTCAAAGTTCATGCAATAGCAATAAATTGCTTGAAGATGTCAACCTTCATCTTAAAATTCCAATAGAAATTTTTTCAGGAGGTTGAGCCCCACTTTTAGTTATATTCATAACATTCTATGATAAGTTAGGTTATTAGTGGTGTATAAGCAGTGGTGTCACAATCCCCGGGGAGAGGCCCGGCAGGGGTCAAAGTTCATGCAATAGTAATAGATTGCTTGAAATGGTCAACCTTCATCCTAAAATTCCAATAGAAAATTTTTCAGGAGGTTGAGCCCCCACTTTTAGTTATATTCATAACTTTCTATGATAAGTTAGGTTATTAATGGTGTATAAGCAGTGGTGTCACAATCCCCGGGGAGAGGCCCACCAGGGGTCTAAGTTGATGAAATAGCAAAAAATTCTTTGAAAATGTCCACTTTCACCCTAAATTTCCAATAGAAAATTTTTCAGGAGGTTGAGCCCCACTTTTAGTTACATTCATAACTTTCTATGCTAAGTCAGGTTATTAATGGTATATAAGCAGTGGTGTCACAATCCTTTGGGAGAGGCCCAGCAGGGGTCTAAGTTGATGAAATAGCAAAAATAATCTTTGAAAATGTCCACTTTCACCCTAAATTTCCAAAAGAAAATTTTTCAGGAGGTTGAGCCCCACTTTTAGTTACATTCATAACTTTCTATGCTAAGTCAGGTTATTAATGGTATATAAGCAGTGGTGTCACAATCCTTTGGGAGAGGCCCAGCAGGGGTCTAAGTTGATGAAATAGCAAAAATAATCTTTGAAAATGTCAACTCTCACGCTAAATATCCAATAGCGTTTTTTTTCAGGAGGTTGAGCCCCACTTTTAGTTATATTCATAACATTATATGATATCCGTAATTAATGGTATAAAAGCAATGGTGTCACAATCCCTGAGGAGAGGCCCAGCATGGGTTTTAGTTGGTGAAATAGCTAAATATGAGTAAGTTGGTCCTCTATGTCCACAAGGATTTTTTCAGGAGGTTCCTCTGCCAGGTCAAATCTCGTCGTCTTTACGAGATTTTAAACAACAGACTGTTTATCAAAACATAATGAAAACATAACGGTAAACCTAGTCTATTTTTAGCACAAAATTTATTTGCATTAATAGATGTAGTTCTTCACTTTTTGGAGGTAACTTAAACATATAAATATAACAATATGACGGTGTCATTTACGTCTAATTTAAAGAAAACTGCAGACAACACAGGCCCATAGGAAGCAATTTCATATTGGGGAGGGGGGGGGGGGGGGGGGGGGGCTAAAGACCGTATCCTGAATATTGGGGGGGGGGGGGGGGGGCTAATTAGGATTTTCCAAAAATTTTAAGTGTAAAATTAAGAAAATTTGGCATTTTGGCCAACTTTTGAGGGGGCTTAGCCCCCCTAGCCAACCCCCCTGTTCCTACGGGCCTGCAACAATGTATATTCACTAAAATTTGCGGTAAAGAGGTTGTTCCGATCGTCAAATAACGGACTCATCTCATAAATAGCCATATAAAAGTCGCGAAACTTTCTATCTATCTATCTCGGTATACTGCTGCACACCCTCACGGGTAACTTCGAGCAGTTGCGCGTCTGTGCCTAAGTTAAAAGAGTAAGAAAAGTTAAGAACTAAAAGATGATGATGATGAATGACAAATGAATTGGTTAAAAGACGGGTGAAAAGATAAAATGATAAAAAACACAGCGGCAGTGCTTAAGGTCTTGGGTGAGGGATGGTGCTGACAGAGGACCTGAAATGGTTCAGGTCCCCTGCCAGCACAACATCTGGTGGCAGCGCATTCCATTGCACAATGGTGATAGGGAAAAAAGAATATTTGTATGCGTCTACTCTGGTGTGAACCTGTCTGAAACTGTAGGAGTGGCCGTACCTAGATGTTCTGGGGTTTCTGTGGATGTAATCGGGCATGGGGACAGCGACGAGGCCATGAACAATACGATAGAACATGCTAAGACGGGCATGTGATCGTCGCTGTTCCAGTGTTTGCCAACCCAACCGCTCCAGCATGGATGTGACACTGGAGTGTCTGGAATAATCATCCAAGGCCCAGCGTGCAGCACGACGTTGTACCATTTCGACCTTGTCGATGTTGGACCTTGTATGAGGATCCCAGACACTGCCTGCATACTCCAATTGGGGACGAACCAGAGTCTTGTACGTGGATGCTCTTATTTTCGGAGACTTTGTCTTGATATTCCGTTTTAAGAAGCCAAGGGTTCGATTTGCGGTAGAGGTTACACGATCGACATGGGTGCTCCACGACAAATTGCTGGCAATATCCACTCCAAGATACCGAGCACTACTGACGGTCTCTAATGTCTGTCCATGTAGAGTGTAGGTCGTCGGAATGGGGATCTTGGCCTTAGTGACCTGGATTACTTGGCACTTGGAGGGGTTGAAGCTCATGTCCCACTGTCTGGACCATTCCTGTAATCGGTCGAGGTCAGTTTGTAATGTCTGATTGTCTTTGTCTTTGTCAGTGATTGTCAGGTAGGCTGCTGTGTCGTCAGCAAACAGTCTCACCTGGGACGTTATGCTGTCTGGTAGGTCATTGATATATACCAGAAACAGGATCGGTCCGAGGACCGATCCCTGGGGTACCCCAGATGTAACTGGTATAATATCAGAGCTCTCCCCATCAAGTACCACTGTCTGCGTCCGACCGCCAAGAAATGCTCGGATCCAGGAGAGGACAGGACCCTGGACACCATATGCATGTAATTTATACAACAGCTTCTCATGGGACACCATGTCGAAGGCTTTACTGAAATCCAAGAGGATTAAGTCGGTCTGCTTACCTTGGCTGGCTGCTCTGGCAAGGTCCTCCACAAGCATTATAAGTTGTGTCTCTGTGGATCTCTTTTCCCTAAAACCATGTTGTAGGTCGTACAAAATATTGTTTCTGTCCAGGAACCTGACAAGATTGGACGCAACTATGTGCTCCATAAGTTTGCACACTATACAAGTGAGAGATATTGGGCGGTAGTTAGCCGCGATTGACTTATCTCCCTTCTTGTACAGCGGAGCCACATTAGCCGTCGTCCAATCCTCAGGCACCTGGCCAGTTTCTAGGGAGGCAGAGAAAATTACCTGGAGGATGGGAGCTATCTGCTCATGCAGTTCTTTCAAAACCAAGGGCTTAATCCTGTCGGGTCCAGCAGCTTTGTCCGGTTTGAGATTTCTTAGAAGCTTACCAATGCCATTTGTAGAGATTTTGAGATTAAGCAGGATGTCTTCCTTAGGATCATTGTCTGTCTGTTGTACGTCTGTCTTGTCATTTACTTTCATCTGGCATAATTGTGCTAAACTGAGAGGTGATTTTGGGGTAAAGACTGATTGGAATTGCTTATTTAAGACATTTGCCTTTTCTTTTCTTTCTGGGTACGAATCGCCGAAGTTCGTGCAGGATTATCGTTCTTGACCTTATTGGCAGCGGAACGTTATTGGCAGCGGGTTATTGGCAGAACGCTTGATTTTATCGACTAGATCACCACGTGGTTTCTCCATGGTGATCATGATCACTAGACGCTCTATTTTTAGATTAAGCGTCTAGGCGAGTCCAAATGTAAACATAGAGTGGAAATCCTAAATGTAAAGTAAAATAAGTAAGTAAAACGAATGAAATAAAATATATTTCACTTGAATTATAACATTAGCAAAAGGATTGATTTGTTTTGATGATGTCATTTACACTGTTTACTTTTACGTTCAATATGGCGGTCACTGTATTACGCTCGAGATCATGTTGCAAACACGTTCCAAACAGCAAATGTTTGCAAACACTCTCGAGGGTTGTAATTGAGGGACATAGCCAGGAATTTGTTATGCTGAAGCCCATGGAATTTTGTCGAGTCTATTTGACCCATTTTGACACCCCAAAACTGGAAATGGAAAACATTGTTGAAAGCAAAGATATCGCTTGCACAATGTCACAGTGTATAATCATGTGACTCGGAATTTACAATAATCTTCAATATCTTTATCAATACTTGACCAATTTGAATTCGGTTTGAAGCAGAGAAGGTGGGAAAATGCCAGGAATAAGATGGACGTGTTGGATTTTTGAAAAATCAACTGATAAAAAAGTTATTGAAGATAAACCAAAATTTTGGGTTATATTCAATAACTATTTTATCAGTTGATTTTTCAAAAAATCAACAACGTCCATCTAATGTGTGACGTCTGTCCACATTCTCTGCTTCAAACCAAATTCAAATCGGTCCAGTGTTTACAAAATTATTGAAGATTTTCTAAAAATATTGTATCATGTGATTATCCACCGTGAATGAATTCTACCCAAAAATGTAGAATTTATCTCATTGACTTGAAATTGTCGTCTGTAACATCTTTGAATTTGGAAAAACCAAAATTGTCAATAGATTGAAAATTGATATTTTTTTGGTCTTTGTGGATAGAAAACATTGTGGGAAATAAAGAATTGGGTGTCACAAGCAACTATTGAAACTGTCATCTGTAATATCCTTGAATTTAGACCACTCTAAAATTTTGCTGTCAAATAATGGGTTATACATACAAATATAGAGAATATAGCAACAGATAAAAGGAGGGCTACGGAATTCCAAATTTGTCATTTCAAATCAAATCCTATGTTGTGGGTACTCATTAGAATCGTCTTCATGAGACGATTCCAATGAGTACCAACAACAAAGGGTTTGACATGCAACAAAAGAAATATTTCATTTTGAAAAGTCATCACTCCCTCTTATTTATAATGACTTTTCAAAATGAAATATTTCTTTTATTGTTTGTCAAACCCTATGCTTTGGGTACTCATCACTCGCTCTTATTTGTAGCCGCAGCCATGGCGCAGTTGGTGACACATCTGCCTCTCATTCGAGAGGTCACAGGTTTAATATCCAGCCGCAGCAAACGCCCTTACTGACAAAAATGTCACCCATCAATGGTTTGATATCGTGAACCTATGTGGGGGAGCAGCTGGAGGCTCGGTTAGGGTGTTGTGGTAGTACTGGTATGAGAAACGACGGGAATCCATGGTTAGATGCTCCAGCCACTGCGATATGACCATGGTAGTTGAAAACGGCGTAAAACCCCAATTAACCAAACCCCCTTATTTGTAGCTTAGATGGAGAATACCTGAGTTAAACTTGGGAAAGCATCGGCCATCCACATCACACCCATGTCCGTTATACGATGACAGCCAGTCAAATCAACCAGCTTCACGTTATCGTACGATGTTTTGTCACACGCCAGTAAATAAAACACAGCGTCCGTGAGTTGTTCCACACCGTAGAATTTCAGGTGGCAAGGATCATTTGGACTCTCCTTAATCTTAGTTTTCAGATCCTGTCAAAACAAGAGATATTTGTAATGTAATGTTTGTGATCATCAGAATTCTCTTCTTTTTCCTTAATCTATTCCCAAGCCTTTTATATCGGGGAGGTCAAAACCAGAGGCGAGTTCTTTAGAGCGAGATTTTTTTAAGATATCTTGAGATTTCTTAGGATGTTTCAAGATATAGGGTTCTTTTAAGCAAGATTATTAAGTTGCTAAAGCGCTATTACTCTATACTTCTTGTGGAATGCCTCGGTCAATTCTGAAGGAACAATATAAGAGTGATTAAAGTTGTTCCAAATGCTCTTTAATTTTTAAATCGCGGCATTCTGAATGCTCCATACCTCATAGAAATGACATCATCATGACATAATTTGTATGAATTATGGAGCTTTTGGAACAATTCCTTCAGAGTCCTAAAATATATTTTACTTTCATTTTTATCTGTAAGAGCATATTTTCTTATGAAAATACTGACAAACCAAAAGATTGCAGCGTTTAGGAGAAATATATATTTTTGAGTTAAGTTTAATTAAAATGATTTGAACAACAGTTTAGATTTACATGTATATGGAATTTGTCATTTCTGTCTCAACTTTAAAGGCATATTTCTTGCTTATAAGCAGCAACTTAAAAATCTTATCGCATTTATATGTATTAGAATAACCAATCTGGACATCAAGACATACTTGATGAATGAAATGAACGAAATTGGAATGTTACATACCTTTAAGAAACACAGCCAAATTCTACAGTTCACACAGCCGGAAATCATGTGACACAACAATTTCCATAAATTTACAATAATTTTGTTAATACTCTACCAACTTTAATTTGGTTTGGGGCAGAGAAGGTAGAAAAACAGCCCAAATTAGCTTGAAGTGGTAGTTCTTTTAAAAGTCAGCTGAGGAAAAAGTCATTAACTACCAAACAAGATTTTGTTATTTGTCAACAATTTTTTTATCAACTAATTTTTAACCCTTTCCCAAACAAGACCGGGTTTTGACGTCCCTAATAGAAAAGGCTTAGGAAAACATTGAAACAAAAGAAGAAACTGCTGATAACCAGCAGTTTCTCCTTTTGTCTCAATGTTTTCTATGCTATATCATACATAAATTTAATCATAATCAACATCCATTTTGCTGTCTTCAGCAGCTTTTGAATTGGACCACCTTAAAAATTTGTCATTCGGGAAAAGGTTAAAAGACCCTTCACATTCAGCATATCCCTGGCATTCTTCCTCCTTAATTCTGTTCTGCATCTCTTTTTCCAATATCATAATAATTATATTAACCCTTTCCCAAACAACAAAATTTTAGGGTGGTCCTATTCAAAAGCGAAGTTGGTCGAAAAAATTGATGTTAGAAGGAAGGTATTTGTGTGCAATATAGTCCAGAAAATATTGAGACAAAAGGAGAAACTGCTGGTTATCAGCAGTTTCCTCTTTTGTCTCAATGTTTTCCCACGCTTTTCCTATTAGGGATGTAAAAACAAGGTCTTGTCTGAGAATGTTGCACCATATTTTTCCCCACCATGGTTCCACTTACTGGTATTTTTGAGAGGTCATAATAGTCCTTTGCTCCAAAATCGTCAAACAGTTCCTTTCTTGACAATGTGCGAGCCGTTCTCAATTTAGGTTCCTACAAAAGAAGAATAACCCGTAATAAAATTGTTTTTTACACCTGTACTTCCTGATATCCCGGATTACTGTGAAGGGGGTTCGAACATACAAAAAGTGTGTGTGTTTTTTTATAGTTATACAACTAAGAACATCATGAAATTGACATTCTGAGTGGAATGGCAATGTTTTTTGAGCGAATGAATGGATGAATGGAATGAGCGTTTGGAATGATTTTGTGTATCTAAAAAATCGATAACACGCCCACGATAACCGTTCAACCAATCAAACGTGATCTTTAAATAGTAACAGCCCGATATTGAAAATTTACCAATATCATGGGTATGAAGGTTTATCGATAAAACGCCCACAATAATATTTCGGCCAATGAAATGCCTTCTTTTTATAACAACCAATTTAATTATAAACCAGTGAACGTTTACTGAGCGAATGCACGCCAGAATGGAATGATTTTGATCGGAATGGAATGGTATAAATGTCAATTCCATGATGTTCTCAACTGTACACAATTTTGACTGAATTTGTACATAAAAATGAAATAACAAGGCTACTAAGGGGAGTTAGTTTGAGCTCCCCGTACCCTCTCTGGAACTGCCACTACCTGTAACATTGCCTTGAAATTTGACTCTAGCTTTCTCAAGCAGAAAAATTTCATGGTGGTCTTATTTGAAAGCTGCTACATGGACCAGTTTCATTGAAATAATTGAAATATACTTTTGTCTTACTGATGTCTTATACTGCGTTTTGGGTGGAGCCTAGTGTGGAGCCTAGTAAATGGTTGACTGCATTTACAATTGAGGTAAAACAGCTTTATCAATAAACAGTAAATGTTTGTATCGTGGTACATTCTATCAATTTCAAAAAGAGTGCCCACTCGAGCTGCACAGTTTACTCTTATATCAATCAAAGTATTGAGAAGTGAACTCATTAAATGACCTATTGGCTTAGCCACACCCTGAAAGGTGAAATAAAACCAAGTTTACTACACATTTACGACAGTAATTACATATTTCAAACATATACATACCTATATTATGCAATTGCTGTTTTAATCATTTCATAGGAAATTTCTAAGACAAAAATATCAATCAGGGTTTAGCAAAAATGTGGAAAAACTGTAATATGCATATATCATAATCATCAACCTCAAAAATCCATGAACCGGAATGAAACTTCTTCTGTAATGCATGAATATGCTTTCATATACCCAAAATCAGCTCAATACATGCCAGCGTTAAGAAAAACAAGAGGACCATGATGGTCCTAAATTGCTCACCTGAACAAAGATGAAAACTATGAGCCACAGCTTTTTTTTAATCAATTAGTAGTTGTGACATTAAGACTGAAAACAAACTTATGGTCACCAACATTGTGTCCAAGTTTTGTTTTGATTGCTCAGATTGGTCACTATTTGTGGTTGTTTGAGAAACAAGATAAATGTAACTCGTTAAGGGCCCATTTCCCGTTATATCCATCAGAACATTCCCATTTGTGTTAAGAATCATCCTTGTAAAGTTTCATGAAGATTGGGCCAAAATTGTAGCCTCTAGAATGCTAACAGAAATTTTGTCATTAAGGCTCCTTTTCCCGTGATATCCAACAGAACATTACTATTTTCAATATGATTATTCCTAGTGACTAGACAAACATTCTGAAGAATTTTATGTAGATTGAGCAAAAATTGTGGCCTCTAGCTTGCTAACAAGGGTTTTGTCATTAAGGCCCCTTTTCCCATGATATACAACGGAACATTTCCATTTTCATTAGGGTTCATCCTTGTGACTAGACAAACATCCTGGCTAGGATTCAAGATAATTGTAGCCTCTAGTGCTAACAAGGAGTTTGTCATTTAGGCCCCTTTCTCCCATGATATCAAATGGAATGTTCCCATTTTCAATAGGGTTCATCCTTATAACCAGATTCTGACCAAGTTTCATGAAGATTAGGCCATAATTGTGGCCTCTAGGTAATTATTGGCAACACATGGTACACAAAATTCAGGGAAACTAACTGACCAGAATAAAGGAAAGACAGACAGACAGAGTGCAAACCTAAAGTCCTCTTTGGCTTCGCCAGTAGGAGGCTAATAAACAGTACCATTCCCAAATAATGTGGCTTTTTGACGCCACAAAAGACAAAGGCTTCGAAAATGTTGCTGAAAATGCAGAAATTGCTTGTTTTATTTCTTCATTTCCTACAACAAAATATCTTCTATCCAGAGAGGCCAAAAAATGTATAACTTCATTCACTTTCATTTGTCATCTACAACATCTTTGAATTCATTGTTTAATTCCTTGCCATCTGGTAATGGTTCAACAAAGCTGTAGTTATGAAAAATTTAACGAAGTGACGATAAATTACTAAACTACAGGTATGAATAAACTTATAGTGCTATAGGAGTACATGCAATTAACCCTTTCCCAAACAAATCCTGGTTTTGACATCCCTAAAAGAATAGGCTTGGGAAAACATTGGCGCAAAAGAAGAAACTGCTGATAACCAGCAGTTTCTCCTTTTGCTTCAATATTTTCTGTGCCATATTTTACACAAATCATATCTTTAATAAAATCCATTTTGTCATTTGTGTCAGTTTTTGAATTGGACCACCCTAAAATTTTGTCGTTTGGAAAAGGGTTAAGATGGAGCAGAGCTACAAATAAGAGGGGGCTAAAGACATTCTAACTTTGTCTTTTCAACTCCAAACCATATGTTGTGGGTACTCATTTGAATCATCTTCATAGGATTTAGTTATCAAGTATTATATAGAGGATAATCATTTGTTTCAGTGTAAGATCAATTTATATTTCATTGAGTGAACAACAAAAGCTTTATTTTCACCAGTGGCGAAGCCACGAATGAAAATGTAGCTTTCATTGTTCACGAAATGAAATATAAATCAATCTTACTCGAAAAAGAAACAATTATTCTATTTCTTTAATGCAAAAATTAGACAAAGTGCAAAAATTTCATGACAGATTTTCTTAAAGCGCATCATCGCACGTGACTGCTATGCAAGGCTTATGATGACATCACTTATTTGGCCCAGCTTTTATAACGTCAGATAGGGTGAAATTAACGAAAGCTGCTAGGGCACAAATTTTTGATAATTTCACTGTAAAGGTGGTGAGTTTATCAAAATGATAATCTACCGTTCTTTCCCGATAATCTACCGAAAAGCGTTAAAGAAAGGCAAGTAGCCCCTCTTATCTGTTACAAACTATCTACATTAACAATTAACATGATGGGGAATCATGTGACACAAATTTCTTTCATAATTTTCAATGATTCTGTTAATATATGAGCAATTTGGGAAAAAAATGATTTGAAGCAAAAACAGAAGGAAAAAATGCCAGGTATTTGCTGGAAGCAAAGGATTAACTAGATGGGGAAGATCTTTTAAAAATCAGCCAATAAAAAGGTAAGTCTACTGAAAAAAAATCTTAAAATTAATTCAGCCTTGAGAGGACCATCTAATATCAGTAATTTGGCAGGGAAAGAGTTAACAAAATTAATGATGGTCTTGTAAAATTATTGTGTCAAATGATCCCCCACCATTAACTTAGGGGGTGCTAATCACGTGTATAATCACATGACTCAGAATATCCGATAATCTTCAATAACTTTGTCAATACTTGACCAATTTGAATTCGGTTTGAAGCAGAGAAGGCGGAAAAATGTCAGAAATAACCTGGACGTAGTAATTTTTTGAAAAATCAACTGATAAAAAAGTTATTGAAGATAAACCAAAACTTTAGTTTATCTTCAATTACTTTTTTATCAGTTATTTTTTTTAAAAAATCCAACACGTTCATCTAATGCGTGACGTCTGTCCACATTCTCTGCTTCATACCGAATTCAAATCGGTCCCGTATTAACAAAATTATTGAAGATTTTCTGAAATTGTTGCATCACATGATTATCCACCGTGCTAATGCATTCTCACCTTCACATTTTTCAATTTAAACACCTAGTTTAGAAAAAAAAAAATTTTTTTTAGCATATCATCATTTTTCAACAAAAACCTCCTCACTTCAGCTTAAAACAAGCTGAAAGAGTTAGAGCAAAGAAACGGATTTTAAACAAAGTCCAATTCGATGACTCAGCGTGAAACGGTTGTAACTGCCTATAAACATATAGGCAGTTACAACCGTTTTGCGCTGAGCCATCGAATTGTGACCTTGACCTTAATGACACAAAAAATAGGGCATGTCCTTGGGTCAAGGGCAATATCTGTGTAAAGTTTCATGATCTTAGGTCAAATGGTTCTTGAGTTAGGGCATGGAAACAGATTTTAAACAGTCAAATTATGACCTTGACCTTTGACCTATGTGACCCAAAAACAATAGAGTACCTCCTTGGGTCAAACGCAACAACTATGTAAAGTTTCATTATCCTAGGTCAAATCTTTCTTGAGTTAGAGCACAGAAACAAAAAAAATCTGTGCACGGATGAATAGATGGCTGTGTGACCAGACATGATGAAACCAATATACCCCCCCCCCCCTCTACAGGGCAGAGTTTTCCCTTAACCTTTTCTAGAGGGGTTCATTATGTTCCCCTTGTCTTCAAATAAGGGGGTCATGCCTATTGTAGCATTGTTTCTTTATGTCCCAACTGATAATTTTTAGAGGGTCATTTAACCCTTTCCCAAACAAGACCTGGTTTTGACATCCCGACAGAAATGGATTGGGAAAACATTGAGACAAAAGAAGAAACTGCTGATAAGCAGCAGTTTCTCCTTTTGTCTCAATATTTTCTTAGCCATATTTTACACAAACTATATCTTTAATAACAACCATTTTGTCATTTGTGGCAGTTTTTGAAGTGGATCACCCTAAAATTTTGTCGTTTGGGAAAGGGTTAAGTGGTAACTGTGCCAAAACGCACAATTTTTGCGCCAGGGAAAACCCTGTTGGATGTATGAATAGACAAGAAAGAGGATAAAATTCTAGTCTCTATGGTTTTCTTTGTTATTGTTTTCCAAAAGTATTCCATACACATTGATGTCAACAAAGTTACAAATTAGTGATTACAGATATAATTAATGGTGATAGATTAATTTCAAACCAATTCAATTTCAAAATGAAGGTAAAAACACAAAAATTAAATGAAAATTAAATGATTTAACGCTTTACCAATCAAGACCTGATTTGTATTACTCTAGAAGACTTGGGAAAACATTCAGGCAACAGAAGAAAATGCTGATAATCAGCATTTTCTCCTTTTGCCTCAATTATTTTCAGTGCTACATTGTACATAAACCCTTTACTTATAAGCATTGATTTTGCATAAGCTTTTAAGCCGTTTGAAGCCTAATAATATGAAGGCTCTGGAAAACATTGTGGAAAATGAAGAAATTGCTTGTCACAAGCAATTTCTTCATTTACCACAGTGTTTCAAACACAAAAAGACTCAAAAATGTAAAATTTTATTCACTTGAAATTTGCATCTGTAACATCTTTAAGTTGGAACAGTGCAAAATGATGCTGTCTGGTAATGAGTTAAAGTGGAACAGTATATTTTTTGTTATTTGGAAAAGGGTTAAAGAATACTAACCTTGCTTATTTCTTGTTTTGGTGCTAGTGGTATTTTTGTTGGCAAGCTGGCATGCTTGATGGGTTGCTGAAATTATGAAACAAAAGTTGTAAACCGTCAACATAGTTCACCTAAATGGGAGCTTTACACAACAAAAGTTGTCCATGGACAATGTGGCTTGCCTATACCAGAGCTTGCCGCAAAAAAAGGAGTCCAAGGTCAAAAGTAAAGGTCAATAGATCAACAGACAAGGTCATGGCATGTGATGTCTATATGTGAAATATCAAGGCTCTATCTTCAATAGGGCCTAAGATATAGGTCACAATAAAGTTTTTTTTAAAGTAGGTCAAACTTCAAGGTCAAGGTCACAAGGTCAAAGGTCATGGTCCCAAATGAAAGGTCTTGGCAGGATATATCTATGAAGGAATTATCAAGGCTCTATCTACTAGTGCATGAGATATAGGCCAGGTTAAAGTTTTTTTTAAAGTATGTCAAACTCCAAGCTCTAGGTAACTAGGTCAAAGGCCATGGTCCAAATGAAAGGTCTTGGTAGAAAGTTACCAATATGTGAAATATCTGTATTTCTAAAAGCCTATAAGTAATTGACCAGATTAAAGTTTTTTAAGACATGATGTGATTCCGACATTCAGGCTGTGACATTAGCTCCCCCGACATTAATTCCTGGCGCCCTGAAAATTAACCCTTTCCAAAACAAGAGCTTGTTTTCACGTCCAGACTAGATAAGGGCTTGGAAAACATTGAGACAAAAGAAGAAACTGCTGATAACCAGCAGTTTCTCCTTTTGTCTAAATATTTTCTGTGCTATATTGTGCACAAATACTTTCCTTTCTAACATCAATTTTGTCGTCTACAGCAGCTTTAGAATAGGACTGCCCTAAAATATTGTTGTTTCGGAAAGGGTTAACCAATTTTCAAACTAGAACTGTCGCAAAGCGGACAAATACCCCCCACTAGCACCTTGTCACTGGAAAAGCATCTTCGCTAGCCAAGGTTGAACCCACCTACGTTTGTATTCACCCTTGGCGGATTTAGTCCGATTTTCTTGAAATCGCGAAGCGCCGCCTAGCGGTTGTTCTGCTGGTTGTTTACGTCCATTATTGATGACGTCATTAACGCGCGTTGTCTTCGCGTCATATGTCATGCGGATTATGTAAAAGTTAGCTGCTTTTTTGGTCGAATTGACAAAAGTATAATAATTCGTCGATTAAAGTTAGGGAATTCCTGTCTATTGCAGTGAAATTCTTAGGAAAAATCGCCCATCTTCGCGTTTTTGAGTTGCAAATGCAATGCTTTTTCCCGCCCGTTGTCATGATTTGGGTATTCATAACACGCCAAGGGTGATTACAGAAACGACGTTACGTCGTAGATGTCACCCTTGGCTTGCGAAGATGCTGGAAAAGTGCTATAGGTCAAAAGGTTCTTAAGTTGGAGCACGGAAACAAATTTTAAACAAAGCCCAACTGTGACCTTGACCTTCGACCTTGGTGACCCAAAAACAATAGGGCACCTCCTTGGATCATGGGCAACAACTGTGTAAAGTTTCATGATCCTAGGTCAACCGGTTCTTGAGTTAGAGCACGGAAACGGATTTTAAACAAAGTCCGATTGTGACCTTGACCTTTGACCTTGGTGACACAAAAACAATAGGGCACCTCCTTCGGTCATGGGCAACAACTGTGTAAAGTTTCATGATCCTAGGTCAACCGTTTCTCATGTTAGAGCACGGAAACGGATTTTAAACAAAGTCTGATTGTGACCTTGACCTTTGACCTTGGTGACCCAAAAACAATAGGGCACCTTCTTGGGTCATGGGCAACAACTGTGTAAAGTTTCATGATCCTAGGTCAACCGGTTCTCGAGTTAGAGCACGGAAACGGATTTCAAACAAAGTCTGATTGTGACCTTGACCTTTGACCTTGGTAACCCAAAAACGATAAGGCACCTCCTTGGGTCATGGGCAACAACTGTGTAAAGTTTCATATTCCTAGGCCAACTGGTTCTTGAGTTAGAGCACGGAAACGGATTTTAAACAAAGTCTGATTGTGACCTTGACCTTTGACCTTGGTGACACAAAAACAATATGACACCTCCTTGGGTCATGGGCAACAACTGTGTAAAGTTTCATGATCCTAGGCCAACCGGTTCTTAAGTTAGAGCACGGAAACGGATTTTAAACAAAGTCCGATTGTGACCTTGACCTTTGACCTTGGTGACCCAAAAACAATAGGGCACCTCCTTGGGTCATGGGCAACAACTGTGTAAAGCTTCATGATCCTAGGCCAACCGGTTCTCGAGTTAGAGCACGGAAACGAAAAAGTCTACGGACGGACGGATGGACAACTGGACGACTGGACGGATGGACAGACAGACA
This sequence comes from Fragum sueziense, assembly GCA_963680895.1. NCBI lineage: Eukaryota > Metazoa > Mollusca > Bivalvia > Cardiida > Cardiidae > Fragum > Fragum sueziense. The sequence continues at coordinate 5,762,953 of OY804604.1, forward strand.
GACATGGTGAAACCAATATACCCCCTCTACTTCGTAGGTGGGGGGTATAACAATATCTGGTTTATGATGTCCCTATTGTGAAAATAAGAAAGTGCTATTTCTTGCTTGCAGGTGAAAAGTGATGACTTTTATACAAAGAATCCAGAATTCAGCTGTATTGATTTTGTTGTTCATTTTATTAAATCAAATTACATCTATTAGAATGAAAACAATTAGCTTTTACTAGTCCTATTTGTTTCCTTATGAGATTTATGTCATGTCAGAATTATTCAGGTGATGTTGTACACATTCGTTGGTGGATCGTTCCAACGTCGCCTGAATAGGTTCGGATAGGTGATGAATGCTAAGGGTGTTGTATGAAAGTTCTGACATAGCGTGAATCTCATTAGGCATGTACAACCTTAAAGCTATGTTTTTAGATAATTTTGTCTTAGTCCTAATTAATTTTGTCATTTGCATCAGCTTTTGCATTAGAAAAGTCTCATTTTCGTTGTTTGTTGCAGGGTAAAACTTACCACATTTGATGAACTGGAAACACTGGATACATTAGATATACTTTTGACAGAATTAGCTCCATCAGAAATGTTGAGTCTGCTGATTTCATTGGCAAAGTCTGCCTGAAAATGATAAAATATATGTGTGAAAACAATCAAAATACACAATACAAACGAACCTCTTATGTGGCCTGGGGCCAGTATTATCAATGATCTTACGATTATGTTTTACGTGTAAACTGTGTAACAAAACATCTCATTGCATGAGAAATCAGATTTGGCCAATCAGGTTTGTTGTTACAAGTAATTAGGCCAAAAATAATAGTATGATCGTTGATAATAGGAGCCTCTGATTATTTCATTTTCACGCAGAAATTAAGTCAAAATTGTGTGATATTTGTAAATGTCCTAAAGTGTTGTAGTTTGGGAAAGGGTTAAAAGGTAATAGGTTAAATTAATACAATACCTGTATCAGATCGTCTTGTTTCTGGGCTTGTTTAGGTGCCATGCTTCCATTATGTCATCTACTCTCATCCTTGTCATGTTTTGATGGGATTTATCAAACATGTTCATTATGTAGGAATAGGTCAACCCGTTACCAGATAGCAAAATTTTGGACTACTCCAATTCTTAATAGTGTTACAGACAACAATTTGATATTGGTGGAAATTTAACAAGAGGGCCATGATGGCCCTGTAACGCTCCACTGGCTTTTAGACTTTACACTCTAAGACTACAAAATTCTTCAAGGAATACAATAGAGGTCTAGTTTTTCATCTGATATAAAAATCACAGAATCTAATGAAGAACTGTACATTGAACATTTAGGCTAAATTAAAATGAAATCCAATCAGGCATTTTGGAGAAGAAGATTTTTGAAGTTTTTTTCGAAAATTTAATTCAATTAAAATTTCAGTTCCGCACAGAATTTATTTCTTTGAAGGAATTTGAAAGAGATTTATGCAAGGAAGATTCCTGTGAAGTATGGTTATAATTGGTCCAGTAGTTTTGGAGAAGATGATTTTTAAATATTTTTTTGAAAATTTAATTCAATTAATTCATTTAAAATTTCAGTTTTATAAGGAATTTATTTATTTGAAGGAATTTGGAAAAGATGCATGCAAGGAAGATTCCTGTGAAGTTTGGTTGAAATAGGTCCAATAGTTTTGGAGAAGAAGACTTTAAAAGATTTTTCGAAAATTTAGTTAATTTTATTAAAATTTAAGTTTTCACTCGAATTTGGAAGAGGTTCATATAAGGAAGATTCCTGTGTAGTTTGGCTGAAATTGGTCCAGTAATTTTGGAGGAAAGGGATTTTTAAAGATTTTTCGAAAATTTAATTCAATTTAATTAATTAAAATTAAAGTTCTGCATGGAATTTATTTTTTTGAAGGAATTTGTAAGAGGTTCATACAAGGAAGATTCCTGTGAAGTTTAGTTGAAATTGGTCCAGTAGTTTTGGAGAAGAAGATGTTTAAAGAAACAGTTTACAAAGTTTACGCACGGACGGACGCACGGACGCACGGACACAGGGCCATGACATAAGCCCGCTGGCCTTCCACCAGTGGAGCTAAAAATCAATAATTTTTGGATTAGAAAACGCTGTGGATAATGAAGAAATTGCTTGTCACAAGCAATTTCTTCATTTTCCACAGTGTTTTCCAAAGCTTTTATCTTGTGGGGTATCAAAAAGCATTATTATGCCGGAATTTGAGAAAATACAATTAATACCTGTATAATATCATCTTGTTGCTGGGGTTGTGTAGGCGCCATGCTTCCGTAGTCATCCACTCTCAACTTGGTCATGTTTTGATGGGACTTGTCGAACATGTTGGGTTCTATATTGTCAACCATGTTCATTAGGTTAACTCCCTTTTTCCTGGAAAAATAGAACCAAAAGTACAAATAATAATGGTTTAAATCTTTCCTAAGCAGTACAAAGAATGTACATGTAGTTTGGGGTTTGCCATAATTATCTTTTCTCAACTTGGTCATGTTTTGATAGGACTTGTCGAACATGTTGGGTTCAATATTGTCAACCATGTTCATTAAGTTAACTCCCTTTTTCCTGGACAAATAGAACCAAAAGTACAAATAATAATGGTTTGAATATTTCCTAGGCAGTACAAGGAATGTTTTTTGGGTAAGTGTTAATTTTGCCATAATTATCTTCTCTCAACTTTGTCCTGTTTTGATGAGATTTATCAAACATGTTGGGTTCAATATTGTCAACCCTGTTCATAAAGTTAACTCCCTTTTTCCTGGACAAATAGAAGGTACACAAGAATTCATCAAATAATTGGTAAACCTTTCCCAAATGATACTGATTGTTTAAGACAGAGTAGATAATTAGCATTTTCAACAGTTTCCTCACAGATTCATATGTTATAAAATGCAGATTTTCTGCTTATTGTAACATTTAACCCTTTTCCAAACAAGACTTGCTTTTGACGTCTCTAATAGAAAAGGCTTGGGAAAACATTGAGACAAAAGAAGAAACTGCTGATAACCAGCAGTTTCTCCTTTTGCCTCAATATTTTCTACACTATTTTGTACGTGAATCCTATCTTTACCATCATCTATTTTGTCATCTACAGCAGCTTTGAATTTGGACAACCCTAAAATTTTTGTTTGGGAAAGGGTTAAGTCATGATCTTGAAAGGATACCCAATTAGCATTGGAGGTTACCACGTTTGCAGATTACCATGTGTGTACATGCATTCTAATCAGGGCCGCCACCATAGCGCAGTTGGTAGCGTATCTACCTCTCAAGCGAGAGGTCCCGGGCTTGATACCCTGCTGCCAAAAATACCCTCTCTGACAAAATGTCACCAATCAATGGTTTTATACCATGAACCTATGTGGGTGAGCAGCTGGAGGCTCATTTAGGGTGTTGTGGTTGTATTGGTATGAGAAACAACAGGAATCCATGACTAGGTGCTCCAGCCGCCGCGATATGACCATATACCAATTGAAAACCACATAAAATCCCAATAAACAAACAGTCTAATCAGGAACCATGCTGTTCTCTTACCTAAAAGGTCTCAAAGAAGATACCAGCTAGAACATGGATCATGATCAGACTGCATGTATAAGCAGACTGATCTGAATCCATGTTAGACTCAAATTCTGTTAGAATATTTTTTCTAAATCCTGGATTATTTATTTTGTTGTCTACAATAATTGTAAAGATCTGACGAGACTCATCTAATATTTTCTTCTTTTCTGTCAATGCTTTTCTTTTCTTTTCTATTAGCAATATCAAAACTAAGACTTGGTTTTGTTTGGAAAAGCCAATTTAAGGGTTGAAAGCATCGACATAACAGAAATATTTTGAGCTGGGATCTGGAAAAACATCCCTTAAGGCATTTGAGAACAACATAGATCCAGATCAGCCTGTGCATATGCACAGTCTGATCAGGATCCATATTGTTCTCCAATAGCTTGTTTATGTCATGTCTAGTAGCAATTGTAAGTTAGTAGATTGGGTCCATTTTAGACTACATTTAAGAATAGGCCTATCTCAAAACTTGATTTCCCAAAATGCTATAAGGACTCTTTCTCCAGATCTCAGCTCATTTGTAATTTAATCTGAACAAAAAGTTCAATATATGTAACACTATTGTAGACTTACAAATAAATTTGGTAATATGATCTTCCCTTTAACTCTACTTTTTGAACTTCAGCTTATTGTCTTATTGTCTTAAAGTTCATTATAGCCTATAGGTAGAATATTTCTGATGCATCTTTACCAATGGCGTACATTTCCGGCAAATGTTGACATTTTTCGTATCTATTCTTAGTAAGTAATATTACCTTCCTTTATAGATATAATTCCCATAATACACTTTTATTGTCCGAAAGCTGACACTAGGGCTGTGACATTAGCTCCGCAGACATAAAGTCCTGGCTCCCTAAAATCAACTTTATATTCAGTTATTTGATATAATCATTTAACCATCACCCCTAAATCATTCTTTAAGTTATACCAGCCATTAAACCTGATCTGAGACCAACTCGGTAAAAGCTCGGTATTCAGAGTTATATAGGAGTCAATATGGAGGACATAAAGATGTGTGACATGCAACCACTCAGTGTACGTAATTCATTATGTACAGTGATGTCACTCAGTGAAGTAAGGATTGAAACAGTTTAATATTGTCCAATGTTGAATTTCTGCATTTCACAATAAGGTTAGACCTTTTTAGATTGATTTATTTTGTGCTGTGTATTGTTTACTTAGTTGCTAAGCACTCAGGAGGAGAAAAAAATATGGAGGCCGCATTCTAGTGAAAATAGGTCAAATGGGTGGCAGACTTACCGGACTCGACTGCAAATGACAACACAATGTTTATCACTTTTTTATTGTTTGAATAGTGAATGATAACATATTTGATCACTAAATCATGCTCTAAATACAATTATACAATACATTAATCTTGCTTTTGACACCAACTTGGTACGATCTCAGTAATACTGTAATAAGTACAAATCCGGTATTTCCATGAAATCTCCCAGGGCATGTGGCATAATGATGTAACCGTTAAAAAAACGAACACAAAAATAATTTGCGGGTAGCCATTTATCTGTTGACTCGGACGTTAATGCATAATAGAGCTTGTTGCCTACTATCGCTGGACAGAAATGATCTACCCCTTTCAGGTTAGTAAATTCATAATGTTATTTTTTGTCT